>OVBL01000316.1:0-395000 GCA_900406555.1 Pseudoturritis turrita | reverse complement strand
ATAGAATCATACCGATTTCCTAAATACCTTTCTGGATATTCCTCAATGCCCCGGCTATTCACGAAACATGAGAATCGAATGAATAATATCTGCTTCCGGAAGAAAGCGAAGAATTTCTTGGGAATCCTACAAGAGCCATTTGTTCTTTTTTTCTCTAACAGATGGTCAGAACTACATATGGGTTCGAATCCTACTGAGAGGTCCACTAGGGATCATCAATTTTTGAAGAAAGAACAAGATGTTTCTTTTATCCCTTCCACGCGATCGGAAAATAAAAAAATAGTTAATATATTCCAGATAATTACGTATTACAAAATACCGTCTCAATATAGATTGATCCGAAATATGATTCCAATCCAATTCCAATATAGTCCCTATGGGTACATAAGAAATGTATTGAATCGATTCTTTTTAATGATACTCTGAATCATAGAACTACAATGAAAGATACGATCAACCAAAATTTATCGAATTTGAAAACGAGTCAGAAGAAATGGGTCGATCCTTTTATTTTTCTTTCTCGAACCGAGAGATCCATAAATCGGGATCCTAATGCATATAGATACAAATGGTCCAATGGGAGCAAGAATTTCCAGGAGCATTTGGAACATTTCGTTTCTGAGCGGAAGAGCCGTTTTCAAGTAGTTTTTGATCGACTATGTATTAATCAATATTCGATTGATTGGTCTGAGGTTATTGATCAAAAAGATTTGTCTTAGTCACTTCGTTTCATTTTGTCCAAGTTACTTCATTTCTTTTTGTCCAAGTTACTTCTCTTTTTGTCTAAGTCACTTTCTTTTTCTGTGAGTTTCGAGAATATCCCATTCATAGGTCTGAGATCCACATCTATGAATTGAAAGGTCCGAACGATCAACTCTGCAATCAGTTGTTAGAATCAATAGGTCTTCAAATCATTCAATTTGAAAAAATTGAAACCCTTTTTATTGGATGATCATAATACTTCTCAAAAATCGAAATTCTTGATCAATGAAGCAACAATATCACCATTTTTGTTCAATAAGATACCAAAGTGGATGATTGACTCATTCCATACTAGAAACAATCGCAGAAAATCTTTTGATAACACGGATTCTTATTTCTCAATCGTATCCCACGATCAAGACAATTGTCTGAATCCCGTGAAACCATTTCAGAGAAGTTCATTGATCTTCTTTTTCTAAAGCAAATCGATTTCGATTCTTGAATAATCCACATCACTTCTGCTTCTATTGTAACAAAAGATTCACTTTTTATGTGGAAAATGTCCGTCTCAATAATTCTGATTTTACGTATGGAAAATTCCTCACTATCTTGTTCATTCACAACAAAATATTTTCTTCGTGCGGTGGTAAAAAAAACATGATTTTTTGCAGAGGGATACTATTTCACCTTCGTCAATCCAGTCACATGTATCTAACATATTCATATCTAACGATTTTCCACAAAGTGGTGACGAAAGGTATAACTTGTAAAATCTTTCCATTTTCCAATTCGATCCGATCTATTAGTTCGTAGAGCTATTTACTCGATTGCAGATATTTATGGAACACCTCTAATAGAGGGACAAAGAGTAAATTTTGAAAGAACGTATTGTCAAACTCTTTCAGATATGAATCTATCCGCCAGAAGAGAAGAGCTTGCATCAATATCTCAATTTCAATTCAAACATGGGTTTGATTCACACTCCATGTTCTGAGAAATATTTACAGAGGACAAAATGGAGTCTTCGCCTAAAAAAATGCGTTGATAAAGGGCAGATGGATAGAACCCTTCAACGAGATCGTGCTTTTTCAACTCTATCAAAATGGAATCTATTCCAAACATATATGTCATGGTTCTTTACTTCGACAGGGTACAAATATCTAAATTTGATATTTTTAAATACTTTTTAGACCTATTGCGGATACTAAGTAGCAGTCAAAAATTTGTATCCATTTTTCATGATATTATGCATGGATTAGATATATCATGGCGAATTCTTCAGAAAAAATTGTGTCTTCCACAAAGGAATCTGATAAGCGAGATTTCGAGTAAGTCTTTACATAATCTTCTTCTGTCCGATGAAATGATTCATCGAAATAATGAGTCATCATTGATATCGACACATATGAGATCGCCAAATGATCGTGAGGTCTTCTATTCAATCGTTTTCCTTCTTCTTGTTGCTGGATATATCGTTCGTACACATCTTCTCTTTGTTTCATGAGCCTATAGTGAGATACAGACAGAGTTTGAGAAGATCAAATCTTTGATGATTCCATCATACATGATTGAGTTTCGAAAACCTTTGGATAGGTATCCTACATCTGAACGTAATTCTTTCTGGTTAAAGAATCTTTTTCTAGTTGCTCTGGAACAATTAGGAAATTGTCTAGAAGAAATACGGGGTTCTGGCGGCAACATGCTATGGGGTGGTGATCACGCTTATGGGGTCAAATCAATACGTTCTAAGAAGAAAGATTTGAAAATCAATTTCATTGATATCATCGATCTCATAAGTATCATACCAAATCCCATCAATCGAATCACTTTTTCGAGAAATACGAGACATCTAAGTCATACAAGTAAAGAGATCTATTCATTGATAAGAAAAAGAAAAAACGTGAGCGGTGATTGGATTGATGCTAAAATAGAATCCTGGGTCGCGAACAGTGATTCGATTGATGATAAAGAAAGAGAATTCTTTGTTTAGTTCTCCACCTTAAGGGCAGAAAAAGGATTGATCAAATTCTATTGAGTCTGACTCATAGTGATCATTTATCAAAGAATGACTCTGGTTATCAAATGATTGAACAACCGAGAATAATTTACTTACGATACTTAGTTGACATTCATAAAACATATCTAATGAATTATGAGTTCAATACATCCTGTTTAGCAGAAAGACGGATATTCCTTGCTCATTATCAGACAATCACTTATTCACAAACTTCGTGTGGGGCTAATATTTTTCATTTCCCGTCGCATGGAAAACCCTTTTCGCTCCACTTAGCCCTATCCCCCTCTAGGAGTATTTTAGTGATAGGTTCTATAGGAACCGGACGATCCTATTTGGCCAAATACCTAGCGAAAAACTCCTATGTTCATTTCATTACAGTATTTCTGAACAAGTTCCTGGATAACAACCCAAAAGGTCTTTTTATTGATGATATCGATATTGATGATAGTGACGATATAGATGCTAGTAACGATATTGATCGTGAACTTGATACGGAGCTGGAGCTTCTAACTATGATGAATGCGCTAACTATGGATATGATGTCGAAAATAGACCGATTTTATATCACCCTTCAATTTGAATTAGCAAAAGCAACGTCTCCTTGCATAATATGGATTCCAAACATTCATGATCTTGATGTGAATGAGTCGAATTACTTAGTCCTCGGTCTATTGGTGAACTCTCTCTCCAGGGATTGTGAAAGATGTTCCACTAGAAATATTCTTGTTATTGCTTCGACTCATATTCCCCAAAAAGTGGATCCAACTCTAATAGCCCCGAATAAATTAAATACATGCATTAAAATAAGAAGGCTTCTTATTCCACAACAACGAAAGCACTTTTTCACTCTTTCCTATACTA
This sequence comes from Pseudoturritis turrita, assembly GCA_900406555.1. Taxonomy (NCBI): domain Eukaryota; kingdom Viridiplantae; phylum Streptophyta; class Magnoliopsida; order Brassicales; family Brassicaceae; genus Pseudoturritis; species Pseudoturritis turrita. Next base: position 391,420 of record OVBL01000316.1, on the reverse strand, counting down.
GGGGATTTCACTTGGAAAAGAAAATATTCCATACTAATGGATTCGAGTCCATAACCATGGGTTCCAGTGCACGAGATCTTGTAGCACTTACCAACGAGGCACTATCAATTAGTATTACAGAGAAGAAATCAATTATAAACACTAATACAATTAGACCTGCTCTTCATAGACAAACATACACAGAAGGAAGGATTGGATTATGTTGAAACCTTCTCTCCTGTTGCAAAGTTAACCACTGTTAAAACTTTGGTTGCAGTATCCGCAACTAAGAATTGGAATATGTATCAGCTTGACATATCCAATGCTTTTCTGAATGGTGATTTGGACGAGGAGATATATATGACATTACCTCCGGGTTATGCACCAAAGGAGGGGGAAATTTCGCCTCCCAATCCGGTTTGTAAGCTTCAGAAATCGATCTATGGACTCAAGTAAGCCTCTAGACAATGGTTTCTCAAGTTCAGTAACACTTTAATCAAGCTTGGATTCACTAAATCTTAGGCAGATCATACTCTATTCCTACGTACTAATGGTAAGAACTTTGTTGCCCTCTTAGTTTATGTAGATGACATTATTAAAAAAGGAATTCAAAAATGTTGGATTATATAAATAATTTAATTAAAAAGTTGTATTTTATTTATATAATAATATTAAGTATTAAGGCTCATTTTTTTAATATAATATATTCGTAATTACTTTTTTGAAATAGATAGGTTGAAAATACACTTTAGAAAAAAAATCGAAACTGTCTAATAATTGTATCTACATCAATTCATATCCATTAGATTCTAATTTCACTCTATTAGAAACATATTAGAAACATACTAAAAACAATTTTCTCGGTTAAATTAATAAGGTCATGAAAAAGATTTCGATTTTTTCTTATTTTAATAATATAATGGATTTGTCTGGATCAATACATGATTTTTTTTTAGGTTTTCTGGGATTTGGTATTCTAATAGGAGGTTTGGGGGTGGTATTACTTCCCAACCCACTATTTTCAGCCTTTTCCTTAGGATTTGTTCTTGTTTGTATATCTTTATTGTATATTCTATCAAATTCCCATTTTGTAGCTGCGGCACAACTACTTATTTACGTGGGGGCCATAAATGTTTTAATCATATTTGCTGTGATGTTCATGAATGATTCAGAATATTCCACAGATTTCAATTTGTGGACCGTTGGGAATGAGATTACTTCATTGGTTTTTACAACTATTCTTTTTTCATTAATTTCTACTATTCTCGATATGTCATGGTACGAGGTTATTTGGACTACAAGATTAAACCAGATTTTAGAACAAGATTTAATAAGTAATAGTCAACAAATAGGAATTATTTATCAACATATTTTTTCTTCCATTTGAACTCATTTCAATAATTGTTTTAGTTGCTTTGTAGGTGCAATTTATGTGGCTTGTCAATAAAACAGTTCTAATTAGTAAAGACCAAAAAAAACTTTGTGTATGTTATGATATTTTTTTCCGTTCATTCAATTCAATTTGATTGAATACTTTTTCATATTTTAAATATCAATTTTAATATTTGATATATATTTGAAATTATTTTCCCTAATATACTTTTTATTTGTACTTTTGTATTATATTCTAGTTGATTGAATCCGGTGAATTGTTTTTATGATTCATGATTGAAATAAATCAAAATTGATAAGGAGTTGTTGAATGATACTCGAATATGTACTTGTTTTGAGTGTCTATTTATTTTTGATTGGTATTTATGGATTGATCACGAGTCGAAATATGGCTAGAGCTCTTATGTGTCTTGAACTTATACTCAATGCAGTTAATATGAATTTCGTAACATTTTCTGATTTTTTTGATAATTCATAACTTAAAGGGAATACTTTCTGCATTTTTGTTATAGCAATTGCAGCCGCTGAAGCAGCTATTGGATTAGCTATAGTCTCGTCAATTTATCGTAACAGAAAATCCACTCGCATCAACCAATCGACCTTATTAAATAGGTAGCATAAATAAAAAAAATTATAGGTTGAAATTTGTATATTATAATAGGTTATGACTTACTAGATTATATTTGTGAAAATCTAAGAACTCAAAATATTTTAGCCCCTTTTTTAATCAATTGAGGCATAATTAATTAAAAAAATCATATTAAAGGAAATCATTGCTTCATCTAGTATTTTAATATATCATTTAGTTATAATTTTACTAGATTGAAAATTTATGATATTAAAAAATCTATAGATCATATGTCACATTCAGTAAAAATTTATGATACCTGTATAGGATGTACTCAATGTGTCTTAGCATGCCCTACAGACGTATTAGAAATGATACATTGGGATGGATGTAAAGCTAAGCAAATAGCTTTTTCTCCAAGAACCGAGGACTATGTTGGTTGCAAGAGATGTGAATCTGCCTGTCCAACAGATTTTTGAGCGTTCGAATTTATTTATGGCATAAAACAATTCGAAGCATGGATCTAGTTTATTGATACGTTACCGAAAACCTCAATTTACATTTTATTTTTTTATTGACAAGTACTCGTACTCAAAAAAGTTAAATTATATTTTTTTAATTTTTTTATATATTTTTTTTGAGTACGCGTTCTTTGGACCGTGTATCTTGTCTTTACCACGAATGATTTTCTTTGGTTAACAATAATTGTTGTTTTTCCAATATCTGCCGGTTCATTAATGTTATTTTTCCCGCATAGGGGAAATAAAGTCAATAAATGGTATACTATATGCATTTGTATCTTAGAACTTCTTCTAACCACCTATGCTTTTTGTTATAATTTTAAAATGGACGATCCATTAATTCAACTGTCCTAAGATTATAAATGGATCAATTTTTTTTTATTTTTACTGGAGACTGGGAATAGATGGACTTTCTATAGGAACTATTTTATTGACGGGATTTATTACTACTTTAGCGGCTTTTCCAGTTACTCAGGATTTCCGATTATTCCATTTCCTGATGTTAGCAATGTACAACGGTCAAATAGGATTATTTTCTTCTCGGGATCTTTTACGTTTTTTCATCATGTGGGAATTAGAATTAATTCTCGTTTATCTACTTTTATCCATGTGGGGTGGAAAGAAACGGCTGTATTTAGCTACAAAACTTATTTTGTACACTGCAGGAAGTTCTATTTTTTATTAATAGGAGTTTTAGGTATAAGTTTATATGGTTCGAACGAGCCAACATTAAATTTAGAACTATTAGCTAATCAATCCTATCCTGTCACACTCGAAATACTATTTTATATTGAATTTCTTATTGCTTTGGCCGTCAAATCATCGATTATACCTTTACATACTTGGTTACCTGACACCCACGGCGAGGCACATTACAGTACATGTATGCTTCTCACTGGAATCTTATTAAAAATGGGAGCATATGGGTTGGCTCAAATCAATATGGAATTATTACCTCACGCTCATTCTATGTTTTCTCCTTGGTTGATGGCAGTCGGTACAATTCAAATAATTTATGCAGCTTCAACATATCCCGGTCAACGTAATTTTAAAAAGAGAATAGCCTGCTCACTTTTTCTCTGATTTTTGCTATATTCAGGAGTCTATTCAAGACTTGATGATTGGTAGAGGCATACTTCTACACAATTTATACATCCTGCAACTTGATCAGCCACCTTATGCACCACATTTCTCTGGATTCTTGGTAGTTGGTAGAGATCTATGGCATCAACGCCTAGGACATCCATCTGCTGACAAGTTAAAGCTTCTATCTGGTACACTATTTGTGTCTAAGTCTAGTTTAGTAGAGTGTCATTGTTCTGTGTGTCCTTTAGCTAAACAGTAAAGACTACCTTTTGAGTCTCATAATCATAGAAATACTTTACCATTTGATATTGTTCATTTAGATATATGGGGTCATTTCTCTACAGAGTCTGTTGAAAGTTACAAATACTTTCTTACTATAGTTGATGATCATACTCGTGTAACCTGGATTTACTTACTCAGAAATAAAAGTGAAGTTTCTATTCATTTTCCTGCCTTTATCAAACATATTCATATACAATATGGTTTTGTTATTAAAGGAATTAGGACTGATAATGCACCAGAACTTGTTTTTACTGCTTTGGTTAAACAACATGGTATGATACATCAGTTTTCATGTCCTTATACACCACAACAAAACTCTATTGTCGAGAGAAAGCATCAACATTTATTAAATGTGGCTAGAGCTTTATTGTTTCAGTCTAATGTCCCTTTGTGTTACTGGAGTGATTGTGTTCTCACTTCTGTTTTCCTGATAAACAAAATACCTAGTCTTTTATTAGGAAATCTCACTCCTTATGAGCTGCTCACTAAAAAGAAACCTGAATATTCTTTTCTTAGGACATTTGAATGCTTGTGCTATGTTTCTACTATACTGAAAGATCGTCATAAGTTTAGTCCTAGGGCTGATCAATGTGTATTTTTAGGATATGCATCAGGTTATAAAAGCTATAAAGTTTTGCATCTAGACACCAATCTGGTATCTGTTTCTCGAAATGTCATTTTCCATGAAACTGTCTTCCCCTTTAGATCAGATGCATCACCATCATCTCATTCTGATATCTTTCCTCATACTATATTGCCCTTGCCTATCCATGTTGCTCTTGATTCTCATGCATCTCATACATCACCTGCATCCACGTCTTCACCTAGTGCCACACAAATTATGCCCTATAGTGTCTCACATCTTTCTCCTGAGGTTGTACCTGCAGAGACTTCAGTGGTATCATTACCAAATGCCAGGCCAAAACGTTCTTCTAAAGTTCCAGGTTACTTATCTGACTATCACTATTCTCTCACTCAAGTTTCTCCTTCTTCTTCATCTCCTAAACTTCTTACCACTCCCTATCCTTTGTCTTCTGTTTTATCATATCAAAGTTGAGTGTTCCCTTTCAGTCTTTTATCTTTTCTATCTCTATTGAGACAGAGCCTAAGACTTTTAAACAAGCCATAGTATCAGTCAAGTGGACTAAAGCCATGGATGTGGAGCTTGAAGCTATGTAACTTACCAAGACATGGAGTATTGTGTCACTTCCCCCTGGTAGAAATGTTGTGGGTTGTAAGTGGGTGTATACTATCAAGTACCTTGCTGATGGTTCTATTGAACGATATAAAGCACATTTGGTAGCTCAGGGATTTACTCAACAAGAAGGAGTGGACTATTTCGAAACTTTCTCACCGGTTGCCAAATTGGCTGGTGCAAACTAATTCTTGGATTAGCTGCTAAAAAGGGTTGGAGCTTAACACAGATGGATATCACTAATGCTTTTCTGCATAGTGATTTAGATGAGGAGATTTACATGAGTCTACCCTTGGATTATACTCCAGCTCCTGGATCTACATTGCCTCCTAATCCGGTCTGTAAGTTGCACAAGTCCATATATGGTCTGAAGCAGGCCTTAAGACAGTGGTATAAATGTCTTTCCAAAGCTCTCCTCGATAATGGCTTTATTCAATCTGATGCAGACAATACCCTGTTTGTTAAAATCACAGGTACATCTTTCATAGCCTTATTGGTTTATGTTGATGATATTCTCATTGCTAGTAACAATGATGCAACAGTTAAATCGGTTCAAGCCACTCTTGCAAAGAAGATTAAGACTAATGAACTAGGTCCAGATATGTTCTTCTTAGGTCTTGAAATTGCTAGGAATTCAGAGGGTATTTCAGTTTGTCAGAGAAAGTATTGCCTAGACTTGCTCTCTGATGCAGGGTTACTGGATCGCAAACCCCAAATATGTTCCTATGGACGTTTGTTGTATCTCTACATTACTCATCGTCCTGACATTAATTTTACAGTGCATCGACTCAGTCAGTTTCTCTCTTGTCCTACTGATGTACATATGCATGCTGCTCTGCATATTCTAAAGTATCTCAAGACTAATCCGGGCCAAGGTTTGTTCTACTCTACTACTACTGAGGTCTGTTTGAATAGTTTTGCGAATGCAAATTGGGCTTCATGCCCTTATACTCGTAGATCAGTCACTGGGATGTGTGTTTTTCTTTGTACTTCACTAATCACATGGAAATCTAAGAAGCTTGTAGTAGTGCCGAAGCAGAGTACCGAAGTATGGCTTTAACTACAAAGGAACTCATTTGGTTGAATCAAATGTTGTGTGAACTGCATATCCAAGTGGACTCCCAAACTAGGCTTTTCTGTGATAACAAAGCAGCCATGCACATTGCCAACAACCCTGTGTTTCATGAGAGAACCAAACATGTTGAAGTTGATTTCCACACTACAAGAGATCAAGTGAAGAAAAGGGTTCTTAAAGGTGTTACATGTCTCTACTTCTAATCAACTGGCGGATATATTGACTAAGCCTTTACATTCGGGTCCTTTTCACTCATTGCTTGGTCACTTTTCTATTCCAAGCCCATTTCCAGTGAACATGTGTAGCTAGTAATTTTCCACATTCCCACACACGATTGGCTTGTTTAGCAAGCAGCAACATATGCTTATGATTCTCACAACCATAGATTTCCAGCCTAATCCATGTTGCTATATCAAAACCAGAATGAACCTGAATCTTAAGCCATGTTTTCACTATCCAGTCTTGAGTTTTCTGGTTTGCTTGGGTTTGAACAGCTCTATGACCAAAAAAGACTGAATTGATGACATAATAATCTTGAACCATTACTATTCGGTAGTGTTCTTTGATTTTGCTTCTCATTCCGTGCCAAGGAACAAAATGAGTACATCTATAACCCCAACACGCAGTTTGATACAAAGAAAAAGTTTTCCAAATGTATACCCATCAAAACCAAAATCATTCTTGATACATAGGAAGAACATCAGATCATTACACTACAAATCCTTTCCATTTAGACGCATCTGATTATCTATTAAGTTGTGTGCCGCTAACTTGTGATTTAAATCCAGTGAAAGATTAGTCTCTTTAATCGGAACATCTTGAAAAGATATCAATGACCGATCTCTTTTGTTTTTGCTACTCAGACCATGTCTAGGCAACACCATGACTAGACCATGGCTAAGCTTCGGTTTTACCCAAGGTTCTTCTATATTACCTCCTAGATTGTGATTTACCAGCATAAAGTTCTGACTATTTTGAGTAATATACTCACAAGCAACACAAAATTCAATAATACCTCAAATTCCATGATGATTATGTCTGTATGAGCTTCTTTTTCTTGAAGTGAAAATGTCTTCATGACCCTTACTACACCAGCAGCCATCTTAGTACCATCTTCGATGTTCATCAGATTCTTCTTTTCCATCACACAATCAGACCTTCTTTGTCTACCATTACTCGCCCATGAGATATTTATCTAGTTCTCTTGGTGGTAAAACTGCAGAGGTAATTTTCGCCCATTGAAAATCTATAAGTACAACTTTACCTCTTGTGATCCATTTCTCACCATTAACAACACAAGAACGTCATTGTGCAGAAGACACAAGGAGTTTATCCACTTTGCCATTGCTAGTAGTGGCCTATCACCTCTACACCAAGACCAAATGTGGGTAGTTGTAATTGATCTATCTTTGTTGTTCCTTCACTCACGTTGCTTCTACCCAAATTAATCTTGTTGAGCTCTACCAAATATGCATTCACACACATCGCCATTTTTGATCTAGATTCGATGTACACGGAGGAGCCGATTTCAAAGCTAAAGAAGATCCACGATTCACACGACGAGAAGACCAAATCTGAGCTCAAATCCGGCGGAATAACCGGTGAGAAAAGGATTTATCGGAAGAATTTCGATGAATCTAGGTCAAAAAAATGAAGGAAAACGAAACGGAAGACTGTGAATTAAGTTTGAGAAAGCTCTGATACCATATTAGTTGAGAGAAAGTCAAAGAGAAGAAATGAGATTACTTCATTGATTGTAACAAACTCTCAACGTTATTTATACAAAAGTTGTTAGATACTCTCTTATATAGAAAGGGTTCTACTTGGTTATACAAAACCAACAGTTTACCAATACATTAAACCGGTATAGACTAATACATTCCTCGAGCTCTCGGTGAGTTCTTCATCGGATCTATCCCGAATCTTGTTTAACCGTAACAAGACCGCACATGCCGGTAAAGCTATATTCATTGTCTGTCTCCGGATTCTTTCGTTTTCGCAAACTAGGGTTTAAAAGTTTTTCCCTTTTTTCTTCTGATACATAGACGAGAGTCTGGCGTTTAAATCTTGAATTTCTCTAATTGATGAAAACAAAATCTGGGTTTTGTTTCTAGTTTCCAAGGTTCGTCTTGTTTAAAATTCCATCTCCCAATATTCTAAGTCATTTCTCTGTGTAGCATTGGCTTCTCTAATTGTTTGGAATTGAATTTGGGCATTTGGCTTTAACTATATGTAATTTAGAAATTGGATCTTAGTTTCTGATTCAATTCCTCCATATGGTAGATTTCTTGTTCTGTATTTGGTTGGTTATTCATACTGAGCTCTATACTATGCAGGTGTGGTTATTAGTACCAGAACCTTGACTCTTGTTTATCCTCTTACATAGCTCTCCAGATACAAAGCTCAGAACCAGATGATAAGCAGCAGTAACAACAGCTCGCAACGGTTCCTTTTCACTCATCACATCATCATAAGGAGATGGCATGTCATTGATCACAGTCCAAGTTCGATCCCAAGACCTGAACACAACTAACTTCCCAGAAACATGAATCGTAAGCAACACAAATGTGTACTCCGCATCAGTATCTAAGTATTATAAACTGTCAACAATATCACCAATGGTATTGTTTTATTGTATACTAGATAAAAGACCCGCATATATGCGGGTTTTTAATCTAATATTTTATAATATGTAAAAAAAGTTAATCAAGTATAAATTAAAATTAAATCATCCGTAAAAATAAATAAAATAAAATTGAAAACGCTGATGCAAAATCACTAATTCGTCTAACATTTATTTATTTACTTTGATTATTTTATTATTTGATTTTCAATTAAATTTTATCACATCCTTTCAAATTATTAGTTTTCCTATTCTATTCGAATTAATATTACTTTTTAATCCATTTTAAAAATTTGATGAATTTATTCTCATATTTTAGTTGAATTATTTTGACTCTTTTAATATTTTATAAACTGTACAAAAATAGAAAACAAAATCATATCATCCGTAAAAATAAATAAAATAAGATTGAAAACGTCGATGTGAAATCACTCGTAGAAAAGCCTACAAATTATTTATTGATTTTGATTCTCCTACTTTTTTTATATTAACTGAATTTTCAATTATTTTTTTTTACATATTTCTAAATTATTAGTTTTTCCTATTCCTATTTAAATTATGTTTACTTTTTATTATGTAATTACTCATAAATCTTTTTTTTACTCTTGACAAATCGATTTACGTATTTTTATTTGAATTAAACTTACTCACATTTTTTAAATCATATTTGAATTTTTCTTTTTCACTTATGAATCAAGTATTATCTTTCTTCCAATGAAAAATGTATTATATGTGTTTCATCACTTGGTTTCTTACTTTTTATAATTTTCACAAAAATGAGAAACTTTCAAAATAATTTTCTTCTCATACATCAATTTTACAATATTTAGGATGTCTACATAGTGGTAAGTCATAAAAAAAACCACAATACAATGTACATTTTTTTAGTCCGATTTCAAAATATAATGATATTAGATTTTTTTTAAATGAAAAATTTTATTTTGACATGTGGCTAAAACTAATTAGAAACAAAAAATTTAGAAGAGGTTATTAAAATTTTAAAATTATTTGGTGGGAAGATCGAAAGAATATAAAATTGTTTGAATAAAGGTGAAATATTATAATCCTTAAAGATTTGGGTATGTAAACCTAATTCTATTCAAAAGATTTTTACACGTGTATTTAATATTTTGATGAAAAAACGTGTTTGATTTTTTTGTCATATCTATTTCTATTTAAAATAAAAATATATGTAAGCGTGTATATATGTAGCTTATGTACTCTTTTTATGAATTACTAAAATAAGCTAATTGGAAAATATTGAGATATGTTGTTTTTATCGAATAAGAGAGTAATCGATGGTTTTTTTATAATAAAAAACTGAAATAAAAGTTGTGGAAGAGATTATTGAATTTTGAATTTTTTTAGTGAGAAGATTGAGAGAGCACAAAAGCTTGTTATATGTAAACCTAAATCTATTTGAACTCAAAAAAATTTTATACGTGTATTAATTAATATTTTAATGAGAATTTTGAAACCTAATTCACCTTAATAAACGTAAACGAAAAGAGGAAAAAAATTGGTTGTACGAAAAAAACAAAAGCGAGACATATAATAAAGTCAATATTTAAAAGAATAGACCATATTTATCAACTAATTATTTTAATGAATTATTTATTAGAAACTAATTATTTTTTTTTATATATGTTGATTTTTATAATTTACTTGATAAATACAAATATATAAGTTTAAAAAGAAATAAGATTTATATGACATATGTCAAAATCTAATTGAAAAACAAAATTACATGTGTCAAAATCCGATCGACTGACTGACACATGTCACGATCGTGTTAATTACAAAGTTTGACGCATCAAACTTTATATAATAAGATAGTTTTCTGTATATATATATTTCTTATTGTATATATTTGGTATAGCTTGGTATTGGTCAATTGTACGCTGGTATAGTATAAACCAATTTGTGGTTAAGGCTTTGGTTTAGACATGGCAATCTTATTATATAAAGGAAAATGCACTCAAAATTATAACTCATTAGATCGTGACATGTGTCATTTTAATTGAGATGATGACACGTGTTAATATACTAACGTATAAAGTTAATTTTAATTTAAATAATTTTTCTTTTTTATCTAAAAGTTAAAAGAAAAATAAAGAAAAATGTCCTAATGTAACAAAAAAAAAGTCAATGTCCTTCTCTAAAAAAATTGTCATTAAAAAAAAGAAAAATTTGTAAACAAAATGTCACTTATTATATAAAGAAGAATGCACTCAAAATTATAACTCATTAGATCGTGACATGTGTCATTTTAATTGAGATGATGACACGTGTTAATATACTAACGTATAAAGTTAATTTTAATTTAAATAATATTTCCTTTTTTATCTAAAAGTTAAAAGAAAAATACAGCAAAATCTTATTATATAAAGGAGAATGCAATCAAAATTATAACTCATTAGATCGTGACATGTGTCATTTTAATTGAGATGATGACACGTGTTAATATACTAACGTATAAAGTTAATTTTAATTTAAATAATATTTCATTTTTATCTAAAAATTAAAAGAAAAATACATTATCGCAAAAAAAAAATGTCCTAACGTACCAAAAAAAAGTCAATATCTTTCTGTAAAAAAAATTGTCATTAAAAAAAAGGAAAATTTGTAAACAAAATATCACTAAAAGGTAAAAGGAAAATTTGAAAAAAATGTCATTAAAAAAAGGTAAAAGAGAAAATTTGTAAAAAATATCATTAAAAAAGAGGAAAAATTTGTTTCATGTCAATACGTTTAAAAACAAAAAAAAAAAAAAAATGCCATAACTAATCGAGAAAGAAAGGAAAAAAAAAATACATCATTGGAAAAATTTGTAAAAAAAATGTCATTAAATAAAGGTAAATGGGAAAATTTGTAAAAAATGTTATTAAAAAAAAAAGTAAAAGAGAAAATTTGTAAAAAAAAATATCATTCAAAAGGAAAATTTGTTTCATGTCAATACGTTTAGAAATAAAAAAAGGAAAAATGTCATAACCAATCGAGAAAGAAAAGAAAAAAAAATACATCATTCAAGCAAATCATGAATTCGAGAGTTCCAGAAATCGATCAAAGCTATTTTACTTTAATTTTTTCCCAACGTGAGTGTGACACGTAGGCAAAATCGTAATTCACCAGATTGTGACATGTGTTAATTTTAGTTGACATTGTGACACGTGTCAATATATTAATATAAAAATATAAATTTTATTTCTCTACATTATTTATGTCTTAAATCAAAGTGTAGTGTAATTAAAAAGAAATAATAGTCTAAAACAAAATAAGACATGTTATTAAAAAAAATTAAAAGGAAATAGTAAATCAAAAAGACAAAAAAAAGAAAATTAGACAAATTATTATAATTTGTAGTGTAAGTAAAATGAAATAATAGTCAAAAAAAGAAAATAAGACATATTATTAAAAAAATAAAAGGGAATACTAAATAAAAAAACAAAAAAGGAAAATAAGAAAAATTATTTCCAATTTCTAAAAGTATTAGTGCGGCATATGAAAAATTAATATTCATGAGATTACGACATGTTTTGTTAATACTTTTAAATTTATTTACTAATATATTTTGTTAATTTTCTTACTATTTGTTAACACTAATGACATATATAGACATAAATTTGATATAATGCATTATGCATATATTATTTTGATATGAAAATTTTGGGTATTATTGATTGACAAGGAATGCATGGAATAAAAATATGGTTTTAATATTATGGATGAAATACATGAGTTGTATTACGAGATGAAATACGTGGAGTTGAAATTCAGTTTGAAACAAAGTTACTAATCATACTATTATTTAGCAAGTGCGAAATCCTACGTGGCGGCTCCAGAATTATTCTTAGACCTGTTTTTACCCTTATGCCATTAATGAATCGTTTTAATTACATATGCTGCCATCGTCTAAATTGGGCTTCTGAATTTCGATTTTTCTTTTAATCTTGGCCCATATAATTAACTCGTGATATGTACAATACTCATTATATTATTGATATTCAAAGTTGGAAAACCTACGTAATAATGGATTTCTATCTTTTTGTTTCATAGTTGACGTATTTTGATGCTTGTTTTATTGATTTATTTTTTCATTATATTTTATTGATTTATTTTTTCATTATATTACAATGATTATTAAAATATCATCAGAGTTTTGCACTATATAATTTGCCCTATTATTTTTCATTCGTACGTTAATATTTTTTTTTTATTATATTACAATGATTATTAAAATATCATCAGAGTTTTGCACCATATAGAATTTGACCTATTATTTTCATTTGTACGTTAATATTTTAATGTTTTCCAGATTTTTCGTAACTAAAGCTTTATATTGGGCTTTTGGCTTTCGATTTTTTTTTGTTATCTTCACCCATGTATGTGTGGACTTTAAAAAATCCTAGGTTATCTCTATATCTTCTTATAAATATCATGCTATTAGATGTTTCGTTTTTAAAGCAAATGTTTGTGTTGAAAATTGAAATCCTACATAGTGTTATTCTGTATGTTATTGACTTCTGGCCTAATTATCGTTGTTGATATTGGTATTAATATATGCTTTCTGATTTATAAGTCTCATCAATTTGATCGTAATTTATATGCTTTATGATTTATAAGTCTGATCAATTTGATCGTAATTCAAATATTATCTTCGTCCTTGGGTTATTATTAATCTTTAAATCTTTAACATTTCATTATGTGTTTCTAATTGTTATTTTAATGCTTCTTTATTTAATCTATATATCATAACTTCTTCTTACTAAAACAACTGTTGTTATATTATAGTTATCGTTTATGATGGTAGCCAACTTTGAATATCAATAATATAATATGCTATATAATTTATACGAATAATACACCGCGCATGTTGTTAGTTTTGTTGTTTATTCGTTTATTTCTTTTTATTTTTCTACTAATTATCGTTCTATTCGTTTTATAGGTTATAACCTCTTCTTAGAAGTATAATTCGTTCTTATATTTGTTGTTTATGTATATGTGTTTTGTTATCTATTATACTGTTCATGTTATTTATTATATCGTGAAATCGTTATTTATTTTTTACTCATGATTATCGTTTTATTCTTTTTTTATAGGTTTTAAACTCTTCTTTGAGGTATAATTTGTTCTTATTTATTCTTAAATTTATGTGTTTTGTTCTCTATTATACAGTTTGTATTCTTTTTATCTTATATTCGTCTTCTTATTATTTTAATTATTATCGTTGTATTCGTTTTATAGGTTGTAACGTTTTTGTTAATTTCAAAGTAACTATAGTCTGTATTTTATATATTATATTATTTCCAACAATAACCAGTTATTTATTTCTAACAAAAAATTGTTTATTATAAATCTTATTTATTATTATTAAATTTGGTATGTACTTTTGTTCTAATATTTATTTTAAAATTTTAAAATAATAGTAATTTGTTTACATGTCTTGAATCTGTAATGACATACATTTTTAGTAATTGTGTTTTTTTGTTAGTTATTTGATCTATTCATTTTCTTCTTCTTGCTATTGTAATAATTCTTATTTCTTTTTCTTTTTTCCAGAATTTGACATTTTCTATAAGGTAATTTTCTAATAATATTATCTCTACATATTTTCGTTTTTCGTTGAAAGGAGTTTGTTATCTAATCCTACTTCTTCTTTTAGGTTTTGCCTCTTCAACAAGATATCTCCTTATAATATTTTTACCCTTTATGTTTGAAAGAAATTTGTTACATGAACCTATACTCTTTTTTCGTGTTTAACAAGGTTTCCTCTGTTTTTGAGTTTTTTATTCGATGAAGAGGTTTGTTCGGATTATGTCTGTTTTGAAGAATAATTCATAGTTCCAATAAAATAAACAGTAAAACCCAAGAAACGGAACTATGAATTATTCCTCGAAAGAAAAGACAAAACATATTATTTAAAACAAAACAAAAATTTATTGTTTAAATTCGAACAGTAAACTCATGTGTTTCAAATACTTTATGTAGAAACAAGAACAAAAAAATCAAATTAAAACCCATCGATCAAATTGTTCTATGAAATGATATAATGTGGAGATTTTTTTATTACTAATAGTGGGTCACGATGAATCGAGGACTTGAATCCTTTACATCTAGCCTATGCATTTTTTGTAAACCATCAAATGAGTTTATGTATAATTTTCAATGATTGTGTGTATGGTTAGAGTTTAGACGTTCATGGTGGGGTTTAACATCTCTAATCAAAATTTTGATGGCATACGATTATTAAAAAAAATCAATTTATACGTGTTTGTATTTGGATATAAGATTTGATGCTAGAGTTTAGGATTTAGGATCTATGTTTTTATTTTCAATGTTTACGTGCATTTGTAAGGATTTAGGTTCCCGAAATAGAGTTTGACACCTCTTATTTTTTGAAAAACAAATTGATGGTATAATGTTAATGAATAATTTTCTAATGTTCTCTTAAAAAATATATTAATAAAAAATATAAATAAATACAAATATTTGCGGTGACTAAAGATAATAAATATGTGCACTGAAAAAAAGATAACAATGATAAAAGAAAAAAATTTAAAATATCAAAATAATGAAATTGGTTATCTTCAAAATGATTTTTTTTATCTTATATACAAAATAAAAAATTACTTATAAAATTAGAGTGTTGATTTGTTAAATTAGATCTAAAAATTAAAAGAACGAATAATAAATTCAAAATTGTATAAGTGGCATCATTTTCCTAAGAATATTTTGCTGTGTATGGTTATTTTTAATAAATTATTTTTGAACTTTATAAGTTGGTGTGAATCATTTTGGGACAACACATAACATTCATCGATGCGAACATAAAACATTCATTTAATTGTGAATTTTTTTACAACAAAAGATATATATTTTAAAATAATACACTTTATATTTTTTTTTTAATAAACGTCCCAACGATTTTTTAAATCCGTCCATACCAAATTTAACATTTTAAAATGCTACAATTTTATTTTTTAAATGTGTGGTTTTGAATGAAGAAACTGAATGTGATTTATATCAAAATATTTAAATCTCTAGAATTTTGAGTTTTTAGTTATTTTATGGAATTGAATTTTCGTTAGTTCTGTTTATAAATTATCCATTTCTATTTTGGTTTTGTTAGTTATATTTTAGTATTTTTATTCTAAAATATGGTGTTATGGTGTTTACGTAAAAGTTATATATCTATATTTCCAATCTTTTTTATTAGTCAATTAGATCCATATTATTTACAACTACGTATAAATATAATGTTATATATCATTTTACAAGATAAGGTGTCCAGTTAAGTTGATTTTTATGATTCTAATTTTTTTTTTTTGTAGTATTCGATACACGATAATGTCGTGCTCGATTTGTTTTATTTAAATATGTATTTTAAAAAAATGAATAGATAATCAAAAAATTTATGTTTTAATTTCATTAACATACTAATGTATTTCATTAACATACTCACCTCTTGAATCAATTTACTCTCCAGTGGTAGCCTGACTTGGGCGTCAGAGAGTCTTTAAGAGGAAAACCCCTTCTCATCATTCCGAAGATCTTCCTGACGATATTACTTATGGTCCAACGCATCTCCAGAGAATCATCGTGAATATCTCACTTGAGACAGCAACTTAGGCGGACGCACCTCTCATCCCCCAAGAGGACGAAAGTCCAACGTAACAGGAGCTCTCTGACTATTCCCATAGAACACTCTAAGGTTGTATGCAAGAAATCTACGACTCCGTACGGAGGACCCAAAATCTGATCCAAACAATTAGCGTTAAAGAGGGAAACACCAGACGCTCCACCGAAAAAAGACAAAATATATATATATATATATATATATATATTTTTAAAATTTCTTATTATCTAAATCCGAACAATAAGCTCATGTGTTTCAAATACTTTATGTAAAAACAAGAACAAAAAAATCAAATTAAAACTCATCGATCGAATTGTTCTATGAAATGATATAATGTGGAGATTTTATTGCTGATAGAGGATCACGATGAATCGAGGAATTGAATCCTAGCCTATGTATTTTCTGTAAACCATCAAATGAGTCTAGGTATAATTTCCAATGATTGTGTGCATGGTTAGGGTTTAGACGTTCATGCTTGGGTTTAACATCCCTGATCAAAGAATTTGATGGCATATGATTACTATAAAAAATCAATTTATATGTGTTTGTATTTGGATTTAAGATTTAATGCTAGAATTTAGGATTTAGGATCTATGAATTATTTTCAATGTTTACGTGCATTTATAAGGGTTTAGACTTCCATGTTAGGGTTTAGTACCCCTTATTTTTTTAAAAATAAATTGATGTTACAATGTTAATGAATAATTTTATAATTTTCTCTTCAAAAAAATATTAATAAAAAATATAAATAAATACAAACATTTGTGTTGAGTAAAGATAATAAATGTGGACACTGGAAAAAAAGAATAACAATGATAAGAAAAAAAAACTTAAAATATCAAAAATAATGAAATTGGTTATCTTCAAATTTTTTTTTTTAATCTTATATATAAAAATAACAATTACTTATAAAATTAGAATACTGATGTTAAAAATTAGATCTAAAAATTAAAAATTGAATAATAAATTCAAAATGGTATAAGTGTCATCATTTTCCTAGAAATCATTTTGGTGTGAATGATTATTATTAATAAATTGTTAATAAATTATTTTTGAGCTCTATAAGTTGGTGTGAATCATTTTAGGACAACACAGATATTCGTCGATGCGAACATAAAACATTAATTTAATTGTGAATTTTGTTTACAACAAAAGATATACATTTTAAAATAATACACTTTAGATTTTTTTTTATAAACGTCCTAACGATTCTTTAAATCCGTCCATACAAAATTTAACACGATTCGTACTTAAGTGATTAAATAGGTTGACTAATCATTTTAATATATATAAATTTTTAATATTTAAACGTGTATGACAAAATATATAAATTTTAACATTTATAAACGTACAAAATAATATGTATTGTGCATAAATATAATAAAGTTGAATACTTTTGATCAAGAATCTGTTAATGTCATTATTTTTAATATTTTATGTGTAAAATTGATCAAAACATATGCAAATGTTATTTATTTCAATATCTTTCAAATGTAAAATTGATATTCATTATTCGTGTAAATTATAGAGCATGCGATAAATCAGATAAATTCTAGATTTATATGAATTTGTGGGACATAACAAATGAAAAATATATATATTCCAATAATGAATTGTATAAATATATGCAAGTGTGATTAAATATGTATAATAGACTACATCATAATAAAAATATTTGTATAGTATATTAATCTAAATACATATATACACAGTATATCCATAATATATAATATTATTATAAATATAAGAATACAATTTTTGTTAATATATCAGAAAAAAATTAAAAATAGATGATATGGTAAGTCTAAAATATTACATTTAGTTGGGTTTAAATTTGTAAAACATGTATTAATGGGCTTATGTTATAAAATTAATGAAAATATGTAGAGATTTCCACCATGGCATATAGTTTTAATTGAAATATTCTGATTGGTTAAATTATATGACATGTCCCCTAAAATTCTCTTTGAACGACAGCTATGATTTTTTTTGTGAATGTCTCCTTAATTAATATATATAGGATTGTATTGTTTAAACGAGTGGTTTTGAATGGAAGAAAATGAATGTGGTTTATAAGAAAATATCTTAAAATCTCTAAGATTTTGAGTTTTTAGTTATTTTATGGAATTGAAATTTTCGTTAGTTCTATTTATAAATTATCAATTTCTATTTTATTTTTTAGTTATATTTTAGTATTTTTATTCTAAAATATGGTGTTTACGCAAAAGTTATATATCTGTATTTCTAATCTCTTTTTTTTAGTCAATTAGATTCATATTATTTGTAACTACATATAAATATGGAAGAAATTATATGTTATGTATCATTATACGAGATAAGGTCGGTTAAGTTGATTTTTATGATTTTCAAATCTTTCTCCGTAGTATTCGATACACGAAAATGTCGTGTTTGATTTTTTAATTTAAATATGTATTTTTGAAAAATGAATAGATAATCAAAAAATTTATGTTTTAATTTTATTAACATACTAATGTATTTATTTTTCCGCGCAAGGCGCGGAATCCACCTAGTCAACATCTAAAATAAGTGTGCGAGTAACAATCAAAATCTAAATATTTACATCAACAAGATTTAACATATATTTCTTACATTTTCATAAATTTTATCTTTATGAAATTTAATCGATTACCGAAACGTTTTACTTTATTTTTTTATCATTTATAAATAAGTTATAATTAAAACCCCTCGTATTACGCGGATCCTAATCTAGCTGTATATAAATCCACAATTGTAATCTTTTCCTAATTAATGAAAATGAAATTATTTAGTAAAATATTGAAATAACGGAGCTTGAATTCACGACACAATTCGCGAACCTTGAATTTCGACATATCAATTGATCAAGGGAAATGCCCAGGAAGAGAATGTCTTCTATCACTCAGGGGATCGAGAAGAGTCACCTTACGAGGACCATTAAGGTCGTCCTCGACCTTGGCAAGCCATCCAAACAGATTTGCTTCGCTGTGCGAAAGGACGCTTCGGCTCGGCGGCGGATCGTCATGAAGAACACACTGAACGGACTTGGACGAGATCGAAGGAAAATTCGAAACATTTCGAGATTAGGTCTAAGAGATCCTTCGGGAGTGCGTACAAGCTAGGTCCATGAAGACGAGTTCGGCCTGAAAGATAAATTTGGCCTAAGTCCACCATGTTCGGCCGACCTATGAGTCTTGGAGGAAAAAAGAAATAATCAACACGAGAAAAAGGAAAATTACTTAGAATTAAGATTTTTCCTTATCTTTTTAGGGTTGAGTCGACCGACTCAAATATGTATAAATACACCTTGTATTTCTCTTTGAAAGGGATCCGCAATTTCAATAAACAACTAGACTTATCGCAATATCTCTTCATCGTTTGTTAATCTTTGAGCAATTATTCTTAGAAACCTAGTCCTCTTGATTGTTTGGAAGAATCCGAATAGTTTACAGTATCCGGATCCACCAGATGGTGCTGTCTGAAGGGGCTTTCTAATTTTTTTACGCAAGGAAGCTCGTCGGATTTTTTTACGATGACGGAAACAAAAGACGAAACACCGTCGCCAGCTCCCAGAAACACCAACGGAGCCGACAGAGAAGACAACGCCGGTGTAGATAACACCGGAGTTCACAACGATAATTTTGGAGCGCAAGACAGAGTCGATGACCAAGATGACAACACCACTGGAATCAACAATGAGGACGATTCTCCCGTCGAAACCATGTCATATTCTCCGGTCGATTCTCCGGTCGAAACTATCTTCACCGGTACAGATCTCTCTCTCTGTCTCTCTGATTGTTTATGCATCGTTTCCTGTATTTTAAAACCTTCCTCGCAGGGCCTTGCACACGTGTATTCTGGGACGTGGTGGATTTCCCGTTCCCTGATGGTCTTGATCCTGATTTGATTTATCAGAATATGAAATCAATTCTTGAGAAGATGGGTTTTCTTGGCGAGGTGTCAATCATGGCTTATGTTGACAAGGAAAACTTTGCGGAGGAATCTCTCGATGCCTATCAGAGAGCCGGAATCACCATCATTCCCCATCCCCAACAAGGTGAGTCAATCATGTTTTTTTTTCTTTGTTTTTCTTTAACTTGTATATATATCTCTCTCTCTAATAATCTAGATCGACTTTAACTTGTATATATAGGGGGTAAATATGATAGATGTCGTGTTATGTTTCTGGACATTGCTTGGTGGTCGAATGAAAATTTTGAGAACCCTTTTAGCCCATTAAATTTGATGGTAATCTCAAAGCTAATCGGAGAACAATCGGGTTTCCTCAAATATCTTAAAAATTTGGCATATGCAAATTACACTGTTCTCTTAGCAATGCCTCAACTGCCTCAAGATCTCTCAAGTGAGCTACATACTGTTAGCTTTAACTGCCTTTCGACAAGCCTTTTAGATGGAGGAAAGCCTATCGACCAAAGCGGAACCGTACAAGGTCTTAACCATAAGCGGAAGAGCAGAGATGACTCAGAGGAGACTGTGCGCAGCAGAAGGTAGATGAGAGTAGCTGATGCAGGGTTCGACGCAGTCTGCTCTTATTTATGATCTTTTTCTATCAAAATGTTTTGGCTTTTGTTTGTATGAAAAACTTGCATTGACGTTTTATCTTATGCTTTCGTTCAAATGATTAGCTGTTTTATCTCTCTCATATCAATATACCTTTTTGTATTAGAGGACGACATTTTGCTTAACTCTTTGTTTGCCCCAAACAAAGCCTATATTCCAAATGCATCTATCGAACCGGTTAAAAGCCTCTTTGCTTCCAAATTCAATCACATGGGCAACAATATTGTCAAAATACCAGTTGTAGTTGCAAACCTACAAAATGTTATTTTTTAGCAAAGTCATCATCTCATCCTCACCCAAAAAAGAAAGCATGAAAAGCCTTCTCGTCTTTTAAATTAAACTAATCTGGTTGGTCTTATGATGTTGTTACGGATTAGAAATTTTACTCTCCGCTATCATATCTAAAAAAACTAAATAAATTTTAAATCTATAAGCAAAGTTTCAAAGAATAGTAGCAAAAATTTCTAGGCAGAATGCACTTTTTTTTTTTTTTTGAATGAACGTTGATTACTTTTTTCTTTAAACGTCTGGAATTTGATTCAATATCATAATGACCATATACAGAAACGTTCAAAATCAGTAAGAATAAATCAAGGACAAAACAGCATCAGAATCCCAATGGAAGGAGACAACATAGATGCTAGTAAGACGCCTCTCTGGCAATGCAATCTTGGAGCCATGTCGGGCCGCCTAACGCAATATATGAATGAAATCTTCGATCTCTTGTACACTCTTGGAAATCTCTCGAGCCACTGAATTTGCACTCATCGATTCTAACTCGAAAGATCACGTACAAAAATTTGATCTAAGAAACTTAATTTGCTCAAGTAGAACCCGATACCTTGGCCATTCGACTAGTTTAGTGATTGTTGGGTAAAACTATGACATATGTCCGAATGGCATATGCCCGAATGGCATAGGTCCGAATGGCATATGTCCGAATGGCATAGGTTTGAATGTCATAGATCCGAATGGCATAGGTCCGAATGTCATTGGTCCGAATATCATAGCTCCGAATCCTACGGGATGTACGACGTTCGAGTCCCACAGATGTATGAGGTCCGAGTCCTACGGGATATAGGAACTCCAACTGATGATAAGCCTGAATCTCCAGAAGATAGGTTCGGAGCTGACGTGTCAACCTAATCCTAAACGAACTAGGGTTTGAGAGATCTCTATAAAAGAGAGAGCTCCAAACAGAACAAAAAAGAACCGAAAACAATATACTCTCGTCGCCTCCAAGAACAAGCTACGAGACCATGACAGAGCTCCGATTCCTGGTAATCGGACCTCTAGAACGACCTACGATTAAGCAACAACGTCTGAATCGTCAAAGATCTTCTTCGAGCAACCAGTTAACGCTTTCGATTTATTGTAGTGATAAGTTATGCTGTTCAAAGATCAATCATCAATAAACAAAGATTATCTTCCATCAATCCGTAGAACTATTTATTCGAACGTGTTCAATTTATCCCAAACAGTTTGGCGCTAGAAAGAGGGGATAAGTTTTAACTACGTGAGATATGACGAACGGAGATAATCGCGAGACTCCTTCAGGAGATGACAACCCTCAAGATCCCGCTGCTCAACTGGTGGCACTCACCACCCTGATGACGCAGAACGAAGAACGAATTGCGTTGCTCGAGTCGGAGAATGCATCATTAAGGGCTGCAAACGCCTCTCTGGTCGCCGAAGACAGAAGCACCGAGGTCGAAGCTCAGAATCGATTCCAAAGATGCGTCGATCCGATGCAGCCATTGGACGGAACTACACCGACTACAGATACCAGGACGGTGCTACTACCAGAAACTATTGCACTTAACGCAGTTACAGTCAGAACGAACGTCGTTCGATCCTTGTTCCACACCTAATGAAGCAGCGACAACCCTATCAACAGATGACACACACCTGGTTTTCAAACGTCTGGAAGCAATGGAAGCAATGATTAAGCGACTTCCTGGAGTGGCACCACCAATAACGAAGAGCGCTCCTAACTGTTATGCGGATACTCCGTTCACAGATGAGATCGCGCTTGTGGAGATGCCCAAGAAGTTCACGTTCCCCTTGATAAAGATGTACGACGGAACGACAAATCCTGATAACCACATAGCACAATACAAGCAGCGGATGTTCACAACCGCAATTGAAAGAGAGTATAGGGAAGCTAGCATGTGCAAGGGATTTGGTTCAAGTCTTACAGGACCAGCTCTCCAATGGTTTACGAACGTACCAAACGCTTCGATAGACTCTTTTGCATCACTGACCGATCGCTTTGTCGAGCAGTTCGCAAGCAGCAATAACCTAGAAAAGACAGCTGATGATCTCTACGAGGTGATACAGAAGAAAGGAGAGTCATTGCGTAGTTATGTGGGAAGCTTCAACAAGGAAAAAGTGTCTATTCCAAATTGCATCATGCCCACTGCCATCTCTGCTTTCAAGAGAGGTCCACTCCCAGACGGTGACCTGTACAAAGAATTGACGAAGTATCAATGCAGAACCATGGAGGACGTACTCTCTAGGGCGTGGGCACAAATAAAGTGGAAAGAAGACCCTGCTTATCGGCATCGACACTCTCCGCGATCTGAATCGCGTGTGGTAAGAAATGAAAGAAGTACGAGAGATGACAAACCTACCACAGACCTCGAAGCGAAAACACTAGCAGCAGAAACGATAGTCGAAGCGATAACAGAAGCTCTCACCGATCATTCAGCAGAACAGCTGTCGAGAAACGTCCAACATCTACATGGCCAGATATTAGTAACCTTTCAATATCTCACGGAGAATTGATCGGGGCATTAAAACAGATAGGCGGAACAGTGAGATGGCCTCAAAAGATGAAAACTCCAGACGACAAGCATGACACTTCAAAGTGGTACGAATTTCACAACAATCATGGCCATCGAACTGAAGATTGTATTTCACTTAGGATGGAAGTGAACGAATTGTTAAAGAAAGGTCACCTGAGGGAGTTTCTCTCTGACAGGGCTAGAAATCGCATTGATGATAGAAGCAATGACAGAGATTCGAAAAAACCCGGTCCTGCCTCACCTCCAAAGCTCGACCGAGTTATCCGTGTTATATTAGGAGGTACAGAGATTAGTGGGATAACTCATTCAGCTGCCAAGAAAAGTACCAGGAGTGCAAAAAATTGTCAGAGAAACGACATAGTGAGACGCGAAGTGATATCAACATGTTCAATAAGCTTCACTCATGATGAAAGTGCCGAAATACTAGCTCCACATGATGATGCACTTGTCATATCTTTAACTGTCGCCAACAGCCTCATGAAAAGGGTACTTATCGACAATGGAAGCTCCGTGAATATCTTCTACTTAGATGCCTATAAAGAGTTGGGCTTGGACGAGGCTGGACTGACGAAAAAATCGACGTCGTTGGTAGGATTCAGTGGTGAAGTAAAACAAAGTATGGGAGAAGTGATGTTACCTGTGTACACAGAGGGAATCAACAAAGAAACAAAATTCTTGATAGTCGATTGCGCCTCGGCCTATAATGCAATCATGGGGCATCCATGGATTCACGATATGGGCGCAGTACCTTCAACCCTCCACCAATGCATCCAATTTCCAACCCCATGGAGAGTTAGGGAAATCAAAGGAGAACAAGAAAACTCGCGTTCGTGCTATCAAACTGCACTAAAAGGAAAAAGTCAACAGCTTTATCAATTGCAGAGTCCACCATCCATTCTCCATGGTGAAGAACCAGACGTGGAATAGCTCGACGAGGTTTCCCTTTCGGAAGACGATCCTGATAGAAAAATACACGTTGGCTCGAAGCTACCGACAGACATACATAAAAGACTTATCGAATTTCTCAGATCTAACTCTGACTGCTTCGCATGGTCACACGCTGACATGCCTGGAATCGACCCTGAGATCATCATGCATAATCTACAAGTGGACCCAGAGCACCAACCCGTAAGGCAAAAACGGAGAAAGTTTGCTCCGGAACGTGATCTGATCATTAACAATGAAGTTCAGAACTTATTGCATGCGGGATTCATTCGTGAAGTACGCTATCCAGAGTGGCTAGCCAATGTAGTGGTCGTTCGGAAAAAGAATGGAAAGTGGAGAGTGTGTATGGATTTCACCGACTTGAACAAGGCGTGTCCAAAAGATCCTTTTCCGCTGCCTCACATTGACAAACTGGTAGATGCTACAGCAGGGCATCAATTGATGAGCTTCATGGATGCTTTCAGCGGTTACAATCAAATCCTAATGCACCCAAGTGACCAAGAAAAAACATCCTTCATGACATCACGTGGCATATACTGCTACAAAGTGATGCCCTTCGGTTTGAAGAATGATGGTTCTACTTACCAAAGATTGGTAAACATGATGTTCGCCGATCAAATTGGCCACACCATGGAGGTTTGCATAGATGATATGCTCGTAAAATCTCTTGCAGCGGAAGACCACATCACGCATCTACAGGGGGCGTTTGCTACCTTACGAAGGTATAACATGAAGCTTAACCCTACAAAGTGTTCATTCGGCGTGAGCTCCAGGAAATTCCTAGGTTACATTGTAACCCATAGAGGAATAGAGGCTAGCCCGGACCAAATCAGAGCAATTCAATTCATACCTTCACCTAGAAACATGACGGAGGTGCAGAAGCTGAATGAAAGAATGGCTGCGCTCAGCAGATTCATCTCCAGGTTATCCGATAGGTCTCACACGTTTTTCGCTGCATTAAGAAAACCGAAAGACTTTGTATGGGACGAAAAGTGCGAAAAGGCACTAAAAGAACTAAAGAACTACCTAACGACACATCCCCTTCTGTCAAAACCAAAGGATGGGGAACCATTATTACTTTATCTGGCGGTGTCAGAGCATGCAGTAAGTGGAGTGCTAGTCAGAGAAGAGGAAAATAAGCAGCACCCTGTCTACTACGTTAGCAAGTTAATGTTGGATGCTGAAACGAGGTATAGCAATTTGGAGAAGCTTGCGTTGGCATTGATTACAGCTGCTAGGAAGTTACGTCCTTATTTTCAAGCACATCCTATCGTGCTTGTTAGCTCCACACCCATTAAAGCAGTTTTGCATAAGCCAGAAGTGTCCGGAAGATTAGCCAAGTGGGCAGTGGAACTCGGAGAATACGATGTAATTTACAGACCTACTACTGCTATCAAGTCTCAAGTGCTTGCAGATTTCATGGCAGAGTTCGCTCCAAACATGGTTCCTGAGCTAGAAGAGGAAGTCAAAACTCTACAGGAAGGAGATTGCAACGGAAGTTGGAAATTATACGTTGATGGATCTAGTAATATACGAGGAGTTGGGCTTGGTATCGTCCTTAGCTCACCGACAGGCGAAGTAGCTTCGAGAGCAATGCGATGCAACTTCAGAGCTACAAATAACGAAGCAGAATATGAAGCGTTAATCGCAGAACTTACGTTGGCACATGATCTCGGAGCTAGAAATTTGGACGTGTTTAGCGACTCATAGCTTATAGTTAACCAAACGCAGGGAGACTATCAAGCAAGATATCCAAAGATGACACAATATCTGAATATTACAAAGAAGCTGCTGGAAAAATTTGATCGCTGCAAACTCTTACAAATTCCAAGGGAGGATAATTATCACGCAGATGCTCTGGTGAATCTTGGATCAGCTCTCAAATCCAAAGCTCCTCTCACTATTCCGCTATTGGTTTTGCAGTGCCCAGCCACAAACAAGGATCTACCAAATCTAGAAGTCGCAACCATAGGTGAAACACCAAATTGGATGACGCCTATCATCAGTTATTTACGAGATAACACGCTGCCAACCGATCGTGGCGAATATAGAAAAATCAAACAACAGGCAGCACGCTACAGCTTCGTCCAAAACCAGCTGTATCGCAGATCGTTCTCTGGCCCCTATTTGAGATGTGTAACTCCAGAAGAAGCACATCATGTCTTAGAAGAGTTGCACGAAGAATGTGGATCTCATTCTGGAGGGCGAAGCCTCGTATTAAGAGCAATGAGAGCTGGGTACTATTGGCCGACTATGTTCAATGATGCAACGCGGTTTGCTCTTCAATGTGACAAATGTCAGAGACATGCTCAAATTTCAAGACTACCACCGGAGAACCTGAAAACTATCAGCTCGCCTTGGCCATTCATGAAATAGGGTAGGGATATAGTAGGCAAGCTACCAACGGCACCGTCTCAAAAAGTGTTTCTACTGGTGGTTACCGACTACTTCTCTAAGTGGGTCGAAGCGGAAGTATTTAGCAAGGTCACAGACAAAGAAGTCAGGAGCTTCATCTGGAAGAACGTCATATGCAAATTTGGAGTTCCCCAGGAGATTGTCACAGACAATGGTCCTCAATTCACAAGTAATAACTTCAAACAATTCTGCACGAACTGGAGTATAAAACTGAGTTTCGCAATGCCTCGACACCCGCAGTCCAATGGCCAGGCAGAATCTTCAAACAAAACCATTGTGAAGATGTTGAAAAAATGTCTCGAAAAAGCCAAAGGCAAATGGGTGGACGAGCTCCCAGGCGTGTTATGGGCTTATCAAACCACGACCAAATCGGCAACAGGAGAAACTCCCTTCTCACTAGTGTACGGAATGGAAGCAGTAGTACCTGCTGAAGTCGGGGTGAAAACAATTCGAACGGAACATCTTCGATACGAAGAAAATGGAGAACTGATGAATCTAGATCTTGACTTGCTCGACGAGAAAAGAGAGGCCGCTAGAATTCGAAATTAGTGTTACCAGCTAGAGGTCGCAAGGAGTTACAACAGAAAAGTAAGAACTAGGACGTTCCAACAAGGGGATTGGGTCCTTCGACGCACCTTCCAAAACACAATGGAACACAGTGCTGGAAAGTTAGGTCCCAGTTGGGAAGGTCCTTACAAAATAACGGAGGTACGTGGATCAGGAGCATACAAGCTGCAAGATAGGGAAGAAAAAAACCAACCTAACAGCTGGAACGCTCTGCACCTGAAGACCTATCATTTTTAGGTGAGTATTAGTTATCTATTATGTGCTTTGGATTTAATTTGAGTTTTTATATCCTCTCCATAATTTGAGAGAGGTCACAGCGTTCTACTTGTCATTTTAATGCTTTTGTTTAGAGTTCATTAACGTCTACGGACAATTATTTTAATAAAGGAGTTTTACGAAATCAAATCTCGAGATGTTTCGACTAGAAAGTCTTGGATTAATGACCACGATCATTATAAAACGAAGGCAAGACCTCATATAAAATAAAGAGCGTTAACCAAACGTCAATCACATCAAGAGTAAAAGGAAACACTTCTTACAAAATGGTAAGAGAGCGCTGCAACGTTCAAAAATGACTTGCAGGAGCTCCAAAAAAATACAGAGAGAGCTGCAACGTTCAAAAAGGACTTGCAGGAGCTCCAAAGAAACAAAGAGAGAGCTGCAACGTTCAAAAATGACTTGCAGGAGCTCCAAAAAAATAAAGAGAGAGCTGTAACGTTCAAAAAAGACTTGCAGGAGCTCCAAAAAAAAAACAAAGAGAGAGTTGCAACGTTCAAAAAGGACTTGCAGGAGCTCCAAAAAGACAAAGAGAGCGCTGCAATGTTAAAAAAAACGACTTGCAAGAGCTCCAAAAAAAAAACAAAGAGAGAGCTGCAACGTTCAAAAAGGACTTGCAGGAGCTCCAAAAAGGCAAAGAGAGCGCTGCAATGTTAAAAAAAATGACTTGTAGGAGCTCCAAAAAAAAAACAAAGAGAGAGCTGCAACGTTCAAAAAGGACTTGCAGGAGCTCCAAAAAAACAAAGAGAGAGCTGCAACGTTTAAAAAGGACTTGCAGGAGATCCAAAAATAAAAAATAAAAGAGAGAGCTGCAACGTTCAAAAATGACTTGCAGGAGCTCCAAAAAGACAAAGAGAGCGCTGCAACGTTCAAAAAAGACTTGCAGGAGCTCCAAAAAGACAAAGAGAGAGCTGCAACGTTCAAAAAGGACTTGCAGGAGCTCCCAAACAGACAAAGAGAGCGATGCAACATTTAAAAAGACTTGTAGGAGCTCCAAAAAGATAATGAGTGAGCTGCAACGTTCAAAACACAATTGCAAGTCTTAAAATTTGCAAGCTCCGAAAAGCTAAGGAGAACAATGCAATGCTAGAGACAAAATTGCAAGCTCTGAAAAGCTAACCAGAGCGTTGCAACGTTAAAAACAAGATTGCAAGCTCCAACAACATACAGAGAGCATCCCGACGTTCAAACAGAACTCGCAATAGCTCCCCAAAAAAAAAAAAAAAAAGTCTAGAAGCACAATACAACGTTCGAAAAAGAATGTTGTAAGAGCTCCGAAAATTCATAAATAGAGAATTTAGACGTTCAAAGAGATAGATGGCAACCTCCACGCGAAAAAGAAAAGGAATCGCTGGAGCTCCGAAAGGCTAGAAGGAGCATTGCCATGTTAAAAATGCAGGAGCTCCTGATATAACAAAGAGCTTCATTAGCTCCGAAAATTACACAAGCTCCGAAAAGTAGACGACATATATGAGCAAAAACTCCGAGAATGATGGAGTCAACTCCGAAACAAAGAGTTCTAAAATCATAAATCAAGCGGCCACATAACTAAATCAAATATTATGCCTCAACACAAAGCGATCAAAGCCAAAAGGTATACAGTGCAAATGACGACGTTCCACAATGAGTTCCTAAAAACGAGTTTCAAAAGTGCAAAATAAACAACCAAAGTCTGAAGAAAGATGATAAGTAAAAAGAAAGGCTTATGAGAGCGGACGTCGTGCAACGAAAGACTTAACGCGACTTCACTCCGTGTCTAGGGCAGGAGCAATGGCACCAACATCTGGAGGATGTTCGTAAAACACTGGTGGAGTCATACCTTCTATGTTTTTCTGCGCAATTAACACCTCCCTATGCTGATAATAATTGCACCAGACGTTTCCAACTCTAATTTACGCTCCAACAAGCGATTGTGTGTATACTCTCTTCAACACTAGCTTTCAATGAAGGTACCTCACATTTGAGATCGCCAACCTTACCCATCTAGGAATTCACTTCCTGATCTTTCGTGGAGATGGTAGAGTTAAGCAATGCTCTCTCTGATTCAGACTCCTTCACCATCTTGGTATTCTCTTCAGAAAGGCGCTTGATCTCCGCCTCCGCTTCTGAAGCTCTTCAAGGTCACGGGAAAAGTGATTCTCATTAAGATCATCAATCGCAAGGGAAATGTTAGAAGTGACAAACGCGCCACTGCGCGACGAACATGACATCGATCTTACGTGACATTGATGAACACTTAAAGGAAGACTTGATAGCTTGCTTATCCTTAGAAACCACCTTCGAAGTAACAGGCAAAGATGTCTCTCTAGCACGCCTAAATTTTTCTACAATATACAATCTGAACGGTGTTACAACAAAAACAAGTAACCGTATGAAAAATGGGCAAAGGACAATCACAAGCGACAAACAATGATGTACGGGGAACATACACGTGTGAATCCCAATAAAAGTAAACAAGCAACGCCTTTTGATTTTTAAAGGGTCGCACCAACCACACACAAATTGCTTCAAGTAAAGCAACGCCATATAGTTTGAGCGACGTCCATGATAATGACATATTCGAGCGTATCTACTAGATTTACTACTCTCCAAATTCTAAATAGAAATTAGAGAGTGGGGGGCAAGTTGTTGGGTAAAAACTAATTCATTAGTTTGACCCGTTATGAAAGTCAACTATGACATATGTCCGAATGGCATAGGTCCGAATAGCATATGTCCGAATGGCATATGTCCGAATGGCATATGTCCGAATGGCATATGTCCGAATGGCATAGGTTTGAATGTCATAGATCCGAATGGCATAGGTCCGAATGTCATAGGTCCGAATATCATAGCTCCGAATCCTACGGGATGTACGACGTTCGAGTCCCACGGATGTATGAGGTCCGAGTCCTACGGGATAGAGGAACTCCAACTGATGATAAGCCCGAATCTCCAGAAGATAGGTTCGGAGCTGACGTGTCAACCTAATCCTAAACGAACTAGGGTTTGGGAGATCTCTATAAAAGAGAGAGCTCCAAACAGAACAAAAAAAAACCGAAAACAATATACTCTCGCCGCCTCCAAGAACAAGCTACGAGACCACGACAGAGCTCTGATTCCTGCTAATCGGACCTCTAGAACGACCTACGATTCAGCAACAACGTTCGAATCGTCAAAGATCTTCTTCGAGCAACCAGTTAACGCTTTCGATTTATTGTAGTGATAAGTTGTGCTGTTTAAAGATCAATCATCAATAAAGAAAGATTATCTTCCATCAATCCGTAGAACTATTTACTCGAACGTGTTAAATTTATCCCAAACAGTGATGGCCTGGAAAGTTGCTTGACAATCCAAGGCAATCAAGACCTCCGATACACCCACGTCTCAAATACTCTGTAACGCCCATATGGTACAACGTAACTCAAGCCATAAAGTGATTGGGAGAAGATGTGAATGCTTCTCGAGCATGAAACATTATGGATCACGTAGAACCTCTTGCTAACTACGCTCTACCACGATGCAGCGTTGCATTACGCCAATTAGAGTTGATATGACACTTGGTCAAACCTTGATTTGGGGGTTGCCATCGTTCTGAAGAACCTAGGCCTTGACTATTTGTATTCGATTAAGCCTATGTCTCATGATTGGTCTTTGTCTAGAGCTAAGCTTCATCGTAAGCTCGTTGAATAATGGAGCTTAACACTTCCTATTTATTGGCATATAGAATTGAATTCCTGTTTTCCAAACACTCCATAACACCCATGATATAGCCATCTGAATGTCCTCTGTTATCCTTTGAGATTCCTTCTGATCTAATATGAAGGTTAGGTTCTCTTCCAGCGAATTTGAAAAGCCGAATGTAGGCAAAGGGATATTTACTATATCAAAAATGTCCAAAGCCATTGAACATCTAAAAAAAATGGCAAATAGTTTATGTGCTCTGTCCACATAACTTAGTGTTGTTATTATTGGGGTCAGTTTTCACCCTCCTAAGATCAATGGAAAAACGAGTAAGTACACATAACAGGCCGAGCCCGATACTATCGAAAGCCGATATTGTAGTAAGAACTGAGCTCATGAGATGAAGAAACCCGAGCCCGTGAGCTCGCGAGCTCGGATTGGGCTCGGTGAATTTAGTAACAAGCGAGCCCACAAAAGAGAAGAGGGCCGAGTCCGAGAAGAAGAAGAGGCCCGAGCCCACAAGTTCCAGATAGGCTCGGGTCGGCAGTCTGATGGGCCAAGAGGCTCGGGTTGGCTTGGAAACGTAGCCAACGGATGAGGCGACGAGCCCTGCGATCGTGTGGTCAAGACCCGAGCCCGAGTCAAG
The DNA here is from genome assembly GCA_900406555.1 of Pseudoturritis turrita. NCBI lineage: Eukaryota > Viridiplantae > Streptophyta > Magnoliopsida > Brassicales > Brassicaceae > Pseudoturritis > Pseudoturritis turrita. The sequence continues at coordinate 359,166 of OVBL01000316.1, read as the reverse complement.
AAAAAGGGCTGAGCCCGAATGTATGACGAGGAAGGCCTAGCCCGCGAGTCCAAAATATAGAGACGAGGTTGGCAGAACGGGCCCGAGCCCGTGACGAAGTCCAGCGTCAAATTTCAATAAGGGGGTCGAGTCCAAAGCTAGAAGCAGGCCGAGCTCGTGACGAGAAACCTTGATGGGCCGAGCTCAAGAAGGCCTCGTTAAAAGCCAAGCCTATACGTAAAGTCCAAGAAGCCGCAACCAACTAGTATATATATATTCATGTACCTCTCTTGAGGAAGGGATCGGCAATTTACTTAGCAAAACTCTAGACTTTTTGCTCTGCAACTTTTGTACGAAAACGCTTTCAAAACAGCAATAAAAAAATCTTCGAATCTTTGTTCTTGTGGTTTATACGCAAAAGTTTTGGTTACCTTAAAAGTCTTAACAAATTCAATTATACGGATTTTGACTCCCAAAATTTGGCGCCGTCTGAGGAGACGTTGAAATTTTCTTACTCGAAAGGACCATCGTATAAACGATCATGAGAAGATGACTGTCGACGGAGGAAGGAGCGACACCGACCCGAAGGATATCGGAACCGATCTCCTCGGAGAAAAGGAGAACCCGACGCCACCAGTCGCAGAAACAACCCCAGAAGTGCTAACACAGATGAAAACAATGCTCGAGGCGCTGCTCAAGAAATCGGAGGAGCAGGACAAGCTGAATACGACGGTGACCGACAAGTTGGAGATTCTGGAAATAGAGAGCCGAACCGAGGTAGGGGTTCAAGCTTGGACCAAATAAGTTTGCCAATTAGGCGTCTTAATCCAACGGCCCTTGATTTCTCGACTCTCAACGCACCAAAAATCCGAGGTAGGTTGCCCCCGTTCAACCAAATAACTGCAACCACCAAGTAGAACGCGAGAACACGGGAAGCGAATACTCAGACCGCAGATGGATCGGCACCGGTGATCAATCTGGAGGAGGAGAACCCAGAAAGAAAGCGCAACACGGAGAACCTTGGCATCTCCGAGCTTGCAGCTGCTGGCCGATCCTCTGGGCCCTACAAGCTCATATCGACGAGGAGCGAAGAGCAGCGATCCGAGCCCAGAAAGAGGAGATGGCCTCCCATGCGAGCAGCCATGGACCGATCTGTTGCTGATATAAAAACTGTCCGATCCCAATGTACAAGGCAACCAGCAAGGTGTCTGAAATATATCGCATGCTCGAGGAAGCACAAAACACTCCGTTCAAGCTTGGATCACCAATGTGAGGATTTTCGACGAAGGAAAAATTAAAGTAGCAGCTTACGAAGGGAAGACTGATCCAAAAGAGCACATAACAGCGTTTGCTATAGCCATGGGTCGAGCTCTTCAAAGAAAGCGAGAGGGATGCTGGACAGTGCCTCATGTTCGTGGAACATCTCAAAGGTCCAGCGCTCTAATGGTTTTCCAGACTCGTGAGAAACTCCATCGAAAACTTCAACCAGCTATCTGCAATATTCATGAAGCATTATTCCATAATTATGGATCCCGGAACCTCGGATGCCGACTTGTGGACTTTGGCTAAAGGGGAAGAATGAAACACTTTGAAATTTTATCAAAAGATTCAAAGCAGTCATGTCGAAAGTGGAAGGCTTAAGCAATAAAGCTGCTATGCTCGCCTTGAAACAGGGGCTCTAGTTCAATACAGATTTCCGGAAAGAGATTGCGTTGAACGCCCCAACCACAATACATGATGCAATGCACCGAGCTGCGGACTTCATAACCAATGAAGAAGAAATGAAAATCTTGACAGAAAAGTACGGAAAGACAAAGCCAACGAGCCATCCTCCCCAGGCTCCAAACCCTCCGAATAACAAGAAGAGCAACCAAGGTTCTGGATACGTTCAGCTCGAAGGAGGCTTTAGAGGGGCTCATAATTATCAAGTCGACGCACTCGGATATGGCCGAGGTCGAGGCCGAGGCCGAGGAAGAGGTTCATGGAGTACGTGGACCAGAAACGACAACTCTTACCACAAAATGGCTTATTGCAAACATCATCATACCTTCGGGCATTACACCGCAAAATGCCGCGTTCTGGGTTTAAAACTTGCCGCAAAGCTGGCAGCTGCAAACTTAGAGGCGATGTTAGCCTTAAAGATTTCGAGATGGATGTCAACGCAGACCGACCCGACCAGACGAACGAGGATCCCCCTAAGCGTGGAAGACGAGATGACGAAGCACCACAGCCCGGGTCAAGAAGATGAATAAACATGATAATAGAAGTATCTCACTATTGCTCAGATACTGTCTCAACGATTAAGGCATTTCAACGACGAGACGACGTCAGTGTCAATTGGTCCGAACCCTCTAAATTTCCAAACGACGTTATCTTATTCGAAGAAAGAGAAACTACCGAAATCGATAGACCACATGACGATCCTCTCGTAATTGAGTTAATCATTATCGATTCTGATGTGTCCCGAGTATTGGTAGATACAGGTAGTACGGTGGATATAATATTCAAAGGGACTCTCAAAAGAATGAACATTGATTTAACCGAAGTCATGGCAACTCCGAAACCATTGACTGGATTCTCCAAAAAAACAACATTGACAATTGGGACGATTAAATTTCCCGTCCGGGCCGGAAAAGTGACCAAGATCATTGAATTTTCTGTGGCCAATCATCCATCAATCTACAACGTCATTATGGAAACCCCTTGGTTAAATTCGATGCGTGCCGTGGCTTCAACTTATCACCTCTGTGTAGAATTTCCAACGCCGAATAGAGTAAAGACAATTTGGGGATATCAAAAGGAGTCTGCTTCCTAGCTGCTCATAAACTTAGAAATCTCGTTACCGATCCAGCTGCTAAGGCAAAGCGAAAGAAGATGAAAATGGACAGAGAGTCGGTGAAGGAGCTCTCCAAACTCTTATAGCAATTACAGATTACGGAGGATCGCGAAGAGGAAGAGGCTGAGCCGACCTGCGACCCCATAATATCGGTTTGTATAAACGATGATCACCCATAATGATGCGTTATTATCGGAGCCAAGCTCGTTTGATCCAACCTTCAAACTAGTGAAACAGAAGAGAAGAGAACTTGAATCCGGAGAGGGCCAACGCAGTCAACGATGAAGTAGAAAGGCTCTTGCGCGTTGGATAAATAACAGGAGTGACGTACCCGGATTTGCTAGCTAATCCAGTGGTAGTTAAGAAGAAGAACGGGAAATGGCGCGTATGTGTGGATTTTACCGACCTGAACAAAGCATGCCCAAAGGATAGCTTTCCACTGCCACACATTGATCGTTTGATCTAAGCAACGGCGGGAAACAAACTCCTATCATTCATAGATGCCTTCTCTGGATATAACCAGATCCTGATGAATTCCCATGGCAGAGAGAAGACAGCTTTCATAATAGATCACGAAATATATTGCTATAAGGTGATGCCGTTCGGCCTTAAGAACACCGGAGCCACTTATCAACACTTGCTAAACAAGATGTTCACTAATCAGCTCGAAAAGACAATGGAGGTTTACATAGACGATATGCTGGTCAAATCTTTGGAAGAAATAGATCATGTACCTCACCTCAAGGAGTGTTTCGACCAGTTGAACTTGGATAACATGAAGCTGAATCCAACCAAGTGCAGATTCGCGGTCACATCGGGAGAATTCCTCGGATACTTGGTTACTCATCGAGGCATCAAGGAAAATACAAAGCAGATCGATGCACTCATTCAGATTACATCACCAAAGACGAAACGAGAAGTGCAAAGATTAACGGGATAAAGATCGCACAACTTCATGCATTTTGTGATTCTCAGTTAGTCGCAAACCAATTTAGTGGCGAATACGCAGTGAAAGATGAGCGCATAAACGCCTACTTGAAGATAGTCAAAGACTTGGCCGCGCAATTCAAGGAGTTCACGCTGACGCTCATTCTGCGAGGAGAAAACACCTCAGCTGACGCACTCTCAGCCCTCAGCACTCGGTAGAATTCATCGAACACCCGAGCATTAACCTTTCAAATACAGTGAACGCCGTGACTCGCTCCCAAGCCGCTAAGCAAGCAAAGGAAGATACCAACGATGAAGAAGTCGGGCAAGTGGAGACGACTGAAATAGAAGAAGACTTGGCAAAAGAACCTACGATCGAACAAGACGCCACAACAATGGAGGAGGATCCTTTAGAAGATTCTGAGATCGTCAACAATACCAAGTACCCCGGCATTGATCTTCATCTAGAAGAAGAGATAATCCAGATGGAGGAAGGCTCGCCAAAAACGGAGTACAACCACGATAAAAGATGGCTCGACGAAATCCGGGGTTACATTTACGATGGCCAATTTCCTTCCGACAAATGGACAGCTCGCAAACTCAAATCTCAGGCTGCTCGTTACATCCTACCCGATGGGGAGGTGTTCAAATGGTGTTTGTCGGGACCACTGTTAATTTGCGTAGAAGGAAAAGAAGAAAAGAAAATCATAGAAGAAATTCACAGCGGTTCTTGCGGAAATCATTCAGGAGGAAGAGCATTGGCAATCAAAATCAAGCATCATGGTTATTACTGGTCGACTATGATAAAGGACTGCGAGAAATTTTCTGCCAAGTGCGAGAAATGTCAACGCCACGCGCCAATGATTCATCAGCAAACCGAAGTACTCTCCTCAATCTCGTCACCTTACCCGTTTATGCGATGGTCTATGGACATTGTCGGACCATTACATCCCTCGAAACAGAAACGGTTCTTATCAGTTTTGACAGACTATTTTTCGAAGTGGGTTGAAGTAGATTCTTACGCAAGCATAAAGAACAGTCAAGTCAAAAAATTTGTGTGGAAAAATATCATATGTCGACATAGAGTCTCATATGAGATCGTCACCGACAACGGCTCGCAGTTTATTTCTACACGGTTCGAAGCTTTCTGCGAGAAGAAGAAAATCCGACTTAGAAAATCTACCTCGAGATATCCACAAGGAAACGGCCAGGCAGAAGCGGTGAACAAGACACTTCTATATGGCTTAAAGAAGCGATTGGACGAAAAGAAAGGACGATTGGCCGACGAACTGGAAGGAGTTTTGTGGTTCCATCGGATAACTCCACGATGAGTGACCGGAGAAACCCTATTCGCTCTTGTTTATGGGACATAATGCGTCATTCCACCGGAGTTACATTTTCCCGGAGTTCCTCGGAGACTTTTCCCAGAGCAGGAAGAGCTCAATCACCCATTAATGCTTGACGAGTTGGACTTGATTAACGAAAGGCGGGATCAGGCCTTGCTTCGGATCCAGAATTACCATAATGCAGCAGCAAAGTATTAAAACTCCAACGTTCGAAGTCGGAAGTTCTACGAAGGCGACTTAGTCTTACGGAAAGTTTTTCAGAATACGGCAGAACGGAACTCTGGAAAGCTCGGAGCAAATTGGGAGGGACCTTACAAAGTCACCAAAGTAGTCCGACCAGAAGTTTAAGAACTTGCCAACATGTCCGATGTCCTAGTACCAATGTCATGGAACGTGATGCATCTCAAGAAGTACTATCACTAAGTTACTTCACATGAACTACGGGGTGGCTTGATCCCTGCAAAGGGTACGGAGGCAGCTTGTCTTCAGATGGTTTAGTTGCCGCCTCCTTAAAAAGGTGGGGGAGTGGGTATGTATACTCGTATACTTCCATCTTTGTTACAGATTCTATCAGAACAACGTTTTACATCCTTTACGGATTGCTAGTCTTGACAAACCAGACAAACGTAACCACATCCCTCGCGAATTATGCAAAGTCTTAGCTAAACAGACATCTCATTTCACCCTCGTTGCTTCTGGCCACAGCAATGAACTCCTACATCCATTACGGATCTAACCATTACATCCTTGGCAGGATTAAAAGTGCGCTATATAAATGTCTATGTCCATTGTTGAAACGGTATGTTTACGGTAACGTATCCATAAACCAAAATGTTCATCCTAAGCTCAATAAATGAATATGATCGTTGTCAGAGCAAATATGTTTACGGTAACGTGTCCGTAAACCGAAATATTCATACTAAACCCAACAAAACGAATCGTTGGTCGCAACATCTCTTAAACGAAATATCAGACGTATATCGTCTTAAGCATGAGATATCTAGAATCATTTTACGAAAATCCAATAACTTATCATTGGTCTTAGAAACCTAAGAAGCAAAAACATTTAGCTTTTTACAAGAAATTCTAAGTACTTAGATATTTTATATCTAAAACTGCATAGTCAAACACGATATCGAAAGCCGTATTCATTAAAACTACTTCGTATCAAATGTATAACATTTCATATACGAAGCAAAAATAGTAAGTTCCAAACAAAAACAAAAGGTGGATAAAGCCATCCAGCACCAAATCAAGTTCAAGCAAGTAGCAAAAAGGTGGCCCGAGCCCGTGATGAAGTCCAGCGTCTGAGTTCAATAAGGGGGTCGAGTCCAAAGCTAGAAGCAGGCCGAGTTCGTGACGAGGAAACCTTGATGGGCCGAGTTCGTGATGAGGAAACCTTGATGGGCCGAGCTCGAGAAAGCCTCATTAAAAGCCCAGACGTAAAGCCTAAGAAGCCGCAACCGACCTGCAAAAAGGAAACTCCCGAAGAATTAGGAAGTTTTCCTTATCTTTAAGGAATTAGCCTAGCTGACTAAGACTAGTATATATATATATATATATATATATATATATTCATGTACCTCTCTTGAGGAAGGGATCAGCATTTTACTTAGAAAAATTCTAGACTTTTTGCTCTGCAACTTTTGTACGAAAACACTTTCAAAACAGCAATAAAAACAATCTTCGGATCTTTGTTCTTGTGGTTTATACGCAGAAATTTCAGTTCCCTTAAAAATCTTTAAAAACTCAATTGTGTGGGTTTTCACTCCCACAGTTATCGACATCTAAACTCTGCTTCGCAGCCTATCCGACACCGCAAGAGCCAAAATTCAAACTCAATTGAGGGAGGAGGGGGTTCATAAAGATAAGCCCAAATTTAGCCAACAGATTAGCCTCAAGATTGGCTAAACGGGAATAAACTGGAAGGAAATTACCGGAGAAAGAAGACATAAGGAGCCTAATGTCGGATTAAAGGTCGAGAACTTCATTCGAATGGCCACCAAAATTGAGAAGGAGAACAAACTCTTGGCAATATGAGAAAAATATCAACTTTAAGATGTGAGCAGCTCTGGCGAAAGCGAGTGTTGAACTCGGATTTCACCTATCTATTAGATAAAATAAATAACTTTGGACCTATAGTCATTGTGGGTCTTTGTGTGAAAAAAAAATGAGAAAAACGAAGTCACAAGATATAAAGCCTGACTTGTGGCACAAGATTTTACTCAAAGACCAAAAATTGATTATGAAGAGACATATTTTCCGGTCACGGATGCAATCAAATTCAGGTACTTAATGAGCTTAATGACATCTAAAAACTTGGAAATGTACCTAATGGATGTTGTGACTACATATATATATGGATCACTTCATAATGATATATACATGAAAATCCCAGAAGGATTAAAGATCCCAAAAATGTATGAAGTATCATCTAAGGAAATATATTTGGTCAAATTATAACGATCACTTTACAAATTAAAGCAATTCGCACACATGTGGTATAATCGCTTAAGTGAATATTTATTGAGTAAATGATACATCAACAATGCGATATGGCCTTGTGTGCTTATTAAGAAATTCTCATCAGGATTTATGATCATTACTGTATATGTGGATGACCTGAACATAATTTAAACTCAAAAGTAGTTTGATGATGCAAGAACTCATATGGACGAATATCCGACGAGAATGGCTGGAGGAGAATTTATAAATCGACAATGGGGAGGAAGCGAGATCACACTCGATGTGGATCAAGAAAATGAGGACATAAGTCACCATACACAACCAACCCATACATCAACGGCTCAAACATCATTCGATGCATCGAGGGAATTGCGAGTCTCTTTCAACGTTCGTAGAGCCGGTATGAATTTCGCGGGATTGGTTGCTTCTTCGTCTACTACTCCTTCGTCTTCTTTGTCCGCGACAATGCGGACGAATCAGGAGCATGAGTATGAGGTTGTGCGCCGCACATCGAGCATGTCGTTTTAGAGGAAATCAGAGCTTATTTCAAGAGTAAAGACAAGATCAAGGTTGCAAGATCCGCCACGAGAGACTATTACAAGCTATTAGCGGTCTTAACGAGGCAGTGCAAGATAAGGACTTTCTTGTACAAATATGGGTGCCATTTCAGCAGGAAGGGAAGAACTTTCTTACCACTTGGGCGCAGCCACATTTGTTCAACCAAAAATACTCTATGTGACATGTTTCAGAGTCTTATAACTTCCCGGCTGATGAGGGTTCGAAAAAAGTAGGTCTTCCCGGTCGTGTTTTCTTGCAGAAATTGCCTGAGTGGACCCCTGACGTGCGTTTCTTTAGAAGTGATGAATATCCGCGCATCAAAGAAGCACAAATATGTGATGTCACTTGCCCTTCCTGTGTTCGAAAGAGGTAGTGGGACTTGTTTGGGTGTTGTTGAGATCGTCACAACTACTCAGAAGATGAATTATGGGCCAGAGCTTGAGAATATCTGTAAAGCTCTTGAGGTTTTTCTCTTCCTTTTGGTTTCACCTCAAAACTCAGAAAACAAAGTTACTCTGTAGATTTGCAACTCTTACAACTCATGTTTAGACAAATACACCATTAAATCTTAGCTTGAATGTCTCTTTCACTGGAGGGCTTGAATCTTCAATTCTCTTCTGCACGTGTTTAGAATGTGATTGTTCTGCTTCTATCTTTCTGCATCCCTGTTTCTTCCTGACAGTCATTCGGTCATAATATTCTTTTTTTCATGTCTATGTGACAACAGTGAAGTTTTGTTTGTGTATCACAACAGCCTAAAGACGTTGCTGGTTTTGCAGGCCGTTGATCTAAGGAGTTCAAGTAACTTGAACCCTCTAAGCATTGAGGTGGTTTAACTGGACTCTTAGTTTATTCAACTCTCAAAAACAATGATATGCATTGCTAAGGTTATACCCATGTTTCAGTTTCTGCAGGTCGATAGTGATTTCTACTATGATGCGTTACCTGAGATATCAGATTTCTTGGCCTCAGTCTGCAGATCATATGATTTGGCTCTACCTTTGTCATGGACACTGTGTGGTCTGCGAGGAATGGATCCCAGCATTCTGATGAGAACTTCTTTGAGTGCGTTTCTACAATCGATTCTGCTTGCTTTGTCCTCGACGAAGAGAGCAAAAATTTTCTGGACGCATGCTCTGAATACCATCTACTCCAGGCTGAGGGCATTGTTGGGAAAGCATTCAAGTCAACCAAACTATGTTTTGTGCCTGAAGTAACCGCACCACGCCAAGATATCTGGACTACATGCTGCTTTAGCAGTCCCGTTAAAGAGCAAATGCAACGGTTTAGTTGAGTTTATCTTGGAGTTCTTTTTCCCAAAAGCCTGCCTTGACACCAAAACACAACAGGAAATGCTCAAGTCACTGTATGCGACTATGCAGCAAGATTTTAGGAGTTTAAATCTTGTCATTGACAAAGACCTAGAGTTAGAAGTCGTATTTCTTGTTAGAGAGGACATGGTTTTCTCAGAGAACCCGCTAACTGGAGCAGCAACCGCAGAGTCTTTGAAAGAAATTCATCTCCAAGAATCCTCATGGATCTCCCACATGATTAAAGCAAACGAGAAGGGTAAAGGTGTGTCACTTTCTTGGGAGTACCAGAAAGAAGATCCAAAAGATGAATTCAAGCTCTCATCTGGCCGGGATAACAGTCAGCTTGATCCAACCCCCAATAATCTTCCTTTAGAAGCTGAGCAGTTTCAACAAGCATCAAATTCAGGACTCAGAGTCGACACTGGTCCAAGTACTGAATCAGCTTCGACGGGTGGGGGAAATATGTTAGGTAGTAGAAGACCAGGGGAAAAGAGAAGAACAAAAAATGAAAAGACCATTGGCTTGGAGGTTCTTCGACAATACTTTGCTGGAAGCCTCAGGGATGCAGCCAAGAGCATTGGTCGTAAGAAATTGTTGTACACTACAAGAGACATGGCTTCACTCTTAATGAATTTTGATTCTTCTTTTATGCTGGAAAAAGCGTAACCAATCCGTTCCTTAGACCAAACCCCAAACTCGGACTCCAAATGAATATTTAACACTAAAATTCAAGCCTGATGAACACTATCGAGGGCTATGTGAAAACTCCATGGTGATTATAAACACACAAGTCTCATACGAGACCAGAAATTTGTCTTTACATTCTATCTATAAGGTAGTGGATCAGTGTGCTCTACAAACATTTCATCATGCCTATTTATTGGTCTCTCAGACAGTGATGTGACAGGGTTTCGTTCTTGTGTTGCATTTTGTCCAACTACCTTGAAAAGGATATGCAGGCAACACGGAATAGCAAGATGGCCCTCCCGGAAAATCAAGAAGGTTGGGCAGTCGCTGAAGAAACTCCAACTTGTTATGGACTCTGTTCAAGGTGCGCAGGGCTCTATCCAACTCGATTCATTCTATACAAGCTTCCCAGAGTTGAGCTCCCCAAATATGTCCAGTAATGGCCCTTCCTTGAAGAGTAATGAACAGTCACAACATTTGAATGTTCCAACGGAAAACGGTGTTTTGCCAGAGGAAAAAACAGCACCAAGGTCACCATCATCTTCTTGCAGCAAGAGCTTTGGTTCAAGCACCAATACTGCACACACTCTGCAGGTTGCTGAGGATGGGGTCTTGAAGAGCGCTCATAGTGAGGCAGAACTGCATTCTGTGAATCAGGAGGAAAAAATATATCTTGCAAGAACCCAGAGCTATAAAACATTCAAGGAGCCTCCTCTTCTTGAAAATTTACCTTCGTTACCAGATAGTAGCAACAAGAGCGTAAGATCTGGAGGCACCATTAAAGTGAAAGCCACATTTGGTGAGGCCAGAGTACGCTTTACCTTGCTTCCGAGCTGGGGCTACAGAGAGCTGCAGCAAGAGATTGCTAGGCGTTTCAACATAGATGACATTTTCTGGTTTGATCTTAAGTACCTGGATGATGATGATGAGTGGGTTCTTCTGACATGTGAGGCGGATCTCGAGGAATGCATCGACATATAAAGATTATCACAGAGCCAAACAATTAAAATAAGTCTGCAAGAGGCTTCTCAAGTCAAGCTGGGTGGTTCTTTTGGTAGCACTGGTCCATCCTGATGAACAATCAAAGCAAGGTCGTAACTGAAGATTCTACTGACTTAGAAGCTTTGCTAGAAATCTCATGTACCCTTTTAGCCTGGGAATCGTGTGTAAACATATTTTCAGTTCCCTGAATACCATTTTGCAAGTGGCAGTAGTAACTGGTCTCTTGCATCGCGTTAGCAGATTTTTGTATAAAAGGCGATTCATTCCAGAAACTTGTATTTTATGCCTCCACAATAATGTTAATCTGGTTTCTTCTTAAGCTATGCAACTACGATGATTGAAATATTCTGTGTGCTTTCACCTATTTGTTTTTGGTGTTTGTTACAGGATACTATTTCTACTCTAAGCCACTTCTGTAAGTCCATTTCTACTCTAAGCTACTTCAAATTGATTTTTGATTAAAGGAGAAATTTTTCGTCATCCGAAATCTCAGAAGTCTGTACTAGAAGAACTAAACTTACAGCAACAATTTCCTTCCTTATTCCATTGTCCTTAGTGTCGGTTTTCGTTTGAGGTTTTTTTCCGTCCTTCTAGTGTCAATTGAGCACAAAGTTGCACCTGAAAAACATGCTTGACCACCGTTTGAACTTTCCCCATAAGAAAGAAAACAAAGGCATGCAATATTCCTAATCATCGTCCTCCCAGTAGTCTAAGTAGTCAACTCTCGGAGGCTGGAAGCTTGATATATCTCCCTGACCCCAACCTTTTTTAACCCTTGTCAGAGATTTTAGTGCAACTCCACTGCCATCATCTCTGCAAAATAGCAATTGATAGGGATAGCAATCGTTAAATTTTCAAAAAGACATTTAAGAAGATTATCTCAATTTCAGCTCAGTGGAAATCAAAGAGTCAATTGCCTAATCTTGGAACATGATTGCTTACTCCATATCTTGGAACCATTTTTAAAGAAAAAACCAGAATTTCAAAGGACAAAGCAAAGAACTATGAAACCTCCAATAAAGCATCTTAAAATACCTATTGAAATCGTGCCTACTACAACAGAAGAAACAATAAAAGAACACAAACCACAAGGAGAAAGTAGCATCCATAAATTAACATATCAACAAAAAAAAGTGTCATCCATACCTGTGCAATATATTCTGCCAGTTGCAAGACTTATTATGCTTTTTTGGTGTAAATGTCTCGCATTTGGATCGACTTTGTTTGGTACTTCACCAACTAAAGCCATTTCCATCATCTTCTCCGCAAAATTATTTGCCTCTTTCTTGTTTCCCATCTTACCTAAGCCATCTATCACAGGCATCAATGCTGCAGGGTCAAACCCATATCCTTTGTCTATCATCTTATGCAAAATTCCACTAGCTACTTCTATCTCATCCTTCTTACATAAGCTCTCAACAAGATTTTTATAAAGAAAAATCCCCAGCTCAAAACCTCTATCTAAAACAGCTTCAAGCAACTCCGTAGCTTGCAAGAGTTGGCCAGTAGCAAGCAACTCATTGAACATCAAGCTGTAAAGGCCATGTCAAAAACTTACAGCAGTCTCAAAAACTTCTTGAGTCATGTCAAAGTCAGGGACCTTACAGAACGCTCCATTTGGGGATACGTTCTTTTGGATCATTTCATCTAAGAGGTTAGTTGCATCTTCAACTTTTTCTCCCTCACAAAGATACTTGATTGCAGTATTGTAGGTGCAGATATTAGGTGAAATGCCCTTTTCTTTCATCTCATCCATCAGTCCGTGAATTTCAAATATCTTATTTTTTATGTCTAAGCCCAGGATCAGTGAGTTATAAGTCTCTAGGCTCTTATGACAACCTTTCTTCTCCATGTCTTTGAGAACACGAAATGCAGATGATATTTTCCCCTGTTTGCAGAAATGATGGATGAAAATGTTGTATGAGACAGAGTCTGGTTGGAGTTTCTCTCCCATCATCTCAGCAAACAATCTTTTTGCTTCAGCAAACCTTTCGGCTTTGCACAAACCATTAAGTAAAGTTGAATATGTGATCAGGTCAGGCAAGCAATTGTTCTTGATCAAGCTGTCATCCACCAGTCCAATATACGAATTGCCTAGGTTACCAAGAGCAGCACTCCCATGCACCCGCATTCCCTTAACTATCTCAATAGCTTTATCTAACTCCCCGCTTCCACAGAGTCCATCAACAATAATATTGCAGGTGACAGTATCTAGGCCATAACCTTTTTCATTCATCTTTCGCAGCAACTCTTCAGCTTCAGATATTCTTCCCAATTTCCATAGGCTATGGAGCAAAATATTGCAAGTATAAGCATTTGGTAAGCAATTATTCTTCATCATTTCCTGCACTAAGCTTTTAGCTGCGTCGACTTTCCCTACACTGCAATAACCATGTAGAAGACAGCCATACGTTACAACATCTGGGGAAACACCATTTCTTTTCATTAAACCAATGATAGCCTTTGCATCGGATAGCATGCCCAATTTGCACAATCCATCCATCAAGATATTGTAAGAATAAATACTTGGCCATATTCCCTTATCAATCATTTGCTTAAGGATTGTTTCAGCCTCTATAAACTTCCCATGTCTGACCAAATATTGTAACTCTGCAAACTAGTAAGATCATCATTTTCTCTAATTGACTCAAAGAGGGTTTTGGCTTCCTCCAGCATCCCTACCTTGCAGAATCCTTTCAGCATCAAGTTATATGTTATCCAAATAAATTCCGGGTTGATTCTCAGGGAACCGCGACCGGACGAATTGGAATTGCGAAGATTGAGACAACAGAGATAAAAGACGAAAACTTTGCATTTTGAATTGGCGAAGAGAGCATAAGACTGTGAAGCTCGTCGATTTCTTCGTGCATTTTGGCTCGAACGAGGATACGAGCGATCGTGGGTGCTGCAGAAAAGGAAATGCCATTGCTTTCTTCTGAAGGAGAAGAGAAAACCCTCTTGAAGATTCTCCATCCTAATCTCGGATTGTTCCATGGAATACTGAAACTCAATTGGAGGGTGTACGTGAACATGGCTTTTCCAAATTGGTCTCATAAACAAATATCAAATTACATATGGACCAAACCATAATAACGGTTACGATCTGTGGCTGTTATGTAAATAACAGAAGTTTCAGACTAATTAAAAGCAAATATCAAATTATATACGGAAAAACCATAATAATGATTAAGTTTTGGGGCTATTATGTAAATAACAGAAGTTGCAGACTAAGTAAACGCTTTTCTTGTTCCTTCGTTCCAAAGTCGCACCTTGGTTCCCTTTCTCTTCTTCTCCAAAGAATCTGATTCCGATCAAAATTGTGCAGAAGAAAATGTCTCGCCAATCGATTTCTCTGCTGAAGAATCTCGGTAGAATCACTACCGGGTCTAAAATCCAGACCCGATCCGTGACTTACATGCCCAGACCCGGTGACGGAAAACCACGACCGGTGACGTTGATTCCCGGCGACGGAATCGGTCCGTTGGTGACGAAAGCGGTTGAACAGGTGATGGAAGCGATGCACGCGCCGGTTTACTTCGAGCCGTTCGATGTTCACGGAGACATGAAGAGTTTGCCGGAGGGATTACTGGAATCGATAAAGAAGAACAAAGTGTGTTTGAAAGGTGGACTGAAGACTCCCGTCGGTGGTGGTGTGAGCTCTCTCAATGTTAATTTGAGGAAAGAGCTTGATCTCTTTGCGTCTTTGGTCAACTGTTTCAATTTGCCTGGTTTACCTACTCGTCACGAGAACGTTGACATCGTTGTGATCAGAGAGAACACTGAAGGAGAATATGCAGGGCTTGAGCACGAAGTTGTTCCCGGTGTTGTCGAGAGTCTTAAGGTGAATTATATGGTCACCAGGGCTTTTTTGTTCTTTAGGTTGAATCAAATGGTTATGTTAGTGTGATTTGAGTTGAATAGTTTCCTATGTCGATTGTGTGTGTATACGGAAGTTGACCATTGACCATCTTGTTTTATGGTGGGCATATGCGATTGCCACTCGTCTTATTAAAGATGTCTCTGATACTATTGTTCTGCTAGGTGATTACAAAGTTCTGTTCGGAGCGTATTGCAAAGTATGCGTTTGAGTATGCCTACTTGAACAACAGGAAGAAAGTTACGGCTGTGCACAAGGCCAACATTATGAAACTGGCTGATGGATTGTTCTTGGAATCTTGTCAAGAGGTTGCTAAGAAGTATCCAAGCATCGCCTACAACGAAATCATTGTTGATAACTGTTGTATGCAACTTGTAGCAAGACCAGAGCAATTCGACGTCATGGTAAATCTTTCAGCACTTGTTGATGTTTGGACTAGCTTCCTTGGATTTGGCTTGTTTACATGAATCCGCTTTGCAGGTAACTCCCAATCTCTATGGGAATCTAATTGCAAACACTGCTGCTGGTATTGCTGGAGGCACTGGAGTCATGCCTGGAGGTAAAATTTTACTCAACTAATGCACCATAGAGAAATATATTCTCTTGCTTAATTAGATTGGAAACTGTCTGAAATTGTCGACAGGAAATGTCGGGGCGGAGTATGCAGTCTTTGAGCAAGGTGCATCAGCGGGAAACGTGGGGAAGGACACGACGGAAGAGCAAAAGAATGCAAACCCTGTGGCATTGCTACTCTCATCAGCCATGATGCTTAGACACCTTCAGTTCCCTTCTTTTGCTGACAGGCTTGAAACCGCTGTGAAGCGTGTCATCTCTGAAGGAAAGTGTCGGACTGAAGACCTTGGCGGAAAAAGTACTACCCAAGAGGTTGTTGACGCGGTCATTGCAAATTTGGATTGAATCATCACTGCTCCAGAAAAGCGGTATGATTCACACACGCTGTTCTACTGTTGTGTTACCTCTATTTTTCCACATTCTTTCCAAATAACTCGAATTGAGTTTCGAAATTTCCACCAAAGAAAAAAAACATGGTTTTGTTGCTATTTTCATTGGGTTTTCATGAAATTGCGATTTTGCTCTCCCAAGAAGAAAGGAAAGGATACATGCTTCTCTGATCACTATGTTGTTCATGTACCCTTTGAATAATGAAAATTACGTTTAACTTCTTATAAAAGCTTTACTGTTGATTTTGGTACCAAATCTGTGTCAAAAGTTGTAATATTTTCAACACAAATAAATAGAGAAACACAAAGTGCCATGGTTCAAGTGGACTGTATTGAGCATTTTGGAGGAATGTACCAAAACAAACACTTGACACAGGTTTAGGCTTTGAGATATATTACAAGAAATCAAAGGACAGTAAGTAAAGAAGACCAAGCAAGAAACCAAGCTCATGTAAAAATGTTAACTTCTTCATACGATTGAAAACATCTGAAACAACACACAAGGGACAAGTTACTAATAATAGCGGAGAGAAGGCCTAACTTTGTTAATTACAATTCCAACAAGTTACTAGACCGTAAAACCTCCAAAGAATCGTCTGAAACTGGAAGATGGCTGTGCGAATAGATCAAAATCTCTCAAGAGACAGAAGAAAAATTTGTCAGAGACAGAGAGCAAGAGAAGAAGAGCTAGTTTGTGGCGTGGAAGGAGGAGGAGTGACAAGGGCAAAACAGAGGAGTCCACCCCACCTGAAAGACCAAATACTGATGCGGTCTTCGAGTCTCAGTCCGTTAGCCTTAACGATATCGTTCCAGCCGCAAGTCAAAGCATAATTCCAGCTTCCTTTCCCTGAATCTTTCTTCATCTCCCATCTTTTCAACATGACACCCCACTTTACAGCCTGTTGATCAAAGAGAATCGCTCCCACTCCCATCTTCTTATCCTTGTCGATGTCTTCTTCTATGATTCTCCACTCGACAGGCGTCAAGAAGTCTTTTCGGATTAGTTCATTGAAAGGCATTGAGAGACGGCTCTCTTTTGGGTTCACATCTGTTTTGTACAGAGTCCTCTCAAAGATGAGGCTCAGGTCCGCTCCGTTCATGTCTCTCATCAACTGGGTTAGCCACTCCGGAGTCTCTCTCCCTATCCATGAAAAAGCTTCAACCTTTGCTTTCTTGCATACACCACTAGGGTTTATCTCTTGCACGGCGCGTCTCTTTCGGCTTTTGTTCTCCGTTAGGCACGAAAACAGCGACGATTGGGAATTAGGGTTTCGTTGGTTTCTCTTCACCGTCTTCTCCGACTCAGCCACGATCTTGCAATCTCCGAGAAACAACAACGATGAAGACGAATTAGGGTTTCGTGGGTTTCTCTTCTCCGACTCAGCCATGATCTTGTAATCTCCGAGAAACAACGATGAAAAAGAAAAAGGAGGGTTTCGTGGGTTTCTCTTCTCCGACTCAGCCATGATCTTGTAATCTCCGAGAAACAACGATGAAAAAGAAAAAGGAGGTTTTCGTGGGTTTCTCTTCTCCGACACAGCCGTGATCTTGTGATCTCCGAGAAACATCGATGAAGAAGAAGGAGGGTTTTGTTGGTTTCTCGTCTCCGGCACAGCCGTGATCTCATGAAGGTTTTGTTGTGTGTTTCTTCTAGAAACAAGAAATTGCTTCACCGAAGTTCTTGTTTTTCTCGGGAAAAGATGGAAGAAACTCATGTCGCTCTCTTCTACTTTTTCAGAGAGAGTCTTCTTCTTCGTTTGGCATTTACGGTCTTGTTCTTCTTCGTACAACATAACGGCTGAATCCACCAAAAAACAGAAATTACTCGATGTTATCTCCTTCTCTGCAACCGCGAGATGATCACCGTAATACATTTTCCGACTTCTGATGAGAGCAACAACTACTTGAGGAGGAAGAAAGGAAAACAGAGAGAAATTGGAATGAGCGAAAGTGAGTAAGAAAATTGCCACTCTAACGTTGTTATATACTTAAGCTCTCAGTTAAGTTTTTCCTTTTTGAGATTAGGGTTTTGTAAAATTTCCTTTTCGTCAGATAAACGATACCAACGTTCGAAATCTAACATTATAATTACGATTTCCTTTTTTGTTTTCTAAAAAAATTATAAGTTTACATTTTTTACTATTCTAATTTCTTTTTTTTGGGTCAGATTTTGTACTATTCTGTAAGAATTTTTGTTCAGACATTTTTTCAGTTATTATTCACATTTCATATGTATCATTTTAAAATTGCCAAAAAGTAAATTTCATAGATATATAGTCTATGTAAGTAAAGAAAAGAAATTTCAAGTAAAATGGTCAATTTGGGCACTCCAATCCCATACAGTCTATTCTAAAAAAATCTTAATTATTTTAAATACGAATTTATACATCACATACAAAATCTATTAATTACATCTAATATAATATAAACTAGGTAATTACCCGCTTTATACGCGGAATAAAATAATTATCGAGTAAAATTAATATAATTTTAGTTAAAAAATTAATTATAGTTATTGGAGAAATTATTATACGGAATCCAAAATCCGCTTTATATATTCGAATTTGCGATTGTTTTGTATTGAAATGTGTTATACCGGTGAAATAATTGAAAACCATGAACTTTTAATTTTTCTAATCAATAAAACAAGCATATACATTATAAAACCAATAATAATTTGTGATACAATTTTTTTAAAACATTTAATATATTTATTCTACAAATTTGTGTTAAATTTTTATGATATATTGCATTTAATTAATATCATAATCTTAAAAAATATGATTTATGATTCAAAGATACAAAAATGAAAGATTGCGTATATCACCAAAAATCTGTTCACCAATCTACGGTTTTATAAATGAATTATTATTTTAGTATTTATTTAGTAGAGGATTTGTATTTCAAATATGTTTGATAATATGAATTATAATAATTAAGTTTTGTTTGGGTAATGAAATAAAAACATTTAATAATAGATTAAAATATTAAATTTAAATTTTTGAGGAAAATCTTAGGTTTGACACATCAATTTTTTCTGCAATGATCTTCCTTTAATATATAGAGAATTTAATATTAAGATTTTCGAAATAATTTTTTTTAGTAAGTTTAGGAATATTCAGATGTGTTTGGCAATTGGATTTAGAATAATGATAATATGTAATATTTGAAAATAAATGTATTTGGTAATGAGTATAGAAGAATAAAAAAATAAAAAATAAAATGTTAAGAAAAATTGTCACAAAAAGTCTTGATCATCAATTTTTTCGTTACCCTCCCTTTTGTCACCAAAAGTCTAGCTAACACCAATTCTTCCTTGTTTAAACAGCTAAAGTTATATATCTTCACAATTTTCATGCGAAAATCAGGACTGAAAAATGGAGTGTCCTTCTGCCACTTCTTTTTTTGTGCTCCGCCAATAAAAGATTCACCTTCTTCCTTAGGAACATTGTTATGCTATACATACAAGAATATGCATATAAACATGTATCGAGCTTTATAGATACTATAAGAAAAAGTGATAAAAGAGAGAAATTGATTGAATCTATCTATCTAAAATGGAATCATGAAATGAATGTACTTTAAAGAAGATCTCAAAATCTCTTATTTCTCCATCCCACGCAACTAAGACTTGTTGTAGTATGTAAATTTCTTTGGGATTCATTAAATCCACACTCACAGCCAAAGATGTAAACCGCAGCAAATAGTTAGTATGTTGGCTCACCACATATTCATATCCAATATTTTTTTCCTCCTTCAATTACTCATGTAAGAATTTTTGTTCAGACATTTTTTTCAGTTATTATTCACATTTCATATGTATCATTTTAAAATTGCCAAAAAGTAAAATTTCATAGATAGTCTATGTAAGTAAAGAAAAGAAATTTCAAGTAAAATGGTCAATTTGGGCACTCCAATCCCATCCAGTCTATTCTAAAAAAATCTTAATTATTTTAAATACAGTTTATACAAAATTTACTATTATTATTTTTTGTCACATACAAAATCTATTAATTGTTGGAACAAACTAAATAGGCCAATGGACCTATATAGTTTTAGTAAAAACTTGAAGAGAAATGAAAGAATTTTTGTCCCACATCGACAAAAACGTCCTTTTTGGCTTAGTATAAATATAGACAAAGATATGTCTTTGTTCAAATGGTTAACACCATGGTATGTGTAAGAGAGAAAAACAAATACCACACGCGCGCCGCCGCCGCCGAACCGGGCCGGGCCGGGCCGGGCGTGGGGCGTGGGGCGTGGACCGTGGGCTCGTGGGCTCGTTTGTCTTTTAATTTGCACTTAGGGCACTTGGATACTTGGGTATGTATCGTCGGGTCGAGTCTCGGTTGGTTTCGGATCTCGGTTTCAGTTGGATCCGCGTCCGAGTCAAAGATAATACTTTTTGGATATATATCTTTTGACTCCATAAATCTCGCCCAACGTTTCCCACTCCTCTCTCCACTCGGTTGAAACTGCTGAGAGATTTTCTCCACGTGAGAGAGATTCTCGGATCACAGAACCGCACACTAATCGTTTATAAAACAAGCCTTCTCTTCACTTCATTGAGGATCAAGTCTCTGAAACTGATCAGAAACAAAACATCCAACTCTCTCTCTCTATTTTTCGTCTCTTCTTCTAAAAGTAAGTTTATTCGAGGGTATATCGTAGTTATAGTTCGTAGATTCTGATTTCGGGTGTCGCGAATCAGTCTCGTCAAGGTCGTATCTTGGGATTCATTATCGCATTAAACCGTCACACTACGAGCGATATTTTGAATTAAGGAAAGAGATTCATCTCGCTTCCTTGTATTGTTTTTCCGTTTCTATTTTAATTTTGATTCGGTTACGCTTTTATTTATCATTTATCAGTCTCATAAAGCAGTTTCTAATTCCGATTCTAACAGTCTTAATTCAAAATATCCGCTTCTAGCCTATAGCTAAAATCGGATAGCTTTCTGCAAATTCTAGTAAACGATTTCAAAAGGTTTCAAAATCGCTCGAATTTTAAATATCTTAAACGTTTCGGCGAACGGTTTTTAACGCTTCTGTGAAACGTTTTTTGTTCATAAACGTTTTCTGTTTTCTGGTCCAATCGCGATTCGTCTTTGCAAACGCTCCGTAGCGGTTCTGTAAAACGTTTCTTAAGCGATCCATTTTTTTTGTTTCCGCGAACGCTTCTAAGCGAGTTTGCGAAACGCCTCAAATGCTAAAATCAGACCATTTCCGCGAACGCCTCTAAGCGAGTTTGCGATTCGGGTGCTTAGCAGAAACACAAAACGGTTCTCACAAACGCTTTATAGCGATTCTGTGAAACGTTTATGTGGAATCTCAAACGGTGTCTAGAAACGTTTTACGGCGATTTCTGGTAAAACACCGTTTTAAGCGAATCTGGAAACACTTATTAGCAACTTCCATAAAAATGCTACATTGAGATTCACAATTAATTAACTTTGATTTATTCTGTTTAGATAAATCATTACATTTCTGTCAGATACTAATCTGTGTGTTTTTCTGTCCACAGATGGCTGAAAACAACGACAACATGGATGTGACCATGACTGTTACACCCGCTGTGACAACGACAACACCTGCTGTCGATGCGTCTGCTGGGACTTCAAATGGTAATGGGGACAATGAAACGACACGCCGAGCTCTGTTCGGTGCTGGTCTTCATGCTGTGGCAGTGCCAAACGAGGCTAACCATGTGATCCCGTCGATGCCGAACTCAGTCTCCCAAGGACTGATGCCGGATAAATTCGATGGAAAAGGATTCAAAACATGGCAGCAAAAGATGCTGTTTTTCCTTACCACGTTGAACTTTGAGAAGTTTCTCAAAGAGGATAAGCCGATGCTCCCTCCTGGGAACACCGGCATGTACACTCTTGCGAGTGTGGAAGCGTGGATCCATGGAGATTTTCTGTGCAAAGGTCAGATCCTAGGACGCCTGGTTGATCCTCTGTATGAAATCTACTGTCATGCAAAATCTTCCAAGGTACTCTGGATGGCCTTGGAGAAGAATTACAAGTCTGATGACACTGGGTTACAGAGATTTTCGACGGCGAAATTTCTGAACTTTAAGATGGTGGACTCCAAACCGATAATGGAGCAAGTGGAAGCTCTCCAAAGGATCTGTCAAGAGATAGAATTGGAGGGCATGTCGATCTGCGGGATCTTCACTGTGAACAGCTTGATCGAGAAGCTACCTCCAGGTTGGTCGGACTTCAAGAACTACCTCACGTTCAAGCGTAAAGCAATGTCTCTTGAAGATGTGATCCGTAGGTTGAAGATTTAGGATAACAACCGCGCTGCTCATGGCATTCAGATTCAGGGTCACGATGTCAATGTGGCTGAAGAAAAGGCTAAGTTGGCCAAGCTCAAAGGCAAAGGGAAACTCATGTCTCCCCATAAAAAGACTTTTGCATCTCTGAAAGTCTCTGGTTCCACAAACTTCAAGAAGAACAAGTTCGAAAAGAAGTTCAATGGAAAGTGCCACCACTGTGGTAAGATTGGGCACAAAGCTGATGTCTGCAAAAGCAAGGCAAAGGTAAATGGGAAAGCCCAAGCAAATCTGACGGAAGATGATATGTGTGCTGTGGTAACTGAAGCCAACATGGTGGAAGACAACCCGGTGGAGTGGTATTACGACACTGGTGCGACCACACACATATGTTCTGATAAGGCCATGTTCAGCCTCTACAAGAAGAACAAAGCTGAGAAACAGCTCTTCATGGGAAACACGGCTGTGTCTAAGATTGAAGGTAAGGGCAAAGTGATTCTGAAACTGACTTCGGGACGTGAGCTTCACCTCCACAACGTGAAGCATGTACCTGACATGCGGAAGAATCTGATCTCCGGAAGCGTACTAAGCAAACATGGATTCGCTGTGAATTTCGAGTCTGATAATCTTGTTCTTAGGAAGCGTGGGGTGTTTTTGGGTAAGGGGTTTGTGAAGGGTGGACTTGTCAAAATGTCTGTAATGACAGTCCTCCCGAAAAATGTGTCTGCTTCTGATTCCGTTGCTTCTGCTTCTGTTGTTGTTTCAACTCCAATGAATGAAAATCCTCTTGCTTACTTGGTTGAGTCGTTTGATACTTGGCATGAACGTTTAGGACATGTTAATTATAAAACAATTCGAAAAATGCAAAATATGAATTTAATTCCAAAATGCAAAACAAGTAAAGAAAAATGTGAAGTTTGCGTACAGGCCAAACTCACTAAAAAACCATCACCCAAAGTTGAAAGAACTACCGAACCTCTAGGTTTAATACACACAGATTTGTGTGATTTAAAATATGTGCAAACTAGAGGCGGTAAAAAGTATTTTGTCACCTTCATAGACGACTGCACAAAATATTGCTATGTATATCTGTTACGTAGCAAAGATGAAGCGCTGGAAAAATTCAAAGAGTATAAACTCGAAGTAGAAAACCAGCTTTAGAAAACTATCAAAATAGTTAGAAGTGATAGAGGAGGGGAGTATAGTGAACCATTCAATGCATTCTGCAGGAAAAATGGTATTATACATCAGACAACCGCTCCTTACTCACCAGAATCCAACGGAGTTGCGGAACGAAAAAATCGAACTCTCAAAGAGATGATGAATGCGATGTTGCAGGAATCTGGGTTAGCCCAGAACATGTGGGGGGAAGCACTGCTTACCACAAACTATATCCTCAACAAGATACCGCATAAAACCACTGGTAAATCACCATATGAACTTTGGAAAGGTAAAGTACCTTCGTACAAATACTTGAAAGTGTGGGGGTGCTTCGCAAAAGTGGTTGTACCACCACCAAAAAATGTCACAATTGGACCTAAAACCGTAGACTGTATTTTTATCGGATATGCACACAACAGCAGTGCTTATCGATTCTTGGTGTACAAATCAGAAATACCAGATATACACACAAATACAGTTATGGAATCAAGGAATGCATCATTCTTCGAACATATATTCCCGTGTAGGGACAAAAGTAATCCAAAGCGGACTCGTGAACAACGAGACAAAGCAAGCACTTCTGGTACCTCAGCAAATGAAGTCGAAGAAGTTGAAGATGAACCTAGACGAAGCAAAAGAGCTCGTAAGGAAAAATCTTTTGGCGAAGATTTCTTAACGGCGTTTCTTGTTGAAAGTGAGCCAAGAACATTTTCAGAAGCCATGTCTACACCAGACGCACCCTATTGGAAGGAAGCTGTTAATAGTGAAATGGATTCTATCTTGCAACATAATACTTACGAGATGGCCAATTTACCACAAGGGTTTAAAGCACTAGGGTGTAATGGATTTTCAAAACAAAACTAAAAACCGATGGCGCAATAGATAAGTACAAGGCTAGGCTTGTGGTGCAAGGATTCCGGCAAAAAGAGGGCTCGGATTTCTTTGACACCTATTCTCCGGTAACGAGAATAACTTCAATCAGAATGATCATAGGCATTGCAGCCTTAAGAGATCTAGAAATCCATCAAATGGATGTAAAAACAGCCTTTCTAAATGGAGATTTAAAAGAGGAGATCTATATGAAACAATCTGAAGGTTTTGTTATCCCAGGACAAGAACACAAAGTCTGTAGACTCGTGAAATCATTATATGGACTTAAACAAGCTCCTAAGCAATGGCATGAAAAGTTCGACAATGTAATGATGACATATGGTTTCAGCATAAATGAATGCGACAAATGCATATACATCAAAATTACTCCAAAAGGGTACATTCTGTTGGGTTTATATGTAGATGATATGCTCATTATTGGAAACAATAAAGATATTATCAACCAAACTAAAAGCATGCTCAAAGGAAAATTTAACATGAAAGACATGGGACTAGCAGATGTAATTCTAGGGATAAAAATTATAAGAACTCCCGAAGGAATCACCCTATCCCAAGATCATTATGCTGAAAAGATACTCAATAGATTTAAGATCTACGTGACTGGAACTGCAAAAACTCCAGTAGACCCTCAACTTCACTTGACCAAAAATTCTGGTGAAGCGGTGTCACAAGTGGAGTATGCAAGAGTAATCGGAAGTCTAATGTACTTAAAAAATTGTACTAGACCCGATTTGGCGCACTTAGTAAACGTACTTAGTCGCTATACCAGTAATCCGGGACATAAGCACTGGAAAGCTATAACTAGAGTATTAAACTACTTACGTTATACCACAAATCATGGCCTGCACTATGGTAAAGAACCAGCAGTTTTGGAAGGATACAGTGACGCAAACTGGATCGCAGATTCCAAAAACTCGAAATCCACTAGCGGATACATCTTTACACTTGGCGGTGCAGCAGTGTCCTGGAAATCTTCCAAACAAACTCTGTTGGCCAGATCGACCATGGAATCTGAGTTTATAGCTTTAGACAAAGCTGCAGAAGAAGCAGAGTGGCTTCGAAATTTCTTGGAAGATATCCCAATGTGGGAGAAACCTGTGCCCCCAATACGTGTACACTGTGACAGTCAATCACCTATAGCACGGGCACAGAATAACCTATATAATGGTAAATCGCGTCATATCAGAAGACGACATAAAACTACTAGACAACTAATCTCAAATGGTATAATCACGTTAGATTACATTAAGTCAGGAGACAACCTAGCGGATCCATTTACTAAAGGTTTGACACGAGATCAAGTTGCAAAATCATCAAGAGGAATGGGTTTAAAGCCTACGAATTAAGAGGATGTTTGATGGAAACCCCACCTACTATGACTGGAGATCCCATTATGTAGGTTCAAAGGGAAAACTAAATCAAGCCGAATCTGCTAAGAGCACTGAGAGACTACTATCTTTTCCCAGTTCCCAGGATGATGTACAGTGCTTCCTGTATGAGTAGAGGACAAGTTTTGCTTTTAATGATTTGAGTCAATAACTTTGAGATATCAATGAAGTATTGAACTTTTTACACCAATAATTTGGCACCATCTGTGAGGAGTTAGTTTTTTTAGACCCAAGTTACAAAGAAGCAGAGATGGCAGATGAAGCATTCAAAAGCTTAAAAGCCTCTATCAGCGAAGTACTTGGAAAAGTAACGGAGCAAAGCGAGGTAAACAAATCTCTTTCTAAGAAGATTGATGGGGTCGTGTCTATGTAACCAAAAGGGTTGAAAGCGTAGTCGCGAACCATTCGAGCCTTGCTCAAAGTGTCACTGAGCTATGCTCAGTAGAAACACGTGGTCATGTATCAAAAGTGATAATTTTCCCATGGGTTTCTACCTCCAACGGGATGAATATCTATATCACAACCATATCGATATATTTAAATAAAATTTTCAAAAAAAAAGGAAGATTTCTCATGAAAATTTGCTTCTCAATGTTGACTGAAAAGCTGAAACTGCATTAAGATCTGTTTTCAGGGACATGATCCATCCTAGACTCTGATACCAAAATGATAAGCTCGTGCTTATCACCAGAATCATAGAAGAAAAAGAGTAGAAAAGCGAGTGAGACTGAATAGAAAAGGAAAGAGAGACGAGATAATTTTAGAAAAGTAATGTTATTTCTTCGATGAGGGAAACCCTTAGACAGAGGATCCTTTATTCCTTTAAATACAACAAGTTCATACTTAAACAAACAACTACTCAGACATTATTCATATAAAGAGGAAAACACTCTCTCTCAAGAATAGTTTGTGCCTTCTATCGAACCGTTGTGACTTCAACCACTTTTCTTCTTCTCTCCTTTTCTCATCACGCGACCAGCTGTTTTCTGCCTCTTCCACACAAACGCCAATGGTACCCTTAACTTAGAGCATCTTTTATGATGGTATCTCACATGGGTATCTAGAACTGGGAAAAATATATTAATGTTTAATTCGGTGAATTTCTCAACTATTTGAGATATCCACCCTATTTTTTCGGTTTAATGTCGAATTTATATGGGAAAATGGTTCTCACCTACACGGAAGATGGGTAATATGTAGATAACCATCCCAAGTATAGAAACGTGTTTTAAACTACACCAACTAATATGTGAAACATACCGACATACACGAAGTATATGCAGTCATATTGCGAACTACAAATTGGGATTTTATAAAATTTAAAACAAAAAATTTGGGTCAAACTGTAATTATTTTCTTAAATAATAATAATTTAAAAAAATAAAAAAATATCCAAAAATTCAAAAATTTAAGAAAAAATAATAATTAAATTTTAAATAAAAATTAAGTTATAGTTTCAGTTTTATACTTTAAAAAAAAAATTAAATTTGTAAAATCCCAAAATTTCTAAAATTACGAAAATTCAAAACTTCAAAAAAATCATACATTCTAAAAAGTAATTGAAAATGTAAGGTATATAAGGTTCCAAAATTATATATTTTGAAACCAATTTAATTTGTTAGAAAAAAATAAAATAAAAAGTTCAAAAACTTTTACTATTATATGTTTTGCGAAGACGTTAGAGAACATATAAATCGCAGTATTTCATTTTCGGTGTTTTCGAGGTCTAACAGTCTTAATCCAAAAATTCGCTTCTAGCCTACAGTTACAATCGGATTGAAATCTGCTTATGTTTTTAAAACATTTTCAAAAAATGAATTTTTCCTCTATTTTAAACGTTTTTGCGAATGTTCTCTAACGCCTTCGCAAAATGCTTTTTTTGAAAATAATATTTTTTAAAACCCATGTTCTAAACTATATTTGTGGACCAACATTTTAAAAAAATTTTGTTTAGTTTTTTTTTCTAACAAACTAAATTAGTATTAAGATATATAATTTTGGAAGCCTATATACCTTACATTTTCAAAAAAAAAATATAATTCTAGATTTTTTTGAAGTTTTTGAATTTTCGTAATTTTTGAAATTTTGAGATTTTACAAATTTTTAACTTCTTTTAAATTTTCTTTTATATTTTTAACGATTTATATGTTCTCTAACGCCTTCGCAAAACATATAATAATAAACTTTTTTTTAACTTTTTGTTTTATTTTTTTCTAACAAATTAAATTGGTTCAAAATATATAATTTTGGAACCTTAGATACCTTACATTTTCAATTACTTTATAGAATGTAAGATTTTTTGAAGTTTTCAATTTTTCGTAATTTTAAAATTTTGGGATTTTACAGATTTAATTTAAAAAAAAATATTAAACTGAAAATATAATTTAATTTTTATGTAAAATTTAATTATTATTTTTTGTTAAATTTTTGAATTTTTTGGATATTTTTGGATATTTTTCGATTTTTGATTTTTATTTTTTTAATTATTATTTATTTTTTAAATAGTTACAGTTTGACCCCAAATTTTTATTTGAAACTCTATAAACCCAATTTGTAGTTCGCAACATGACTGCATATACCTCATGTGTGTCTGTATGTTTCGCATATTAGTTGGTGTAGTTTAAAACACGTTTCTATACTTGAAATGGTTATCTACATATTATCCCATATTTCGTGTAGCTGAAAACCATTTTTCCAATTTATATTACCTTTGAACGATAGACTTACACAATACTCTTATTTCTATTATATCAGCTTGACAAAGAATTATATCCCATGTGATAGAAAAAAAAACAAAACAAGACATATATCAAAAACAAAATATGTTGCACAATCGAACTAGTATTCAAGGAGAGATGAAGAAGTTAGTGTATCCGCAGAGGGAAGAGATATTAGCCAGCTTCTCATTGTTTTGTCAATGGACTTCTTAAGCAAAGCGACAGTGTTGCTTGTGGAGGTGAAAATCCGAGCATTCCTTTCCCACCAAATGATATATATGAGAATATTAGGAAATGGATTTGTAAATATTCTATTGTGTATATTTTCCTTATTTATTGATGGTACCTTGAAGAAACCGTTGGAGATGGCTGAATTGGAGCAATGGGAAGTTGTTAACTCCATGATTGTGGCGTGGATTATGAATACGATTGAACCAACATTGAGAACATCGATATCACTGGTTGATGAAGCAAGCGTATTGTGGGATGATTTGAAGCTACACTTCTCTGTGGGAAACGGCCCGAGAATACACGAGTTGAAGGCGGATTTGGCAAATTGCAAACAGAAAGGAGAAAGTGTGATGATGTACTACGGAAGACTTAAGAAGATGTGGGATGAGCTAGCAGTTTACAAGCTTCTGCGGACATGTAACTGTGGAGAGCTTGCTGCGCAATTGGAGCAGGATCGAGATGAAGAACGCACTCACCAATTTTTGATGGGTTTGGATGACATGAGGTTTGGTGGAATAAGATCTAATGTCATCAATATGGAGCCTTTGCTCAAGCTGTCACAGGTTTACCAACGTGTGGTGAGAGATGAACGACAACATAACAGAGAGGAAAGACCCGAAGCTATGGGATTTGCGGTTCAGACTGGAAACAAAGGAAGATTCGGACCTCCCCAGTATCGTGAAAAGAATGTGACGTGTTCTCATTGTGGGAAATACGGTCACGAACTCTCTCATTGTTTTCAAATTAAAGGGTACTCTGAATGGTGGGGCGAAAGGGGGAGAAATTTCGGTGATGAAAGAGGAAGAAATTTCAGTGGAAGAGGAGAAGGAGCTCGAGGACGTTTTGGTAGAGGTGGTGGAGTTGTGGGAAGCTTTGGACGAGGCAGAGGTGCAATCACTGCTCGTGCCAATGTTGCTCAGTTTCATCCAGAAGATCACGGGACTGTTAATGCTGCACAAATTTAGCCAATTACAGTAGCAACACGTCGAGAAGGAGGATATGATCGTAGTTCTCTGCCACAACTAAGTGATGATCAGTGGACAGCTTTGATAGGTCTCATAAACAGCCGGAAGACATCCGAAACTAATGAAAAACTCTCCGGTAAGGAAGAATTTATCATTGATACAGGTGCTTCGCACCACTTGACTTCGAACCTTGATTTTCTGAGTGATATCATCCCATGCTCTATTCGATTACCTGATGGAGATAGAGCCATGGCTAAAAAGCAAGATTACAGTAGCCCGAGAATTTGTTGTTGAAGTTTAAGAATAATCTTGGCTTTCTTGCGATGATGTTGCAGTAGCCCGAGAATCCATGATGATATAGTTTCCAAGTCGAGAGGGCAATATGGGACGTAAAATACCTCTATGTTAGAACAAAGTCAACAAAAATGCCAAGACTAAAAAAAGAATGTAAATTTTCAAAAAAACAAAAAATGTCAAGACTTTGGTCTAAAAATATTTCACAAAATTGCCAAATTCATTCACAATTGAGAATAAAAATTCATGGCATTAGTTTGAGCATGACAATGACAAGCAAGTAGAATAAAAATCTCCAATTTTTAATAATTTCCTCTAATTTTCGTCCATACTCATTCTTAAAAGGGATATTAGGTGGAATGACACCAAAAAAAATTATTATTAGGTTAATAAATAATAACCATATTGGACTATGGCTAGACTATTTTATAAACAAACTACAATATTATCAAATATACCCTTAATGACAAGAGTGACTTAATTTTAACTATTTAATATGTCTGAGAATTACTGAAAATATGTGGTTATTAAAATTGAAAAAGTTTCTCCTTTGTATCGGTTTCAGAAAGGCGATAGGAGAGAGAGCAAGTTAGAGAAGATAACGATATCTTGGGAATGATATCGGAGAGAGTGTCGCTGTAATCGGCGAGGAAGAAGATGAAATTCATGACGTACCTTGTGAGTTGATGGATTCCTCCACCGGAAATTAGGGATTTCGATGATTCTTTTGAAATCGAAGACACGAATTCGTCCTACCCCTTCTCTGAGATTGGTTAGGGATACGAAAACTTGTAATCTGACTGAGGAAGTCGAATCGTAGCTGAAAACCTCGTCGATTTTAGGTAAGAGCTCGATGATGGTTTGGTAAACATCGAGAGTTAGGAAGATTTTCTCGGGAGATTTCCTGGATTTCGCCATGTTTCTCGGGAAATAAAACATGGCTAAAGCGCTCTGCATAGTGATTTCTTCAAAAGAAGATTCCCGAATTGCAGCGGAAGACGACGAGAAGACATGATCGGAGATGAGTTTTTCTCCGTAAAACAGAGTTGTCACTGCTTTTCTCATCACTTGTAACCATTTTATGATCTTCGTCTCCATTATCTCCCATTCAAGTTTCTGGATCTGCGATAAAACTCAAATTCTCGAAACCAAGTTGAATCAAAGCTTCGAGGATGATAGATTTCCTGATTATTTTGTAAATCCGAAAGCATTCTTTGCCGTATCCAGAAAAAGTCATACAATCCACGATAATCTTCAAATCCGCCATAGCGTCTGCATCTTCATCATAGACACTTCTTATGGTAGAATTTCGAGATCGAACATAGACAGATTCAAGATCGAGATACTGTCAATTCGATTGAGGCCTATGTTTCGACAAGGGTATAAATTGTACATGTCTGTGTTATGTGTTTCATGTCTATTCTATTTTTCTGTTCTGTACCGGTGTTTTTATGTGATAATGGCA
The DNA here is from genome assembly GCA_900406555.1 of Pseudoturritis turrita. Lineage (NCBI taxonomy): Eukaryota > Viridiplantae > Streptophyta > Magnoliopsida > Brassicales > Brassicaceae > Pseudoturritis > Pseudoturritis turrita. The sequence continues at coordinate 327,822 of OVBL01000316.1, read as the reverse complement.
CTCGCATTAACCTGCAATTGGGTCTTACAATGGAGGCTGATGTACGATCCCTGCTGAATGAATTGATGATGACAGAGTTTAACGTATGGTATGACTAATATTTGATGATTTTCCTTTTGAACACAATAGTCGGAAAAGAACCAGAAGGTATGATGATACGAGGCATATTCAAAATTTTGGGATTATTGTTTTGGAATTTACAACTAAACGAAATCAACGCCCTAAATTTGCAGAGCTAAAGACTTCCAAATAAGTTTGTACATGTAGTTGAGTTTGATTATAACTATATGGTAGGGACCATGTCTGTATCAATGGGAAATACGCTTTGGAGAAGGAAGACAACATGTCTTCAACACTTGGTCCCCACCTTCGCCACGTCTCCAGCCCGAGAAAGCTGCTTCATCGCACACGTGAGGGTAAAATGGGCCAACTTTTCCTTCTTTTGTTATTTTCTTAATTTGTTTCTCTTCGTAGCTATATTTTTTAATTGATCGCCCAATATAGTTATTAGGCTAATTCTCCCTTCTTAAAAATCCTAAATTACAAAATTTTAAAAATTTCAACCAAATTAGTGAATTAAGCACATATCAAACCTACCCATGAAACAAGAACTCTATAACAAGCATTATAAGCACCCACGAATGCCTTAATCCAACTCATTCATGAGATATATAATTTTTGCGAACTTTATAAAATCCTTGAGAATTACAGTTTAAAAAGTTGTTACCTTGCAATTTCTATGGGGATGAGGTCGGTTTCGAAACAGTAACTAAGGGGAATCGTGTGAAGCTTGAAAATCGAGTAAGATCTGGGTTTGGAGAGATGAAAATCGGATCAATGGCTCAAATACTCCTTTTGGCTCAAAGAAATCCTCAAGTCGTTATAACGAGAATTTCTTTTTCATTTATTTTTAAATACAAAAACGAAGAAATTACAGTAAAACTAGACAAAACTAACGAAATTACAGATCCAACCAGGCAATATCCAACCGATTTCTGACCCAATCAGATCCAATCCGGGTCGAAATCAGATTGAATAAAAACTCCCCAAATTATCAAACCCGATTCTCTCTATCTCTTTTTCAAGATCTCGATTCTCCCTCGTGATTTCAAAATCGTCCAAACGATAAGTACAACTAGGAAAATTAGGAAGGATTCGAATCGAAATCAAGAGTTAGGTAAGTTGAAATCGTGTTTTCTTTTCGATTTTTTGTAGAAATCCGTTGGGTTTGGATTTGTTGTAGAAATTGTGAACCTATATTCTCTAAGCAATTTCCTTGATTTTACCCTAGATATTGTGCAATGGTGAAGACAATGTGGACGACGGGGAGGACGGGAAAGAGGAAATCGAAGCGCTTGACGAAATCGGAAAACGATGCTCCTCCACGGGAACTGAAGTAGAAGATATGGCCGAAGAAGAAGTAGAAGATGGCGATGATGGGAATGGAGAGGAAGAGAAAGAAGAAGAAGACAGTGAAGAGGTAGAAAATGGCGATGGAGAGGAAGAGAAAGATGACAGTGAAGAGGAAGAAGATGGCGATGAAGAAGAAGAAGATGGTGATGAAGTGGATGAAGAAAGAGCCGGCCATGAGTCGCAAAGGAAGGAGATGGAGCACCTGGTAGAAGAGATATTTATGAGAGCCGTTACTGATCTCGAGTGGTGCAAAACCTTTTCGTGGGGTCGATTGTCTTTCGATGACACTATGAAAGAGATGTTCCATATGATGGAAAAATGTAACAGAGTCGCCAAACCAGCATGGTGCTTTCCAAGTTTCATCATTCCTTTGGAGGTAATTATGAGGATGTGATTTAATAGTTTAGTGTATGCCCTTTGATTATGTGATTATGTGATTATTTGTTTAATGTTAATATGTGTAGCTTATAGCGCTTGAGGAAATCCTTGATTTGATGAAAAAATTCAGAGAAGAGGTTAGAGGTGCGTCGAGTGGCTGCCCTAGGATGTGCAAGACCAAGTTCAAAGCAAGTTCCATGAGAGGTTTTCCACTTTCTGAAATTAATGATGCACTTGGCAGCACAAATGTTAGAAATCATGTTACTGTGAAGTAGTTATCCTTATCATATTATCATTGGTTAGATTTTTCATTGGTGTTTTTAATCATTGGTCTTTTTACCATAGGATATTCAAAGTATCATGGAACCAACCTTGGATGAGGTTTCTCTTATGATGCGAATCATGGATGGCCCTAATGAGGATGGTGATTATGATGATGTAATTGTTGACGGTTGGAAGAAGCGCATATTGGTTGAAAACAAGAAGATATGGTTTGAAGAGTTGTACGACCAAGATGTGGATGGCCGGAAAGATGAAAACGTGGTTGTGGCTAAGGACGTGGAGAAGAATAAGAAGGAGAGTGTGACTGAGGACAATGCGGATTTGAAGGAAATTATGGAAGCTAGATTCAAGCAAGTCAGTGAGGAGATGACATACATAGAAACAAAGGTGAACGAGAAGTTTGATGACTTCGGAACAAGAATCAGGCATGTGGAAAAGTATATTCCAACGAGGAAAGGGGCTGGTGGTTTGGGGGAAGTGGTTGTTGGTGAGAAGGAAGTGGCTACGGCTGAGGAAGTGGTTTTTGGTGAGAAGGAAGTGGCTACGGCTGAGGAGAAGAAGGATGCGGAGAAACAGAGTAAGAAGATGAGTTATTCAAAACTTTTCATAGGAAATTATTCGAAGCCAAACACGCGTGCCCGTAGGGGCTCTTGAGCATTAACTCAATCTACTCTGTTTATGTTGCTTTTGTCTTTTTGGATTAGTACTATGAGCATTACATTTGCTTTTTGTTTTGCGTGTGGGTTAGTTTTGGAAACTATAAACCCAAACATGCATGAATGGATGTGTCATTTGTAGTATATTGGTTAAGGTTTTTAGCGTTGAGTTATAATGAAGTTAAGGGATAAAACATAACATAAGGGATAAAACATAACATAAAAGAGTTAAGGTTTTTAGCAAAATAATTAAGTTAAGGTTACAAACATGGATATAGTTTTATTAGTTATACCTAGTAGTATCGAAACAGAGAGTACGAAATTACAAGTACTTAAACAAGTAGAAAAAACAGTAGAAGAGGATAACCGAAAGAACACCAACAAGCACTTCAATCATAAGCTTCATCTTTTTCTCTCCAAACACCATGGTCTGAAGTTTGACAACCATCTCCTTAATTTCATTGACATCCTTGTCAGATCTTTCAAGAGTTGAAACAATCTCCTTCTCTTACTCACAACTCTGAACCAAGTCTCACATCATACGAGGGTCAACAGAATCGGGATGGCCGGTCCAAACTTGAATTCGATCTTCTAGCTCATGCATTTTGGCCTTGATATCATGTAACTCCTCAATAATTGCGTCGTCGCACAATTTCCAAATGTGACAATCTCCATCCTAATCAATAATCAAATGTGCCAATTCGAATCAAACATTTACCATAAATATATAAAATTTACTGTAAAATCATTACATCACTATAATCACAACTGTAGTATCTTCTCCCAATATTCAGATTGTGGTCTTAATCACAGGTTAAGCACCACAATAGCATCGGCTCGGAATGCCAGACTCATCGTCTGTGAATGGCCGAATGCTAGATCCCGAAGATGTAGTATTGATGTTGTTCTCGCTGTAATCAAACTCGGAACTTCTGTGACGGGGCATGTTGATGTGGCAATGCATTCGACCAATTTAAACGATAAACTCTGCAACTAAAAACCAACTGAAATCGAAAATCCCGAAATCCATCAATTGAAATCGAAAATCTCTAAATTCATCAACTGAAATCGAAAACCCTTAAAACCGAAATCGAAAACCCCTAAAATCGAGAGCTTACATTGTCGAATTGAATCATAAAATTCTGCCTCTCTCTTCTCTGAAGAACAAAAACCCTAGAAATGAAGAAAAAATGAGAAATTGTGTTAATCCAAAAATGAGAAATAATTGTTTAAGTGGGAATCTGAAAATTTCGTTTTTGGGCGAAATTTTTTTAATTTTTTTTTTAAAATTCAATTTTTTTTTTAAAAAACGTGGAAAACATGTTTTTAATCAGAATTTATCAAATAGTTGTCCCTAATATTCTGGTTGTACAGAATATCAAACAGTTGTACTTTTCGGGGTTTTAACTTTATAGTAGTTTTACCATTGTCAAATTTTTTTTTTTTTTGTTGTACAAAAATCATTTGGTAATTATTGTCCATTTCCAAGGTTTTCATGTAGTAATGTGTAGAAACACATTGTATGCATCTTTCACATCATAAGGTGGTTAGTACATTCAATGTCATCATAAAAATATAAGGTGTTATATGTGAAATGTATCATATGGTAGTTGACCATTATTATAAAAATTGAAGTTGAATATAGCATGTATTTTACGTTTATTAGTTGTATATATCGTATGTATCTTTTTTTTTAAATCAACTTGGGGATTTTTGTAAAAATGGAATTATTTATGTTATTTAAACTTGTGAAAATGGAATTGTTTATGTTATTTAAACTTGTCAAAATGGAATTATTTGTATTATGGTAAAGTCTCAAACTAGGTTATTTATTTGTCAAATGTAAAACCGAGACAATTTCAAAATAAATCAAACCAAAACTACGAAAATCAAACCACAAACGTTCATAGTTTTACCAATTGTACGTAGTTATACAAACAGAGAGTCTGAAACATAAATAATACAAGTCCAGACACAATTACATCTTAGTTGAACCAGTTGAACCTAGTTGTTCGAGGCAGAGAGAAAATCAATATTCACCTCGCCCAGGGATCCCAAACCATTGGCATAAGTTTTGCCCTGGCACCGACCTGTTACTCGTCTTTTTTCTCTTGTTACGACCTTCTCCAGCCGACGGATACCTGTTTTCTTGATATCTTCCCTTCATTTTCGGGTAATTTGGAGGTAAGACACACATTATTTGTATATCATCCGAAATCATCCACTGAGACGTATGCGGTACTGGATAAATCGTCCTGTAATACGTCAACGCCCACTGCTCCAACAAATAATATATCGAGCACAAATCATATACATGAATGTTAATTGGTCTATCTTCCATCTTATCGCAGTCAATGACAGCAACAACTGCATGTACACATGGATACATGTCTACATCAAAACATTTTCAAGTACAACTTTTTGTCCTCAAGTCCACCAAGTAGGTCTTGCCATCGCGGCCAATGACACTAAACTCAAGCTCGAAGGAGTTCAACACATGCACTTTTAATTTTCTCCATACCTTACATCTAGAGTGCAATTCATTCTCCACAACGGGCACCATTTTGTGGGTGTTTGGTCCACTAGTAGTTGCCTTCTTATGTTTGTTGAACCACTCTGTGATTTTTCCAACTATCGCATCAATCATAGGTAGTAAAGTGTACATTCGTGCTTTCTTGAAAACATTATTCAAAGATTATGCACTGTTTTTAGTGTCCATGTTGTACCTTGCTCCTTTGAAATAACACATTGCCCATTTAGAAACGTCTACACTTCTATCCAAATACTCGGCTACTTTAGGGTACGTACTCCTAAAATCTCGATACTCCTTCTCGAATTCAACATGTGTATAAATCCCCACTATCTCACTGAATTTGTTTCCAACTATATCTTTCTTGTCGCTAGAAGTTTTTCCTCTCACATTATGGGACAAAAGACACACACAAAACCCATGCTCAGACTTCGGGTACACCTCAGCAATTGCCTTGATGAGGCTTGCATTTCTGTCACTAAGGAAAACCATTTCTATATCATCTGGTAGAACAGTCAACATCATAGTGAAAAATCATTTCCAGCTAGCATCTTTCTCACCATCCACTACCCCAAATGCAATAGGATAATCACAAGTACACCACCATACTTGAGAAAAGTTGCATCCACACTGAGAACTTTTCCCATCTCCCTAAACCCTTCGATGCAAGCTCCTAAAGCAATGAATAAATACTTAAAACTTGTTTCCTTCATCCAATAGCAAACTTGTTTTCGTCCCAACATTCAATTTCTCTAACATGAACAAATACGAAGGCAACATCTTGTAACTCTCTTCTGGACTACCACATACAACAGTTGCAGCTAGGTATTTCCCTCTCAAAGCAGTTGAGTATGATGGTTTCACTTTAACTTTTGCCTAAACCACATCCATGAGAGCTTTAGGAGCTGGCGTTTCCAATACACATGGATAGTCTTCTTGTAAAAATCTACAACTAACTGTGGATTAATTTTCCTTTTGTTCTTGGTTGTACTCGCAGTTGCCCGAGAGCATAAATGCATCTTCATGTATACTTTAACCGACCAATTTTGTTTCTTTGAATGTTCATGCCTCGACACTCGTAGATACCAATTACACCCTTATACACGACATTTGACCACGTATCTCCAAGTATCCGAATTTAATTTCGAATTCAAAATATTCCTTATGTGAAGCTCTCAACACTAAGCTTTACACTTGTTCCTTACTCACAAATTCCTGCCCTAATTCGATACCCGTATCATCTTCCCATTCCTCTATAAACTGTTGTTCTTCTTCATCACATGGAAGCTCAAGATATTCATCCCTACCAAAACCATCATCCACATCGTGACGTGCTACATTCTCACCATATCGGACTCTTTCTTTATCCATCGGCCATCATGTTGCTCTGGTTCATCAACAAGAATAATCGCACCATCGTTTACTCTAGCATTTGAATCCATCTCGCCATAATTTAGACCAAATGAGCTCCCTCCCTCTCCTCTTAAAACTTGCTCCCCGCACTGATTTATTTCCACATGCAAGGCACTTCTACATTGTTCTTTATCCATCCTCGATAGATAACCATCCACGTCATCATCATCCAAAATAATCAAAACTTTCAGAGGTTTCAATAGCAATGGAATGTAACTCAATTTCACATTTCTCGTAGCTTCATCTATCCCAATCTTCCTGCATATCATGTCCACTAACACTGAATAAGCTATCTCCTCCTAAAACGATAAACCGTACAACTTAGTTTCTTTTGAAATTCATCGACTCCCATCTCCTGTCTCTACGTATTTCCCTTAATATTCAAAATATATGACTGTTTTGTTCATTGTGTATCCTGAAAAAATATTAAATAACTACATTACCACATATTTACTTTCATCGGTAATACCAGTTGTACCTGTTATACCACTTCTCTCAGTAACACAGTTCTACTAAATATCATATATATGCAAATTTGGAGAATTCAGATACGGATACGGTGACTAAGCTCAACATATGCATAATCCTAATCTACCTACAATTCAACCACTAAAATCCAGAATCGATTCACACCAATATGAATACCAAATTCCCAAATCCATTCTAGTGAAATCTCCAAATCCGCAAATTAAATTAGATTGAAATCCCTAAATTCGTAAAACATACAACAACGAAATATACAATAATTGGATCAACATAACCGATGGCGAGCTCTCATCTAGAAGAGCTCACCTCAATTTTCAAGCTTCAAGCTTCAATGGCGAGCTCAGTGGCGACCTCAATGACGAGCTCAATGGCGGAAGAATCGTAAATGCGGTTCATGCAAATCGTCAGGATGAGCTTCAACCTTCAAGCTTCAACTAAAAGCGGCAATGTAGGTTCGACGGAGCTGGATTGGGATTGTGGCTTTCGGGTCGACGACGAGAATGGGAATGTCCAAATCTGAATCCGAATATTGTTCTTTGTTCTGATTGGTAAAATTTTAGCCAATTTTATTAATTTGTTTTGTAATAATTAGTTAGTAAGGGCAAAATAGGTTTTGCCTATTTTATTAAACTAGAGGACTAGATCAGATTATATAGGAGTATGATATGAGATAGTATGGCAAGATTGGAGTATTTCAGATGATCGTCCGATGAAAATCGATCAATTTTTGGTTAAGAACTGCTTTAATTAAAAAAATATGAGAATACTTACCTAGCGCAAGAGGAGTTAAGTGGCCGTTCATACACCCGATCAAAACTGCTGTGAATTTTTAGCAAATATAATGAGTGTGCTACTGATCAGCCCGATCAAAACAAGTGTTAATAGAGTAGCACCTAGAGACAAAGCTCAAACAAAGAAAAATGTCAAGAAAATCATGAAAACTAAAAGAGAAGTATGTGAGAAAAAGGATACGGCGGGTTGCCTCCCGCATAGTACTCGTTTTATGTTTTGAGCTTGACGTTCCTAAAGCAATTAGGCGGTTGGAGGGTCGGAAAGCAGAATCGTGTTGCTCTCCTCAGTCAAAACCTGCCAAATACGGCTTGCAATGTTGACCATTATACTGTGAACTCTCCCCTGTCTTGTTCAACAACACAATTACTCCATAGGGACGAACTTTTTTCACCGCATAAGGACCCATCCACCTTGACTTGAGTTTCCCGAGAAACAATAACTGAGAATTGAACAACAAAACTTGGTCTCCTTTCTTGAATTCTCATTTGATGATATTTTTGTCATGAAACGCTTTGGTCTTCTCTTTGAATATATGTGAGCTCTCATAAGCGTCTTGCCTTATGTCCTCTAGCTCCTCCAACTGGATAAGATGCTTATCGGAGGCCTCTTTGATGTCAAAATTTAGAAGATGTGTCGCCCACAATGCATTGTACTCTAACTCAACCAGTAGATGGCAATACTTTCCATAGAGAAGGTTGAAAGGAGTTGTTCCAATCAGAGTCTTGTAGGCCTTTCTATAAGCCCAAAGCACGTCGTCAAGCTTCATAGACCAATATTTTCCGTCTTGTTCACCGTCTTCTTTAGTATCTCTTTGATTTGACGGTTTGAGACTTCCACTTGACCGCTTGTTTGGGGATGGTAAGACGTTGCAACCTTATGTTTAACTACGTACTTTTTCAAAAGGCTTTCGAAAACCTTGTTAATGAAATGACTTCCACCATCACTAATAACCATACGTGGAACACCAAATCTTGGAAAGATGATGCTCTTGAAAATCTAAAGCACAACCTTAGCATCGTTCTTCGGACTAGCAATAGCTTCCATCCACTTTGAGACATAGTCCACCGCCACAAGAATATACTCATTTCCATATGAGGAGACAAATGGACCAACGAAGTCAATTCCTCAAACATCAAATATTTCCACCTCTAGAATCTAGTTTTGGGGCATCTCATTTCTTTTGCTTATGTTGCATCCCCTTTTGGCAAGCATCGCACTTGGAAAATCGAAGACCACCAAAATCTAGCTTATAGAATTTTATAAACCGTCTTGAATGTAGCAAAGTGGCCTCCATAATCTAAACCATGGCAATGGAGCATGATACCGGAAACTTCACCTTCCGAGATACACCTCTTAAATAGCTTATCCTTGCATTGCCTATAGAGAAATGGTTCGTCCCAATAGTACTGCTTGATATCCCTGTAGAACTTCTTCTTTTGGTAAGCTTCAAGTTCTGGCGGTTCCACTCCACTAGCTAGGTAGTTCACCACATTCACATACCAAGGTAGACTCTCATCTATTGCATCAACTGCTAGGAGCGCATCCAACGCCAAACTTTCCTTATGCAAGGCCCATATCATATACGCGTGTTCTTCTGGTAGTGAGTCATCAATTAGTGTCCCTTCATCAATTCTCATTTTAGAAAGATGGTCAGCTACACCATTCTCAATTCCTTTATTGTCCTTGATCTCAAGATCAAAATCTGGAAGCAAAATGATCCATCTTAGCAACCCCAGCTTAGCATCCTTTTTGGTCAAAATATATCTCAAATCGGCATGTTCCGTGTGAACAATGACATAGGACCGAACAATATATGATCTAAACTTCTCAAAAGAAAACACAATTGCAAGGAGCTTCTTCTCCGCCATGGCATACTTGACTTGTGCATCATCAGGAGTCCTACTCGCATAGTAGATTACACGAAGTTTCTTATCCTTTTTTTTTTGCCCCAAAACCGCTCCCACAGTATAATCACTAGCATCACACATAATCTCAAAAGAGAAGTCTCAATCCAGTGATTGACAATTGGTGCACTCATTAGAACTTTTTTTTATTATTCAAAAACGCCTCAAGGCATTCTCCATCAAACAAAAAGTCTACATCTTTGCAAAGAAGCCTAGTGAGAGGTTTTGCTACCTTTGAAAAGTCCTTGATAAACCGTCTATAAAAGCCCGCATGACCCAAGAAGCTTTTAATACCCTTGACTGATGTAGGTGGTTCCAAACTCACCATCACCTCAATCTTGGCCTTATCAACCTCAGTAGTCAGTACCCTTCTCGAAGATTATATGCCCAAGCACAATACCATCACGAACCATGAAGTAGCACTTCTCCCAATTGAGGACGAGGTTGATGTATTCGCATCTTTGTAGAACCCTACACAAATTAGAAAGACAAGAGGCAAACGAACTACCATACACGGAAAAATCATCCATGAATATTTTCATTATGTTTTCAATCAAAAATCCGAGAAGATCAACATCATGCACCTTTGAAAGGTTGCGGGTGCATTGCACAAGCCAAATGGCATCGATAAACAAATGTACAAGACTATATCTAGAAAAGGTCTGGTTTATGGTATCGGTGAACCGTTTATTTACCCTGAAATGTAGTAGGTTGTGGTACAGTTCCCGAATGGAGAAAGAAAGGGGTGGAAGTTTGAAAGCAAAACCAAGATCCAGACATGTGTATGACTACGTTTATTCACTTGTGGAGTTCAACACAATAAATAGATAAACACAAAAAGCCATGCTTCAAGTGGAACGATGTTTTTTCTTTCAATCCGAACTGTACTCACACTCATAAACACAACACCCATAACATTATTAGAGAAGACAGAGACAAAGCAAAGCACACTGAATCAACACCATCAGGAAACTGACGCTTGAGCTGAACGTTGAAGCATAGTTACCAGGAGGTCCAGGACTACCAGAATCTGTTCATCAGAGAGTAACCAGATTATTAACTCATTAAACGCCACTACACAATAACAAAATGTGCACAAACCTGAATCAAACAAACCTGTACAGGAATCTGGAGAAAGGGTTGTGAAGATGGTCTGGTTGGAGTAACCCGCATAGGCGCAAGAACGAGGTCCGCAAGAGGTACTAGTCGTGTTACCTATAAACAAACTCTGTGCTCCTTCGCATCGTGAAGACGGGCAAGTTGGCCAGCTTGAAGGCTTAAGCTCAGAGGAGGGTTCACAGCTTAAACTGATCCCAAAAGACAAAAACCAAAACCCATCAGAATCTAGCAAAAACCAATCTTATATCACATTGGACAAACACAACTCCAAGATTATCAATCACTTACGTCCAATTCTTTGAAGCGTCACACGAGCACTTGATGCAATTGTTTGCAGTGAAGACGTATGAGCTGTTAGGCAGAAGCATAGTAGCGTCCAACGAGTCGTTCCTCACAGAAGAGCTACAAGCTGCAATTAAAGTTAAAAAGTTCTTAACTTTCTTTCAAGAAAATTTTCGTTTTATTTCATCTAAAACCATCATCAAATTCAAACCCATTTAGATTAGTCAAATGACACTGCTAAAGTCACAGACTTTTCAATGAAAATCAAACTCAAAAAGTCAGAAATCTTCGCTTTCTGTTTACCTCTGAGAGGGACGTTGAGAGGGTTATCAGCGAGGAGCTGAGCATCACCGGAGATCCCATTGAGCCGAGCCAACGTCGTGTTGTCAGTTCCAAACTGAGCAGCGATCTCACCGAGGGAGCTTCCAGATATGACTCCGTGTGCATAGTGAACAACATCTCGACCGTCCAATTTATCACAGCTACAAGGCAAAGGGATCCAAAACTTTTGACCGATTTCGATTTGGTCTGGGTTAGGGATTCCATTCATCTCAGCGATCTTCTGGAACCGAACCAACCCTCCAAAAACCTCAGTTGCGATGAAGCTGAGAACGTCGTCTTTCTTAACCGTGTAAACCGGGACCCGGTTCGATACACCGGTTCCGTTGGAGCAAGAACAAGGGATTGGGATGCGTACGACCTGGTTCGGGTTTACGCGCTGGCCACGTGTGGTGGAGAGTGGGAGATTGTTAGCTCCGAGGATCGAACGGAGGTTCTTGACGGAGAAGAGGGTTTGGATATTGCCCAACGTTGTGGCGTTCTTGCTTGAGTAACCGACGAGAGAGCGACACGTGGAGGGTAAGTCACCGGCTTCGCCGCATTTGAAGTTTCCGGTCATTTGGGCGGAGAGAGATAGGAAGAAAGAGAAGGCGATGAGAAGGAGGGGAAGGGTAAAACGGGAAGTTTCCATTTTTTGTGTTTTGCCGGAGAATTCTCTGCTAATCTGGATTTTGTTTTCGGGAATTAAAAGGACGATGAAGAGAGTTGACCGAGAGAAGACTTTTGGAGTTTGACTGTTTGACTTTTGTGGAAGATAAATGAGAACACAACAAGAAAAGAGACTCTGGCTTTTACATTGTGCTCTGTTCCCTAATGAAAGTATTTGGCATTTACTACACGGGTTTACTTGTCGAGAAGAAAGAATAATACTCCTCTACCATTCAAGTTTGTTTACGACTTACTAAATTGAATATTCGAATTGAAAAAGCATATAAATAATTAGTGATTAAGGTGATGATGGTTTATATTCTCTTCCACCATTCAATTTTTTCTATATTATGATAAATAATTGGCCACGAGGAAGACGAGTGGACTTTTAACAACTTGTTATGACTCCCAAACAACTTGTCACAGAACGAAACATAAGGGAAAAATGACTCAAAAATTTCAAAGTGTTCTCATAACATGTTAAAAAAGTTACGTATCATATAAACACGTTTTTTTTTGTTTTGGTAAAATCATATAAACATGTTATGGTACCTTTAACTTTTTATCTAACGTGGTAACTAAATTATTAAATGTTAATTTTCAAATTGGTGTGTATGTGTCAGTGTTCTAAAAAGTGGTTTAGGCGGACGTCTAGGTGGTGCTTAGGCGCTATCCTAAGCGTTGGTATTAGGCATTTTTGTTATTAAGTGGAGGTAGACAGTCTTAGATGCTTTTAGGCGGTTCTAGACGGCTTTAAGCGGGTCTAGACGGTTTTACAAAAATATTAATCAATTAGCACTCAATTTTGTTTTTCAATGTAGGTTTTCAAATTTTTAACATCATATAATTAAATTTATAAGTTTTGACTTTATAAATATATGATTATAAATTTTTATATGTTGTTTGATATGAATTGAATGAATATTTTGGTCTAATTCGTATATATGGTCTTATGATGTTTTAAGTTTTGATATTTTTAATATTTGTATGATTTTTCGTATAATTTGAACTTTGGATCTATTTTAAGACTTAAAAATTAAAATTTTATAATTTATATATTATGGTATTTCGTGTATTATACTATATATTAAAAATATATATAATATATATTTGTTTATCTTATAAATGTCTAAAGTGCTTTTAAAATCGCATAGACTTCGATTAGGCGTTCTAGGCGTTAGGTGATGGGTCGTCGTCTGTTTAGTCCATAGCGCTTTCTTGAACATTAGTATGAAGGTTAACTATTTGTTTAGCCTGCTATAAATAAATATAATTTGTTATTAAAATATATGTTCGTGTATATGTATATGTGAGAAAATTAAAAGTTATGTATCATATATAGTGTTAAAATTATGTGTTTCGTTAACTTATAATACTTACTGCGTTAAAGTTGCTTGTAACAAGTTAAAATGATAATAAAATAAAATTATTTTCGATCAACTGCGCCGCCATTGTTGATTCTGTTTGATTCTCCGTCCACCACTCCAAAGCAATAGAAGCAACCAAACTAAATATCAGCTCATACCCTATAATGTTTCATGTGCATCTATTGAGACAATTTGAGAATAAATAAAGCTTAAATGAAAACTTCGTACTATTAGATTTGGCTTTCACATCCCATTTTTCACATGTTCGTCTCCGAAAGCCTGGTAGAATTTTGCATAAACATCTCTCCTCTATCCGGTGCCGTGATTGGAATGCGTTCACCGTCTATCTCAATACTAACCTGGACAAAACAAATATTCTAACCAACACTGCAGGAAGTTTGAGAATCCTTCTGAAGATCCTTAAGCTCTTTCAATATCTGTTTCGAAACCATTTTCACTCTGAACAAACTCATAGATCCAATAGGAAAAGGATTATCATTAAAAAAAACTGAGCTAATCATAACAAGGGAAAAATAAGGTTCAATTTTTTACAAGGGAGTTTTGCCAATCGATGTTTTGCTCTATTAATGCGTTAACAGAGGTTAGAAACCTTGAGAGTAGACAAGTGAATAACAAATCGAAGGTGTACAGAGAAACCTTATCCAATTTGAAACGCTACACATAGACCTAAACCCTGTTGGAATAGAGTATAAGAACTGAATGATGAGACCGAAAACTACTTTGTTCTCATTATCTTCAAAGGCGTTAAATAGCCAAACAACATAAGAACTGCCTCCTACATTTTCGGAGGACTTTAACAACATGAAACAATCAACACAACCCAACTACTCCTACAATTAAGGACCTTATTCCCACTACTAAAACTCAGTCTAATGACTAAGTCCAACGACACTAACAAATTCCTTCCCTAAACTGATATTCATGAAGAACATCAGTTTACTTTGGCACTTCGACGAGACCCAACAACCCCTTCATCTTCTTGAACGTGTCTAGCTTCAAGGGCTTAGTCATGACATCAACTATCTGATCTTGTGTTCCGCAGTGTACCAGCTTCACTTTGCCTTCTTTAGTTAACTCCCTCAAGTAATGAAATCGTACTTCAATGTGTTTGTTGCGTCCATGATGCACTGGATTCTTGGATAGCTGAATGGATGAGCTATTGTCACACTTAATGATGATACAACCTTCATGATTCTCTCCAATCTTACTAAGCACTCTTTTCATCCAAATGCCTTGTGTCGCACAAGATACTGCAGCAATGTACTCTGCTTCTGTTGTAGATAATGCAACAATGGGTTGCTTCTTTGAACTCCATGAAATAGCTCCTCCCGCCATTAAAAACACAAAACCAGATGTACTTTTCCGATCATCCAAATCCCCCGCATAATCACTGTCCGTATAAGTTTAAAACTCCTTGTTTCCTCCACGTTTATACATAATCCCAAGTTCCATCGAACTCTTGACATACCCGAGCACTCGTTCACCACTTAAAAGTGAGCTTCAGTCGGGTTTTCTATGTAACGACTAGCAAGACATACCGTAAACGTCAAGTCCGTCCTGGTAACAGTGAGATACATCAAACTTCCTATCATTTGCTTGTAAAGGGTAGTATCCATAACTGTTCATCCTCCTTTCTTTGAGACTTTTACTCCAGGTACAGTCGGATTATTCACTCCATTGCTTGACATCATATCAAACCTTTCGAGAACTTCTCTAGCAAACTTCCTTTGACACATATAAATACCCTATTTCCTCTACAATTTTCCACGCCAAGAAAGTATCTCATTTTTCCAAGATCAGTCATGTCGAAATTGTCCTTCATTGACTCCTTGAACTTGTGAATCAGTTTATCACAATTTCCAGTGAAGATTAAATCATCAACATATAAACTCAAAATAAGAATCTGGCCTTGTTTCTCTGTTTTGACGAACAGAGTATGCTCACTATCACACTTCTCAAATCATTCCCTAATGAAGTAACCTTTGATTTTTCTAAACCAAGCTCTTGGCGCCTGCTTTAAGCCGTAGAGTGCTTTCTTTAGTCTGTAAGCTTTCCCTTCACTTCCTTTCTTTACAAAACCTTGTGGCTGATCAACATAAACCACTTTATGTAGCTCTCCATGCAAGAAGGCCCCCTTCACATCAAATTTATAAATGGTCCAGTTTTTATGTGCTGCAGTGGCAATGATCATTCGAATGGTATTCCACCTTGCTACTGGTGCATAGACTTCACTGTAATCGATCCCAAATATCTGTGCATACCCCTTTGCGACCAACTGAGCCTTGAACTTGTTTATCTCGCCATCTTCATTGTACCTTTTGGTATCGTTGACAGCTCCCAGTTCTGGTTTCTTTCTATGGACTTGATTTCAGCTTTCATGGCTTCTCTCCATACCGAGTAGCTTGCTGCTTCATCAAACGATGTGGGATCATCAAGCGCAGTGACAACTTGCAGCACATGATCATCAAACATATAATCATCGATCACATATGATGCATTTTCTTCATCTATTAGGTCTTTTTGTCCACACACATAATCATATAAATAATCGGGATGTGTCCTTTGACGTACCGGTTTTTTTATTTGAAGGCTCTGTTGCAACTAAATCGCGATTGGGAACGCAATTTGCTGTGTCTAGAATCGTTCCATCACGATCGCAATCAGCCCCTACTACTTCGTGGTTTTCAGCGTCTTCTTCTTCGCGATTTGCTGCTTCTCCATCGCAATTTTAGCTGCTTCTTCGTGATTTGGATCTTCCTCTACAGCAATATTATTTCCATCGTTTTCCCATGTGAGCACATTTTTTTGATTAGATATACCTTCTTTATTCCTTCCCAAATCCCAACATTCTACTTCTTCAAAGATCACATCTCTACTCACCATGATTTTTTTCAAGTTGAGATTGTACATCCGATATGCCTTTGACTCTTCACTGACTCCAAAAAGACGCACTTACAACTCTTATTATCAAGTTTTGTTCGCTTCGCCTCCGGTATGTGAACATGTGCAATGCACCCAAAGATTTGAAGTGCTTCACATTGGGTTTGATGCCACTCCAAGCTTCTTCTGATGTCTGATCTTGCAGAATGGTAGTGGGACTGCGCTTAAGAACGTATGTTATCCATTTGACCCCTTCTGCCCATAATTCTTTTATCATACTCCTTTCTGACAAAGTGCTGCAAACTAGATTCATAATGATTTGGTTTCTTCTTTCAGCAACTCCGTTCTGCTGAGGTGTATAGGATGTTGTCAACTGTCGCTTAATGCCATGATTTTTGCAGAAATCCTCAAACTCCTTTGAGCAAAACTCTCCTCCCCTATCAGTTCTTAGGCAGCACACAGACAGGCCCGATTTCTTCTCTACACTTGCTTTGTAGACTTTGAACATTTGAAATTCTTCTGATTTCTCTGCGATCAGATAGCTCCATATTTTTTTGCTACGATCATCAATAAAAGTGAGAAGATACTTATTGTGGCAGATGGAAGCTGGTGTGATTGGACCACATATGTCAGCATGTAATAACTGCAGATTCTTCGAAGCTCTCCACGTGCTCTTCTTTGAGAATGACTCTCTTTTCTGTTTCCCAACTAGACAGTTCTCACACACCTTCTTGTATAAGCCGATTTGGGGAAGCCCGTTCACCATCTCCTTGGAGCTCAAAGTTTGTAATCTTTTGTAATTCAAATGAACAAACCTGCAGTGCCAAAGGTGTGTGTCGCTGGATGTTTCCGCCTTGAAGCATGAGTCAGACCCAATCAGTTGTGCGAGAATTACAAACATCTGATTGGCACTCATTGGGGTTTCGATGATGAGGCCTCTCGATGGATGAAATATCTTGCATACACCATCTTGTATTAGAACAGCTAAATTTCTTTCTTGTAGTTGTCCTATACTCAGAAGATTGTTGCTCAATTTTGGGATGTAGTATATAGCTTTAATGACTTGAATCAAACCACTCACTTTGATCTTTATGCTTCTCTTTCCTTGTACTGTCATCCGCGCCCCATTTCAGAGTTTTACCGAATGTCGAAAGCTCTCATCCATCTCAATGAACCACTTCTTTGTTCCAGTCATGTGGTTGCTACATCCACTGTCTAAAAACTACACGTCTTCTAGTTTTGATCCTTTCAGCTCTATGTGCGCCATTAAGAGAAGCTCTTTTTTTTCATTGAACTCTACATAGTTCGTGTTGGGGTTAAAACCCACTTAGCTGTGATCAATGGAAAAATGGCTAAGTATGGAAATACGAAGAATCGGACAAGGCCGAACTTGTGCCTAAGTCGTTTCTATACGAACCCACTTAGGCACAATATGAGCTCACTTCGGCCAAGGCAAGACTCCACATCGGCAGGAGAAGGAGACTTCAGGCAAGCTAGACTTCGGCCGTGAGACGAGTACATTTCGGCCGTGATACGAGGCCACTTCGGCCAACATGGAGACTTCGGCCAACGCGAGTCCACTTCGGCAACACGTGCAAGCCCACTTTGGCAACACGCGCGGGCTCCACTTCGGCCTAGTTCTTCTCCACTTCGACCTAGTTCTTCTCCACTTTGGCAAGGGGAGACTTCGGCAATGGCACCATTAAAATTGGAATAAAATTTTCACCACTCAAATTGAGGCTCCGATACCAATTTATTGGAATAAAGTATAAGAACTGAATGATGAGACTGAAAACTACTTTGTTCTCATTATGTTCAAAGGCGTTAAATAGCCAAACAACATAAGAACTGCCTCCTACATTTTCGGAGGAATTTAACAACATGAAATAATCAACACAACTCAACTACTCCTACAATTAAGGACCTTATTCCCACTATTAAAATGTCTAATGACTAAGTCCAATGACACTAACAAACCCATGAAATAATTTTCGAATCCAGATTTGGCCGACACAACAACATGAGATAAAACCCTTAGCTACAAGACAATCAAAACGTCATTTCTCTTACGGTCTTACCTACCATGTGGAGAATGAAGATGCAATTATGAACTTTCCGGTACCGATTTGCCGTTTGGATCGGAAAATCGAGTGAGACTGTCTTATCGCTGGTTAGGGTCTCACTCGGGGTGAAATTGGGGTGAAAAAACATCGTTTAACTGTGTAATTTGGTAGTTGAGAAGTAACTGAGAACGTAAGATGGTTAGTGGTTGGTTAGGGGTATAAGGGTCATTGACAGAGAGATAAGTGTCTTGGTGTTTGGAAGTGTGTCTACGTGTAATATGTTTACAATAAAGTGTATTTGAGTGTAATTTTCTCTAAAATTATTTAGCATAATAACAAGAGATAACAAAATTGGGAAAAAAACAAACAGCCTATTCGTTCATGAACTAAGTGGCCCCTGTCTATCCATACATGATCTATTGAACCATGCTAAAAACTCTATAAACTACTTTCAAAATTGAATTTACTACATGATATTTTTAAATACGGCCAATTCCCATAAAATGGTAAACGGAGTCAGTTTCCCGTTAATGAGTGTTGACGTGGATGACATGTAGACCACCGTTTTGATCCAGTTTAGGATTGACCAAAGTCAACTTTTTGCAATGTTCAGAACAGGAAACGACGCCGTTTAATATAATGTGAATTGGGGGAAAAAATTAAAATTAGGGTTCTAAGGAAAAAATTAAAATTGGGGAATAATTTGTTGGATGAACAGAGATGGAGAGATAGAGAGATAGAGAGAAATTAGGGTTATTCGTTGTCATCGAAAGCCTCGATTAAGTGTTTTCCCGAGTTACCAGAGGCGTTCAAGCGAGTCTGAATTGGGTGTTCCCGAGTGTCGACAATGAGGTAAGTCGAGTTTGATGTTTGTGAAATTGTTAGTTTTGAGTAGATATTAGGGTTCGTAGTATACTAATTTCAGTGTAGGCTTGGTTCATTTAAGCTTGTGTTGCCATTTATGTTCAATTTTGTTGATTAGAGAGCGAGATTGTAACATGTCCACCAAGTGTTCGATTAAATGTGTTAAAGAGTTTAAGATGGTTTTAATTTATGCTAATTGTTATGTTTTGCAGTGGTGAAGTAGATGAACCGATAGAAGGAGATGAACCGATAACTTTCTGTTGTTATTACGGTGGGAAGTTTGAGATGGTTGGTGGCAAACTTCTTTACATAGGTGGTGGATATCGATATGTTGAAGCTCGGCCATCTGCATTGTTTGCAGAGCTAATGAATCAGCTGCCGGTGAGTATGTATGGTCAAAGAGTATGGTATAAGCTTCTGTTTGAGGAAGTAGAGGATTGAAGATTGTTGACAAATGGTAGCGGAAACTTTAAGAAGATGTGTCAATCGGCATTGTGGACCAATGCAATAGATATATTTGTGGAGCCTGATACAAAGAGAGAGGAGACTGAGAGAGATGTTAATAATAGATATGGGACTGAGAGGATGCAGACGGAGAATACAGAGATAGATGAGAATGAGAGAGAAGAGCATTAGTTTCCTGAAGAAGCAAGAGTTGAAAGAAATGTGGAGAATTTTCTTGCTGAAGAGGTTGATGAGTATGCTACACCTGTGTGCTCAGATGATGATGAAGATGAGAGACTGAGTTATTTAAGGTACAAGAAAGGCAATGGTGAGTTGAAGTTAACACAAGCTTTCGATAATTTAAAGGCTTTCAAGAAGGCTATGGTAGACTATGTCTTAACGAATGGCTAGAATGTGAAATATGTTCGTTGGGATAAAGATAAATCTGAGCTTAAATGTGCTAGTGTAGCCGAGGAAGGAGAGGAAGAGTGTTTGTGGAAGATTTACTGTTCTTATGAAGAACCACTGCAGAAGTGGATGGTTAAAGTGTACATCAAGGATCACACTTGCATCAAGACTGGGCATTCAAAGCTACTTACTCAAGAGGTTATTGCTAGGTTGTTTGTGGATGATATAAGGGACAATCCCACATTAATTCCAAAAGATATTCTAGCAAAAATTCAGAAGCGTTGGGAGTTGACTGCAACCATAGATCAGTGCAGAAAAGCAAAGAAAAGGGCACTAGACATTATACAAGAGGAGCATGACTTACAATTCTCAAAGCTTAGAAACTACAGGCTTGAGCTATTGGAGTAAGTGGGTTTTATATATACAATGCCTCTGTTTTTTTACATTTTACAATCCCACTTATTTGTGTTTGTGTTTCATAGGTCAAATGAAGGGTCTACGGTGGAACTAGAGACATACCAGGGAGATGATGGTAGTGATGTCTTTTACAGATTTTATGTCTGTTTTGCTGCATTGAAGAATACGTGGTACTCTCATTGTCGACCTATATTTGGTCTTGATGGCTGCTTTCTTAAGTGCACCACAAAGGGTCAGTTGTTAGCAGCTGTTGGAAGAGATGCAAACAACCAGATGTTCCCCCTTGCTTGGGCTGTTGTCGACGTAGAGAATGAATCAAAATGGAAATGGTTCATTGAGAAGCTGCAGACAGATTTAAATCTTCAGGATGGTGATGGCTTTACTGTTATATCAGATAGGCTGAATGTAATGACATGAACCTTCTTTATTTTTATTACATAATTATTTAGTTTCATGGAAGGATTGGTGATTGTTTGCAAGGCTTAGTTAACGCCGTAGTAGCTCTTTTACCCAAGGTTGAGCATATGATGTGTGCAAGACACATCTATGCCAACCTAAAGAAGAAGCATCCAAACATAGCTGACATGAAGGGATTATTCTGGAAGATTGCAAAGAGCTACAACACGCCACAGTACAAAAAGAGTTTGGATGCAGTAATGGCACATGACATGGATGTCTACAACTCGATGATGATGAAGAATCCCAAAAACTGCAGTCTTGCTTACTTCACACCAACACCTACTTATGATGATGTAAGCAACAACATCTCTGAGGCCTTTAATCATTCCATTGACCCTGAAAGATCGATGCCACTGGTGGAAATGTTAGGGACGTTCAGTATTAAAGCGATGTTGAAGGTGGAGGAGGAGAAGACAAAGATCATGAACTCTAGTATATATCCCTATGGTCATGACAGTTTTAAGGTGAAGGAGAAAAAGTCTTCTTACAAGGTGAAGATACTTGAGCGTACTTGCACTTGTAGGAAGTGAGAAATGTAAGGATTGCCTTGCCGTCATGCTCTGATGGTTATTTTAGAGAAGAAGCGGAAGCAAGAGGATTATATGGCTGACTGTTATCTCACTTCTAGGTGGAGAAAGCAGTACCAAACAACAATTGAGGGCGTCCATGGTTCAAACTTTTGGGAAGAGACTTATGAGGCTGGGATTGTACCACCACCAGTAGAAACCGAATAATCAAGAGGAAGAAAGAAAATTCAGAAAATGATCAAAGGGAGGAATGAGTCTACAAGTAAGAAAAAAACAAAGGCTAGGCATGAGTCTCCAACAAAAGTTTCAAGGGAAAGAAGAATCATTCATTGTGGGAGATGTGGAGAAGTTGGACATAACACAAGAAAGTGTCAGAATGTTGGAGTTGCAATGCATCGACCACCAAAAAAGAAGAAGGTGTCACAAGAAACACAACAGTTTGGTGAGAGATCAAGCCAACAAATGCAAAGCCAAGTACTTGACTAAGAGGAAGTTTATATTTTCTCTTCTTATTCTCGGTTCTTTTGGAGTTTGAAATGTATTTTCGTTGAACTAATATTCGAATATGAGTGATTAGGATAAGGTAATACCTCTGGTTTTTGTTGTTAAGTTTCGGATTTGAATTAAGCTTCGGATTTGTGTGATGTATTTTGGAACAAATGGTTAATGTAAGAAGCTGTTTTCTATGATAAATTAAAGGTTGCTTTGATATTACAAAGAACTCAAACCATGTTTTAGCATAACAAGAAAAAGGATTACAAAGAACAACACACAATCATATTTTAACCCTACCACAACACATAACTCGTCCTTACATTACAAACTTATACAAAAAATAAAAACCGCAACACACAAAACCATGTTCTTCAAACCTCTTAGCTCCATCTTGCAATCTTGAATTTCCTTCTAAAGACTTCGTAGCTCCTTCTCAAAACCACATACCACAACTTCACAAGTCCTTGACTCCATAGTAAGATTTTACAGCTCTGATTCACAAACCTGTAAACCCTTCTCTAAGGTCAATGAAGCTCTTTCAAGTTCATCAAACTTCGGTTTCATATCCTCAATTTCTTCAACCATTGACTCATCCGTCCATTTGAACAAATGGGACCGATTTTTCTACAACATTCAAACAACAATTTAACTCATGAACTTGTTCATAATATCCTTTTCCTGATTTTTCTACAATTTCACACACAAATTTCTATTGATAAATTAATCATCCAACCTCCATTTATGAAGAAAATGTCGATAGAAAACGTGATGAGGCAATGCAAATGATGTAAACAAAAAATGCACAACAACAATTACCTCATCTCCATATCGACAAGCATGGAATAGCCTCCATGGATTATTCGTTGTACGTGATGTGAGCATTCTCACACGTTCCCCGCATCTACAGTGGGTCGGAATCCCTCTTCCTCTGTCATCCATATTTCTCTATTAGATTCGACCTCTCTAACTCTCAAACTCCAGTTCAGAACTATCTTCCTCGACCCTTCTTCCTCGATCCAACCCTAATTTCTATTTTTCCCCAATTCGATAAAACGACGTCGTTTGTCAACATACCACTTAAAAAAGGTTTTATTCTATAAATTAAATCCAAAACAAATCCGTTTTCCACCTGTCATACACATAAGTTTTCGTTAACGGATTAATCAGTCCGTTTACGGTTTAATCACTCCGTTTACGGTTTTGTGGGAATTGACCGAATTTAAAAACGTCATGTAGTAAATTCAAAATTTCAAGTAGTTTATGTAGGTTTTGGTATGGTTCAATAGGTCATGTATGGATATACAATAGCCACTTACTTCATGGGGGAATATGCTGTTTTCCCGGAAAAAACCCCTTAACTTGCCCATTTTGGCTTTAAAAAGTTTGCAACTGTCTCATTAACCAAATAAATCTCAAACTACTTCACGTTAGCAATTTTTTTTTTTTTTTTGTGTGTGCTGATTTGGCCGAATTAGACTTGCCATTAGTTAAACTTAAAAACATTAAGTTTGACTGACGTGGGTTTGATTCAGCCAAGTCAAAGTTTGACTAATGGTAGGTATAGTTCGGCCAAATTAACGTAAAGTTGGGAATTTATTTGCTAATGTGGAAAAGTTGGAGAATTTTTTTTGTATTTTTTTGGACCACAACGGGTTGGCTCATTAGCCATATACCTATTAACCCATTGTAGGAAGAGGAGAGTCGATCCCGGGTAAAATGATAGCGATTCATGTTAGCTAAATAAATCCTTATTTTTGTGCTGATTTGGCCGAACTAGACTTACCATTAGTTAAACTTAAAAACATTAAGTTTGACTGACATGAGTTTGATTCAGCCAAGTCAAAGTTTGACTAATGACAGGTATAGTTCGGCCAAATTAATGTAAAGTCGAGAATTTATTTGCTAATGTGACATAGTTGGAGACTTTTTTTTGGTATTTTTTTGGACCACAACGGATTGGTCCATTAGCCATATAACCTATTAACTCATTGTAGGAAGAGGAGAGTCGATCTCAGGTAAAATGATAGCGATTTTTGGTAGACTTATAGATGTTAGGGGTGGAATTATTATCCGGGATCCGATATCCGATCCGGGATCCGCTCCGAAAATTAGGATCTGGATAAAGATAATTAATGTGATGTAACTTCTGATAGATTCCACCATTTTTACGTTACAATCTCATAATCGTAATGAAGATTTTAATTCGTCCAACGACCAAATAAAATCAAATATAATGGGTTGGTCTAAGTCGTCCGTTTAAGGTCCCGTCAAACTTAAAGCCAAACTAGATAGTCAGTCATTCGACCTTAAAAAACATTCGAATCCAAAGATTCATAAACTTTTCCTCCATAGATTACTCAATTTCTTAATTCCCTCCTTAACCCAAAAATGTAGGTTAAATTGTCTTCTGTAACGGAAATTAGTAATTAATTACCCCAAAAAAATGAAAAAAAAAAATTAGGAAAAAACACTCCGAAGCAGACGAATGGTGCTGGCAAAGATTCCCTCACTGTCCTTCTTGTTTCCTCTTCTCTATCTTTCTAAACCCTAAAACACTCTTAAAAGTTGAAACTTTCTCGAGAAAATATTAACTTCACTTTATTTTTCTTTCTACTTTCTATCACCATCGCTTTGCCTCATGTAGACTTTACTTTTCTCATTCCTCCTCTCACCTAACTTTCAAAGTCTCTCTCTTTTACTTTTCTTCTCCTTAAAAATTTTCATTATTGTACGAGCTGATTCTCGAATCTCTGGGGGATTCCAATAATTGATTTGATGGGTTGTACAACCTCCAAGCTCGACGATCTTCCGGCGGTGGCGCTTTGTCGCGACCGTTGCGGTCACCTAGAAGCAGCGATTCAGCAGCGTTACGCTTTAGCCGAGTCACACGTAGCGTACACACAATCCTTGAAAGGAATCGGACAGTCTCTTCACAGCTTCATCAATCACCACCACCGTTTCGCCGGAGGAGAGTCTCACGACCCGGAAGAAGATGACGAAGATTCGCCTAAGAAAGCTAAACCCAAGCTAGCCCACTCGGATTCTGGGTCGGGTCATCTCGAATTCGATTCGGATTCCGACGAAATTGATTCGTTGCATCACTCTGATCACTCATCTCCTCTTCATCACCATCTCGGCGACGATGATCCGGGTTTTACCCGTTACCCGAATTCGGATCCTCCTCCTCCGTCGTACCCTGGTCCGTATTTGCATATGAACTACATGAAGAATAGTTCGATGCCTCCTTCCGTCGTCTATGAGCAGAGACCTTCGAGCCCTCAGAGAGTTTACGTCGGCGAATCATCAACCTCTAACTATAATCCATACTCTTATCCTCCCAATCCATACTTGGGATACCCGAATTACGGACCCGGATCTTCATCGCCCACTGCTGCTACCTCGAAACAGCCTCCGCCGCCGCCACCAAGGTCAGAAGCTTGGGATTTCTTGAACCTTTTCGATTATTCGTACACTCCTAGTAGGGATTCGAGAGAGCTGAGAGAGGAAGAGGGTATTCCAGATTTGGAGGAAGTGGATTTTCAACATGAGGTTGTCAAGGAAGTGCAGGGGAAACAGAAATTTGTCGCCGGTAATCCTCCGATTCCCGCCGCCGTGGAAGACAAGGAAGAGCCGCCAGGTAACTCCGGTGGTGCCAGCACTAGCGGTGGTGGTCAGGCTTCTCTGTATCAGACTAGGCCAAGTGTGTCTGTTGAGAAAGAAGAAAAGGAGTACGAGGTTCATGTCGTGGAGAAGAATGTTGTTGAGGATGGTGGGGACGAGGTGCGGAGGAGTAATGCGGCGGCACGCGACGGCGGAGGAAGAGGCGGTGGTGGCGGTGTCCGTCGTGGGGTGCCTGAGGTTGCGAAAGAGATAGAAGTTCAGTTCTTGAGAGCTGCAGAGTCAGGAAGTGAGATTGCAGTGATGCTTGAAGTGGACAAGCATCCTTATGGTCGCAAACATGGTAGATTTCATCATCATTTGCTACATCTCTTATTTCTTTGTCTTCTCCTCTTTCATTTTGTGTTGGTTTTTGATGATTATGTTGCTGAAAGTTTGGTTCTTTGTATAAATCAAGTGAATGTATGTATTATGGTTTTGTGTCAATACATGATTCTGTTGCCACTATTGTCAGTGAAATAAAAGTAAAATTTGCAGCTTTCTTGTGTTTTTGTGCTAAAATTGATTGTGAATTCTGTATTGGAGCAGTTTCGTCGAAGATGCTGCATGGGGTTACTCCATCGCTGTCCGTGGTGTCATCATCTCAACCATCAACCTCCAAGAAAGCTGAAGCCTCTTCTTCGGCGCCTGCACCTACTTACGCAGATATTGAGGCAGAGCTTGCATTAAGGTCTCGTAATCTTTCTTCGACATTGCACAAGTTACACCTCTGGGAGAAGAAACTTTATGATGAAGTCAAGGTATGTTGGTATATAAATCGCCCGTGTCTTAGGATACTGAGATGTGATCTCTTTTGCTAGCTCTCTTCTTCTGTTGTTACTCTTCTCCGGTTTGAAGTTTAGTTTTCTGTGCGACTTCTCATGTAGGCTGAGGAAAGACTGCGTTTAACCCACGAGAAAAAGTTAAAGAAGCTGAAGCGTTTGGATGAAAGAGGTGCTGAGTCTCAAAAAGTAGATTCAACACGAAGATTAGTGAGAAGTCTGTCCACTAAGATAAGGATTGCGATTCAAGTTGTTGACAAAGTATCCGTTACAATTAACAAGATAAGAGACGAAGAGCTATGGCTGCAACTGAATCAATTGATCGAAGGGTAAGCTGGATGAATTTGAAATTTGATCGGTATTGAAATATGATCGGTTTTAATTGTGAGATTTCATTAGATTCTAACTCCCTCTTTCAGGCTTGGCAGAATGTGGAGATCCATGCTTGATTGCCATCGAAGTCAGTGTGAGGCTATTAAGGAAGCCAGAGGTCTGGGCCTCATGAGAGCGAGCAAAAAACTGGGTGACGATCATCTTGAGGCTACAAGGATGCTTGGGCACGAACTTATAAATTGGATTTTGGGATTCTCGAGTTGGGTTAGCGCGCAAAAGGGTTTTGTAAGAGAACTGAATAGTTGGCTTATGAAGTGTCTTCTATATGAACCCGAGGAAACTCCTGATGGAATCGTTCCTTTTTCTCCTGGTCGTATTGGGGCTCCCCTGATTTTCGTGATCTGTAACCAGTGGGAACAAGCTTTGGATAGAATATCAGAGAAGGAAGTTATCGAGGCCATGCGTAGATTCACAACGAGTGTGCTTCATCTTTGGGAACAAGATAGGTTAGAAACCCGGGAGAGGATGACAGGGCATGGTGATTCTCGGAATATGGACCGTGAGGAACAGAGAATACAGAAAGAGATTCAAGAACTGGAAAGGAAAATGGTTCTGGTGGGTCCGGGCGAGGATAACATTGTCTACCAAAGCGACACTAGTAACGAGAGTTTACAGGGTAGTCTTCAACGTATCTTTGAAGCTATGGAGAGATTTACAGCGGAATCTATGAGAGCTTATGAGGATCTCTTGGAGCGTGCTACTGAAGAAGAAAGCGGCTCTCATGAATCAGAGGAAGAGTAATGGTAAATCATGGGGAAAAAAAATTGCATGACCAAAAGATGATCGCAGACTTGTGAGGGGATTCTCGTGCTAAAGGCAGCTAATTTATGCATGGCCATGGTTGCATGATCCACCGGGAGTCCGTGACTCAGCTCCGCCTGGGTCTGTAGACCGGAGCACCATAGTCAGATTAATCTACGGCTGCTGGCACATAACTCACCGAGAAGTTAACATATCATCCTTCTCAGCCTCGAGCAACCGTCTGCCAAGACACGGGATAGAGAAACGGATCAATGCTCGGTTAAGGGATGCAGGTGCGTGCCCTAGTTAAGGAACTGGATGGTTGGTTACATTACATGCCATGGTTAAGAAGGTAAGATAATTTACCACAGATGTGTTAACAGGGGAGGATGTGTAAGACTCTTCTTCTTCTGTGTTTATATTTTTCCTAATATATTTTTGGGAAAATGTTATTATAAACTCTCAACAAAGTGATATGTAGAAAAGTTTGCCGAAAGACAAACCATCACTTCACAAAACTAACTTATCAACTCAAAACAATATCTTTACAATGGGGGAACGAACAAATTAAACCAAGGCTCTCAAATGCTTATACAATTATAGAACTCTGGTTCTCAAACAAACATGTAGAAAAAGAGAGAAGGAATAGAGAAATGACAACATAAATCAAAATGTTGGAAAGCTAAGCAACACAATATCTTCACATTCTGATGATAATCTGAAGAGAAAACCATGAATCGATTACATGTTCTTCTTCGATTTTAGGGTGGTGTATAAGATAGGTTTGTGTTGTAACTTGTAACTTGTACCGTCTTTGATGTCATTCATCAAGCCGAAACACGAGAGGCGGGGATCGCCATTCTACAAACCCGTTATAACTTATAACAAACATAATTCTATCAAAAACAAAAAGTTATACCAACCAAACAGATGTATATTGTAGAATAAGAGGAGGCATCACATTCCTAGACATGAAATATTCTGACAATATAAGATTTCAAAGCTCAACCAATTACCCATTCTGTGGTTTGATATTTCCCTGCATTGTTACTTTAAAGTTCACAATTTTTGTGATTATAAAATTTTTCTTGAATTAATGCATCAATCATTGCAACGCTGGTGGTTAATTTGTTACTCATAGGGAAAAATCAAACCATGGAATGGGCAATGCGGTTGAGAGTAGCCTACTGTATAGTTGAAGCATTGGACTGTCTGCGGGTTTTGCATAGCATAAACATTAAAAAATTGAAAAAAAACGTATAATGTGAAAAAAAAAAAAAAAAACAATAACGTTTTTATGGTAGACATTCTGAGTAGTGTTTGTGCTCAGCAAAATGTTTGGTTAAATACGAAAAATACAAATTCTAAGCGGATATTAGTAAATAAATTTAGGAAACATATTAATATAGTTTGACTCCCTCAGTTTCTTTTACTTCTAAGAAAATTAGGAAATCAACTAATTAACTAGAACACTAATAAATTTAGGAAACATATTAATATTTTTGAGATATTCAAACATCGGAAAACAAAAAAAACCAAACATATCTAAAAGACTTTACATTGACGATAGGAAACATATGTTGACAAAAAAAGGGAAATATATTAATTAGTTTTTTTCTTTTTTAAATTTTTAAAAATCAGTTTTTCTTCTTATAACCGTTATTAGTTAATGTTGACTCCCCAAATTTTTTACAGAAGTTAATGGTTTTCTCAATGCTAAATTTAGGAAAATAAGTTTCTTTTTATAAGATGTTTTGGGAACTGTTTTTTTTATGTCATATCATTTGATGTGTTGGATTTCCAATATAAAAATGTAAATTATATTCCAAATTTATTCCTACAATTTCTTTTATCATTTTAACTTTATACTAATAGATAATTCAATCATTTTACAAATTTTTCTTGATTTCTCTGCATTCAAGAAAAACATCATTAAATAAAACTGCGGGAAGTAAATATTTTGCATGTATAAATTATTAGAAAAAAATTAAATGACAAATAAATCAATTTGGTTTCGGGATTTAGTAGCCGTTGTATTGTTATGGGAATTACATATTCTTGTAACAATTTTAAAAATAATTAAACTTAATAATAAGAGCATGGATTATTATTATAAGATAAAAAATAAGGCTATGGACGGAAAATAAAATTAAAGCATGAAAAAAATTTACTTAAGAAAAAATCTTACTAAAAAAAAAAAAAAAATTTACAACAATTTTATATCAAATAAAAACTCAAAATTATTCCTCGCCATAATAGGTTTTTTTTTTTTTTTTTGCTAAAACCTTAATAGGTTGCAAGCATGTCAATATGTATTTGAAAGGCTTAATTTCATATATTTTTTTAGCGCAACATAATAATAATATACATGTCAATATGTATTTTTTTCTAGCAGTGGATTATGACCTAAAAATTTGAAAGGCTTAATTTCACAGATTTTTTTAGCCCAACATAATAATAATAAATAAAATGGTTTTAGGTTTTGTCGGTTCTATTTTAACATAATAATAATAAATAGGATGATTTTAGGTTTTTTCGGTTCTATTTTAACAATAACAAAATTATTAGCATTTTTTTATTCTTTTTGTTTTTTTGGTTAGCAAAATCAAAACTTTTATATTACAAAACTGATGTTATGAAGTTCTAACATGATTTTTTATGATTAATATTATTTATGTAATTTTAAATAATAAATAAAGAGCGAAAAATGTTATTTTGTTTTAAGATTATTGGAATCGCAATAGCAGCTTTGTCTACAAATTGATGCGGTAAACAAAATTAGCATGAATATGAAATATCATGTGACATAAGATTCTTTTAACAAAGAATTACACTAAATTACAATATTTTATTATAATGCAAACATAAATAATCGCCAAAAAAATAAAATCAAAAGAAAAATGTAAAATTTTCAGTAAAAACAATGTTTTTATAGAATTTAAGTAGATACACTAAAACATTAAAAAAGAGTATATATATATTACTTTTAGTATATCTACTCACTTTTTCAATGTTTTAGTATATCTACTTAAATTCTATAAAACATTGCTTTTACGGAAAATCTAAAACTTTTGTAATTTCCTCCAAATATGAATCTAATATTTATTAAAATTATATATATTGTGCCAATAAACTAAAATTTTTTTTTGGTTAAATTAATTTCAAATAGATTATTAAATTAAAACATGCTTCCATTATGTCGATGATCTACTACTAAATAATGTGTAAATACAAATATTTTCGTTATTATTTTTATATTAAACATATCAAACCTTTTTTGGGTTAAATATCTATTTAAATTTTTTGAAAAAGCTGAAAAAAACGAAAATAATATAGTGGAACGAGAAAATTTCTTGTGATATACATAAAATTAAGAAAAAAAGTCACCCATCCAATAATTTTTTTTTTTTTTTAAACTTCCCCATCCAATAACTTCAACAGGGACCTGTGATTACCCAATCTCCTTGATGTTAAATGTAAAGCATTGAACATTGAAGTCAAAGTATTATAGAATAAAAATAATTTTCTCTAATTCACAAAAAAAAACCAAACTAAAAAGTAAAAAATAATAACGAAAGAAGAATTTGGACTATGCAAGTTTTGGCTTTGCAAATCCACTTGTCACCACCATGCAAAGTTCTGACTTGGAAAGTATTTGATAGTTTCCGATCCAAAATAGGTCAGAGTTGACCCATAAGTGACAAATAAAGAAAAGAAATGGTAAGAAAATAAAGAGTATTTTTTATTTACAAAAAAAAAAGCCAAACAGGAGAAGATTTTTTTTATTTACAAAAACAAAAAAAATAGATGACGTTTTCGCACGTATTTTTTTAAATTTTTTTAATGATATTTGAATAAGTAACATACTATTTTACGTAATATCATATTTTGTTATAAACATATGCAATAAACACTACATATTTACGAAAATGTTACCGCGTAATTTTACCAATTTCAACTATTTAAATTGCTATCCATATATAGTAAATATCTAAATTGTGGAACTTTTTTTTTATATTTAATTTTTTTTCAAATAGATGTAGTTTTCGCGCGTATTTTTAACCAATGATACGCTATTTTACATAATATTATTTTAAAAAGCGCACGATAATATGCATCACGAATTTACGAAAAAAGTCAATTACATTTTGTCAATTTCTGCTCTACAATTTGCAATCAACCTAATAACCCCGAAAATAAAACTAAGAAACATAAAAAGAGGCGAAAAGAAATAAGAACTAAGAAACAAAATAAAAAAGTTTACGAAGCCCTTGAGTGACAAAAAAGAAAGAAAGGTCTTCTACTTTTGGCACAGAAATGATGGTCATTGTTTTTACTAATGCTATAAAATCAGACTCTTGTATTGGCAACGAAGAGACACCAAGTCTCAGAGAGTCAAAGCACAAGAAAATAAAAATCCAATTTTCTTACAAGGAATCAATAAACAAAAAGGAATACTTTTGAAACTCTGTTTTTGCCCGCTGAAAAAACAATCATGGGTTGTTGCTACTCATTGTCTTCCATCGAAGATCTTCAACAGCAGGCCAACCAAAACCACAGAGGAGGAGATCCACCATTAACAAAGTTCTCCTTCTCCGATCTCAACATGGCCACCAATAATTTTAGCCCGGAAAACATTGTTTCAGAGAGCGGACATGAAGCCTCTGATGTTGTCTATAAGGGACTTTTGCAGAGCCATCTCGGCTTGATCGCTATCAAGAAATTTAAGAATATGGCTTGGCCTGATCCTAACCAATTTGCAGTATTTGATTTTCTTGTTTGAAAAGCTTTTAAATTTTGAGACGGTATTAGATCGGTTTTGATGGGTTTGATTATGTTTCTTCCTTTGTTGTCAGGAGGAAGCAGAGAGAGTGGGGAAGTTAAGACACAGGGGAGTCGTCAATTTGATTGGTTATTGCTGTGATGGAGATGAAAGGCTTCTTGTTGCAGACTTCATGCCAAATGATACTCTTGCTAAGCGTTTGTTCCATCGTATGATTCATCGTCCCCTTCATTTCTTCTTTTGTTTTCACATATAACATTTGGTAGATCTAAGAACAGAGAGGCTGCGTTATTGGTATATGTGACATGATTGTGGTTTAGATGGTTTAAAGGCGAAAACTTTTGTGAATCAGAACAGATGCAGAGCTAAAACGTGTATCATCAATGTATCTGTTTTTAGGTCTTAGAGTAAAATCAGTGTCATCATTTGATTGCTTGTAGATTCGATTGAATCAGAACTTGTTATCATTCTCTTTTTTGAACTTTTTTTCTTTTGTGATTCACAGAGAATAGTCAAACCATGGAATGGCCAGTGCGGTTGCGGGTAGCATACTGTATTGCTGAAGCATTGGATTATTGTAGTACAGCAGGTTTTGCATCGTACAATAGTTTAAGTGCTTACACGGTTCTGTTCCATGAGGTATACATACAAATGGATTCTCTTCCCAACATCATTCTCATGTCTATGTCTCCTTTGTAATTTAGAGTGCTAAACTGTTTTTATTGCTTAATGGATATTGAAGAATGGTGATGTCTGTCTTTCATGTTTTGGCTTGATGAAGGAGATCAATGATGATCAAATAACAACAGGTAATCAAATCACGCTTCTCTCTTCGGATTATTGTTATTATATATGATCAGAATGTGATGTTATATTCTCATTGCAGGAAGTGTGAACTCTGAAAGTGTGATATACAGATATGGTACCGTCCTTGCGAATTTGCTAAGTGGAAAGCAAATTCCTCCAAGCCATGTAAGTGATTCTATTTCAAGTCCTCTCTTGCTTGCTTAGTAGTCTGATGGATCAACCATTTCTCTTGACTTTGTGATTGTAATCCTTGGACTTTCATTGTCAATTTCTTGCAACACAAGCCACATATATATATAGTTGTTATTCTCTTGCTTTTAGGCTCCTGAGATGATTCATGGAAAGAATGTTAATGAGTTGATAGATCCAAACCTGGAGGGCAAGTTCTCTGCAGAAGAAGCTACCGTAGTTTTCAAACTCGCCTCTCAATGTTTGGAGTACAATGATAGAGAGAGTCTCAACACAAATGATCTTGTTGCAGTACTTGAACCCTTGCAAACCATAACAGAAGTAAGGAAGGGGCTTATAGTAACTGTAATTGCATTCTTAATTTTTGTTTGTTTCCACATTCATGTCAAAACTGATCTTGTTTCTTGCAGGTCCCATCTTATGGAATGGTTGAAATGACAACGCATAACGAGGAATCTTCGACTCAAATTTCGCCACTAGGAGAGGCCTGTTTGATAATGGACCTCACAGCTATTCATACTATCTTGGTGATGGCAGAATATGAAGATGACAAGGAGGTTGTCGAGGTAACCAAACTCATCTACTTTTAAACATAATTCTGCAGCTACTCTTGGCATCAAAGAGGCTTACTATTCTTGGTTTTGTATATGAGCTAAGTTCTCGTTTGAAGAATGGATACAAGAGGTAAAAGATCTTCAAGAGGTTCGAAAACGCGGTGATCAAGCCTTCCTAGAGCAAGATTTCCAAACCGCCATTGACTGTTATTCTCAGGTAAGCCTAAGTAGCTCCCTTTTTGCATTTTGTTTCCCCTTGCATATTAGTAAAAACTCTGTTTTAAAATCTGTTTCTGTTTTCTGTCCATAGTTCATTGAAGGTCGAAGAACGGTGTACCCAAGTGTTTATGCAAGGCGTAGTCTATGCTATTTATTCTGCAATCAACCAGACCGAGCACTCCGCGATGGGATGCATGCACAAGCAGTGTTCCCTGATTGGCCAACCGCCTTCTACTTGCAGTCAGTGGCATTAGCCAAACTAAATATGATCACTGACTCTGCTGATATTTTAAAAGAAGCAGCTCTTCTTGAAGCCAAGAGAAAGGAGAAACATGAGGAAGAATCTTGATTTTTCTGTAAGATAAAAAGTGAAATATATCCTCGACATTCTGTCTGTTTCCGATTGAGGTGTTTTGTGTAAAGTTTAAACCTTTTTTTTGCTGTGAATCTCCTTTTTAATCTCTTGCAGTGACAATTTTTTTAGATAACTTTTGGGTATATAGAGAAATTAAAGTCTTCTTGCTTTTAATTTCATTTTTTCTTTGTGTAAAGATCCAATGGTTGGCTATGGTGATTACTCTCTCACAATATATGTGTATCAGGAATGAAACTAGAACAGAGACAGCAACAATGTTAACGACCATTTTGTCTTGGATCTAGATAATCCCTATCAATAAAAATCAAGAACATAAACACACAAGTGTAGCAAGAAATGGATTTGTCAAAAGTTTGTCACACATTTTAGTGATTCTACGCTTTTTCGGGTTGTAATCTCCTGTTTCCGTACTCACACATCTTGTTGGTTGCTGAGCAGAAAGGGAGACAAGATCCGAGGTTTGGCATATGTAGGTTGTCATGTGATTTTGAGAGCTATTATAATCTTCTCCAACCATCCTCTTACAGCTGATTGTTCTCCAAAAACAACTGATTTAGTTCAGACAAAACAGAGACGTCTTAATTGTCACTCGTGCAAAAATGGAATAAGAAACTTGATCTTAATGGAGAGTTGAGCTGTGAGGCTAGAGAGAGACATTGAGATCTTAATCCATTAATTTTATATTACATGAGATGCCTCTTCTCACCTGGTAAAAGGCACCAAGAGATTCCTCTTGTTTCTCACCCCTGGTGGTGTATATATGTAAGACCGGAGAGGCAATGAAAAGGCAGAACAAACATCTTTAGCTCTCTCAAAAAACTAATAGCAAAACAAAAATGGCCGTATCTTTCCACGTTCGCTCTAACAGTTTTCCCTCTAGTCCTCACCCACAAGCTGCTCATGTCGATGAGCAATTTGCCCGGCTGAGATCTTCTGAGGAAGCCTCAACATCTTCGAGCTCTTCTATCTGCCAAAGACTTGACAACCTTCAAGAGCTACACGAGTCTCTTGAAAAGCTTATTCACCTACCCGTAACAAACAGGCTCTAGCTCAAGAGCAAAACAAGTAGTTCGTCGAGCAGCTTCTTGATGGATCCCTTAGGATCTTGGAATTATGCAACACATCCAAGGGTCTCAAGGAGATCCAATCGATTCTAAGAAGAAAGCGCGGTGATCTGTCCGGAGAGGTGAAGAAATACTTAGCGTCAAGAAAATCCCTCAAGAAGACATTCCAGAAAATACAAAAGTCTTTGAAGGTTGCACAAGCCGAAGACAATAACGATGAATCTTTGCCTGTCTTTGGAGAAGCAGAAGCTATTAAAAATTATGTGTTTGATTCTCTCTTTAGCTACATCTCTGGATCAAATACTTGTGAGAGATGGTCTGTCATGACCCACCACTAGTAAAAGAGGAAAACAGAGTAGTGGAGTAGGCAGAAAGAAAAAAAAAAGAAAAAAAAAAAGGGGAGATCGTGGGAGACAGAGAGGAAAAGCAGAAAGAAAAGAGAAGAGGAAGAAGAAGAGAAGAGGGAGGTCTGTGATCGTAAGGAAGAGGAGAAGAAGAGGGGAAGAGAAGAAGAAGAAGATGCCGAGAGGTGGAGAGGAGAAAAGGAGACAGAGACGTGGAGAGCCTCGTACGGAGACGACGGCTACACGGACGGAGGTTGTGGTGGCGGCGACGACTCGCGGCAGCGGCTTGGCGACTTCGGGGAGGCCACGGCAGAGGCTGTATGTGCTGGGGAAGATGAACCCGTACGTGACAGTGAAGGAGGAGCTACCGCCGTTGGTGGAAGGTGACAATGGAGGCAGATCTGTCCCGTTCTGGGGAAGGAGAGAAACGGACAGAAAATATAGACCGGAATCAAACGAAACTTTATGGGTAAGTATTCAACTCGCAGATCTTTCTATAGACGCAAACCGTTTGTCCATCGGAGTTATGGTCTGAAAGTTATTGGTATTTTTGTGGGACTGATCGGTGCAGAGTGAACCTGCGGGAAGCTGACTTCTCAGGCCTTTTCCAAGAAGATACAATGGAATTAAGTGATGGTATTTATATCCATGGAAAGATCTACTTATCTAGTTTTTGGAACACTTTTACGATCTGAAATCTGAGATATTTTCAGTCTGAAAATCGATCTCAAAGTTTTTCAAAAAGCATAGTTTTATGAACCCAGAATTCTTCCAAGTATAATAATATGTTCCAGTTTCAAGTTGGGGGGTTTTGGAGGATGATTCCGGTTACATCAGAGCACGAAAGTCCAAAACAATAATTTTTTCGGATAGAGGACATTTCATAGAATCCACCGGAGTATCAATAATCGTCGTCGGAGTTTTACTCTGGCCGTGGTAAGCTTTGCTTGTTACCCAAGAATCAGCAGAATCCACCTTGTCTGAAACCCAGGATTCAACAACCGCGAGTAATGGTTTTGCGAGTCTGTTTCCCGGCGAACCAGAAAGAAATAGATCACTTTCCATATTTTATTGAAAATAGCTTACTGCAAGGAAGCTACAGGAGTTTATTCCTTGTTATTAGGAGCTAGGGTATATCCGCAATTGACAGTGAAAGTTGGCCAAGAATCATCGAAATCTGCCAGATTCCAGAATCAGTCTCGATGCAGCTACTTTGAAGGTCTATTTGGAGGATCATATAAAGTCCGATCGAGCTGTAAATTTGTGGAGTTGTTCATGACAGTACTGAATTTATAATCAATGGTCGGATTTAAAAGTGGATGGTTAGTTTGCCATTTATTCACGTTTTGCCAAGCATATTTAGTAAAGTCTTATTCAACGACAAGCTTATTGAGTTGCATTGTTTGGGTTGGCAAACGAGCTCGGATTGAGCTGGAACTTTGCAGGAAATTTATGGACTCATAGGATGAGATGATGTCAAATGTTGGAGTTGGAGATTGGAAACCCAGTCAAGTAAGGACAGTTCCGGACTGCAGTTTCAAAGACTCCGGAAGCGTTGTGGCTAAGGTGAGGGTGGGATCTGTGGATTCTTACACTTCTAGTCGATTTGTAGTCATTAATGCTAAGTCTAGGAGATTAAATGATGATTGATGATTGATGATAGTGGTTGATTGGTGATGATGATATGTTGAAATGATGTTAGTAAGATTATCTTGGTTTATGATTGGATAGTGATTGTGATTTGTGTGATGTCGGACTAAGGGGGAGGACATGGCGATCCCGCTAAAGCCCGTTAACCGGCTGACGAGCCAAAGGTGGCGTACGACTTTTCGAGGTGACGGCCAGCCCAAGCGTCATGGACTTCGTGTCGAAATATATGATATGTGCTAATGTGTGATGTGATGATATATTTGCTGTGTTAATGTGGCTTGTTGGTTGAGCATGATGTGTTGCATGTTCTAGGGTTAGTATTTGCGCGTGCAGGTTGGTTAGTAGTGTTGGGGGTCATGTGGGCAGAAATGACCATTCCTCACTGAGTAACCTAGTTGCTCACCCCTCTTTTCCCCTTTTTCAGTGTGTGCATGTGTATTTCTTGTGTTGTTTGTATTGTCAGTTAGGGCGCGAGACCTAGGGCTCAAAGTGATCGGAGTCGGGTGTCACATGGTCAGTCGTCTCAAAGCTACTAAACAAGAAGAAATTTACATGTGAAGGGCAAGCAAACGAGTTCACAAGGTTTTGTTCATTTCATTTCAAAATCTATGAAAATCGAGCTGCAAAACTGGTTTTGTTCTTAGAAGGTCAAGAATAGTAATGCCAAAGCAAAGAAACGCATAAGTAAAATATAATTCATATCAAATTATCAATCATACAACAAACATATGATTTTAGGCGAGAAATAAATCATGCCCACAATTTCTTTTTAAATATCGCTCGGCTTTACTTGGGAAGATGATTTAGCAGCTGACAAAATCCGTTTAATATTGGGACAAAAGAAATAGAAACTATGATATTATATATGAGGGCATTTACTAGTTCATTCTTTTCTCCATTATTACTCCACAACATGGGTAATATGCATTCCAGTTGTACAAAATTTGTTTAACGTGAGCTGCCTCTCCTATATATATATATATGTCTAAGTGTAACCAAAACAACAAATTCATTCACGAATGAGTTATTTCATACTTTGACAGCCTAATGTTGGAGTAATCAAAGCAACCTTATGAGTCCTAAAGATTACCTTGCATGATGGAAGTTGCATCACATGAACAGTTATAATTTCTTAAACTTCCACCACTTGCGGAAAGTGGCTTAGATTGCATATCAAGTCTTACTTATACTATGGATTTACATCACATAGTACCCATAACAAAGTCTTCAAGTTCCTCTATCAAAAACCATTCTCGACTACTACCTGCGTGAAAAATCCTGCATTAGTATTAACAACATGCAAAACAATCAAAAAGTCATAAGTACATGTTCTTTCCAAATTAACAAAGAGGTACAATTTGATGTTTATGGTTTGAGTTATGCATAAGACTGGAGAATTTGATGGCTTTGTCTCCTTAAAACCTAACTGAACCTGCATAGCTTTCGTTGGATCCACGAAACAGCCTAGACAAAACATTTGTGTTGTAGCCGAAGTTAATCCTAGAACTACAAAAGGTTATTGGCTGTAACATTAGACGTGTTAAGATGGATATAAATTTAGAAATGGAAGGGGAAAGATTATTCTGAAAAGCTACTTAGTTTTTTTTTTCTTGATTCATCTTACCTAATCTCCAATTCCCATGACTTGGATCTTTGCTTGTCCTCAAGCAAGACAAGAATCATAAGTACAGAAAAGAGGTTTGAAAACACGGGAACTCACATATCTTGGGAATCATGTTCTGAAAGAGAATCTGCATACCACATCAAACAAAGCCAATTCAAACCATTCGCACTATAATTCCTCAACGACTTTCGTAGCATGCATGGTTTATACTCCTAATCACAATCCTTCAAAAACCTCGAATTCACATCAGTTGACTCTTGACATTCATTTAAAGTTGGTGTGCTTTTTCATCAAAAGAAAAACCCATCAAGGTAAACGGTCTAGGTGAAAGAATGGCTGATTTGCGGTAAGGCTAAAGTGTTTGTGGTTCCCAGACGCTCTGGAGGATGCAAGACATTATGCGAGATCGCAAGAGAGAATTGACCTATTGATGTCCACAGTTTTCAGCCACCTCTTCCTCAACCAAAATTCACTACAAATCTACTGCAAATCATTGCAGATGAACCGTAGATGTTTTCTCTTAGGCTTTTGCTTGACCTTGAGACTTTTTATGCTTTCCAATCCCCTTTCTCTCTGATTCACACTTTTTTTAGAAATCAGAGAGGGGAATCGATTCTTGATACTTAGTCTCAGAGGGCCACAAAATTTTGACTTTGAATTTCTCAAAGAAAAACATCTAGACTCATCTCAGGTTTTCTCAGGTACTGCATCTGTATTGGCTGGAAAACTGTGTCGATCCTTTCTCTCCGACGTTTTTGCCCATGTCTGCACATATGACAATGAAAAATAAGAGTGCATGAGGTCTGAAAGAAGGTAAGGTAAATGTGGGTACCAAACTAAAGATGAGCTTTGACCATTCAGGGCCAGTAAAGAGTGGTAAAAAAGGGAAAGAAGACCCTGAATGGCTAATGCGTTTCCCTGATATCATGCCCTTGATGAGAAAGAATTAAGTCCGGTTAGTGGTCCAATAAAATGAGTCAACGTCAGTGCCATCAAGATCTCTGCAAGGTGGAATTTTCTGGGGGGGAATCCCGGCATGTGGTTTCTAGTTTAGATACCGCGAACAAACTCTGATGGAATGGTCAATAAAAATCTCGATCATACATAAATCCATGAAAGGTTTTAGTTTCCTACAAAATTTGATTCAATAAAACGACTCAAGAAAATCATCAAAATGACTTGATAAATCATCAAACTGACAAAAAAAAAGAAAAATAAATACATTAGTAACAGGATCCCAGATTTACTTCACACCGTCCCCGGTGCAGAAGCAATCAACAGAAAAAATGGAACAAAAAAAGTGGAACTGACTCAATAAAAAGAAAATGAAACCATATAGATGGGTGGATGGAAGGATGATGGAACGATATCACCTGAATATGGCTCAAAGGTGGACGGATCCGGAGGTGGAAGAGGATGTGAGGTGAGCTCTCTTCTGGCCACGGTGTATGAGAGAAGATCGATGTCTGCAGAATCAGGATGAAACTCATCTGCTGCTCCTGAAACGGGCTGGACATAACCAATGTCTGCATAGGGTTCTCCAAAATCTCCCTCAAAAGTTTGTGGTACTGTGTATATATGGATCACAGTAGGGTGGGTAGCAAACGAGTTCGCAAGGGTTGATTCCAAATTTCAATCCGAAAAGACCTTGAAGATTGAGGATGTTCAAATCCTAGAATCATGCATTCACGATCTTGAAGATGGACTTGAATCTCTCTCTAATTAATTGATCAAATACAGAGTCTCATTTCTTAACATCTTAAGCAACTAAGCCTACAAATTTGTACAGAAAGTTAATGTAAAAATGATCACTAACTATGTTCTTGTGCCATCTCTTCATCTTTCTCTCCTATCAGTGAACCAAATTATCGCAAGATTGACAAAGACTTCGTAGAATTTCTTACCCCGTTGAATCTTCAACGGTGAAACCTTTTTAATCCGTCTGAGGAATTAAACGTGTACTTGCTCGACAGATCATGTGGTATCTCTGAATCTCCACACGGTTGTCTGAAACTTTTAAAAAAATTCACAAAATGCGAACTAATTTCTATGTCATGATCCATTGTGGATCTGTTCACATGCCATAATCTATGGATACGGATCTTGCTGCTACTTCATCAAAACAACCATTATAAGAGTTGTTAAAAGATGCTTTCTTTTGATTAGTATAACCATAAATTCATAATGCAAACGTGTGAGATACTATAAAAATAGCTTACTTACCACACGGAGAGGCAGGAGACAAAGCCAAGCTGGATTTGGCAGAAGCTATTGTGTGTGCTCGTGCGGTTAGACATTTTTTAAGATAATAATACTTAAATTTCTTTTATGTAATAGAGTCTGATCAGCATGATAGGCATTATATAATTCCTTGAAGATAGGCATGAGATTTGCACGAGTGGCATTGCCTTCAATAGCAGACAAGCCAGCTTTGAATATAACTCATTGCAATGAAACAGATCTCAATGCATTAAGTAAATGGAGATATAGTTAAGAGGGAGACACTGAGCTTATATGGTGGAGATCTGAGATCTTTACCATTATTTGTGTATTGTTAGAAGAAGAAGATGCCTTATGCCACCTTGAGAGGGGAACATTGTATTAATGGTTTGAATATTTTAATCACCATGAGATTCCTCATGTCTGTCTTTCCTGATGGTGTATATAAGTATTGACCGGTGAGGCAATGAAGAAGGCAGAACAAACATCTTTATCTCTCTCAACATCTTATCTTTGATCAATAACGAAGAACTTAAGATACACAAAAAATGGCAGTTTCTTTCCATGTTCGCTCTAACAGTTTCCCCTCTAGACTTCACCCACAAGCCGCTCATGTCGATGAGCAGTTGGCCAGATTGAGATCTTCTGAGGAAGCCTCAACATCTTCAAGCTCTTCTATCTGTCAAAGACTTGACAGCCTTCAAGAGCTACACGAATCTCTTGACAAGCTTATCCGCCTACCTGTCACACAACATGCTCTAGCTCAAGATGAGAACAAGAAAGCCGTCGAGCAGCTTCTTGATGGATCTCTAAGGATCTTGGATCTGTGCAACATTTCCAAGGATGCTTTGTCGCAGATGAAAGAGGGTCTCCTGGAGATCCAATCGATTCTAC
Source organism: Pseudoturritis turrita (assembly GCA_900406555.1). Lineage (NCBI taxonomy): Eukaryota > Viridiplantae > Streptophyta > Magnoliopsida > Brassicales > Brassicaceae > Pseudoturritis > Pseudoturritis turrita. Next base: position 285,338 of record OVBL01000316.1, on the reverse strand, counting down.
GAAGAAAGCGTGGAGATCTATCGGGAGAGGTCAAGAAATACTTGGCTTCAAGAAAGTCCCTCAAGAAGGCATTCCAAAAAGTACAAAAGCCTTTGAAGGTTTCGCAAGAGGGAGAATCTTTGGCTGTCTTTAGAGAAGCAGAAGCCATTACAATTTCTCTCTTTGATTCTCTCTTCAGCTATATTTCTGGATCAAAGTCATGTGGCAAATGGTCACTCGTCTCAAAGCTAATGAACAAGAAGAAAGTTTCATGTGAGGCGCAAACAAACGAATTCGCAAGGGTTGATTCCGAATTCCAATCCGAAAAGACATTGAAGATGGAAGATGTTCAGATCCTAGAGTCATGTATTCAAGATCTAGAACATGGACTTGAATCACTATCTAAGTCTATGATTATATATAGAGTCTCAATTCTTAACACCTTAGGCCATTAAAGGCTACACATTTTGTACAGAAAAGAAAAGATAATAGAATCATATTCAAGATTTCTTATATCACTCTTCATTTGCGTCTTCATTTGTTTACCTGGTTCGTTTATCATCAAAGAACAAGTTTAGTCCAGAACAGCAATTCTGATCGAAAAATTACCATTTAACTATTAAACCCTCTAAATTTACAGAGTTTCAATCTACCATATCTCTCGGTGTCATGATTTCTGATTGACACGTTTTCTGCGATTACAACTCTGTCCATTTCTATATGGTGGGAGACAATGGAAATGATTCACCGAACAAAATAGGAGGAAACTTGAAAGTTTTTCACATGTCAAAACCAATGAATAATGATAAATATGAGACATTGTTTTAAAGCCACTCGTGCATTTTTAATTTGATTACTGTTTTTAAGTGCTGGTGGGAGACACGGTAAGTGCTTGCAGAGACCTCATTTCTCCCTTACTCGAATGACTATGTAAGTAGAGAGACCAAACTCAGACTCACACCGCGCTCAGTCCAACTGTCTCTCCTATTTTTTCTGCAACAATAAAGAAAAAGAAAATGGCAGTCTCACACCGCGCTCAGTCCAACTGTTATCCTTTGAACTCAAACCCGCTCGCTGCTAAAGTCGATGAGCAATTGAGCAGATTCAGTGTGCCAAAAGCTAAATGACCTTGAAGAATTGCATCAAGAAGATGCTTCCACCAACAAAGTCCTCTCCTAAAAGCAGAACATGAAGGAGCTTCTTGACGGTTCCTTGTCGCTCTAGGACTTGTGCAACATCGCAATGGACGCATTTTCTAACACGAGAGAACCCGGGATGTGATGGCTATAAGATAGAGGTCAATAAATACTTGGCTTTTAGGAATTCGCTCAAGAAGTTGTTCCACAAGAAACTGTTCCAAAACGTTTCGAAAAGTTTAAGACACATATGTCAAACAAAACGAAGAAGAAACCTTCCAGCAGCAAATGAATTCTCCAAAGTGGATGCTCAGCTCGCTGATACAAAATCAGAGAAGAGCATGGAAATGGAACATCTTTAAGGGTTAGAGAGATGTACATTGAAGATGTAGAGCTAAGTATTGAGAGTACACAAAGAAACACATCTTTAAGGAGTATTGCAATTATATATAGAATAAAGTAAAGAATAAAGTTTGTAATAACGTGTATGGTTGTAAAAGAATCACGTGTATAATATGGTAAAGAATACGTGTGTGGTGAGAAAAAGTTAGGCATAAATATCTAAGGAATATGGATTTATTTCATACAAATTTAAATGACGGGACAGGGTTCGAAGGAATGAGTTGATATGTGATGTTTCGTTAATTCATAATTGCCAAGTAAGAAGATCCTACAAGTCCAGAGCATAAAGGAAAGGAAGAAGACCAAAATGCAGGAATCAAGTCCTTCAAGTCATAGGGAGAAACCATTGGGGATCCTTGAGATTCATGTGGGCGAGAACAGGGAAGCGATCGAGGCTCTTGGTTGCAAGATTGAAGACACAGATGTCCATGGCAAGAGTGATCTGGGAACGGATGCGGTGATGACTAGTGAAATAGATAGAGTTTGGTACGATACCAAGGGAATGGTTAACAGGCACGGTGATACCCATATCAAGAAGCAAGGCCTCATCACCAATAATCTACCTCAAGAAAGTCAGGACTGTAATAATATAAGTCTGCATTAGGATCCTTCTTGTAGATGCGGAAGCTCCTATAGTCATCAAAGGTTGTGCTCTCAACCAACAAAATCTCTCCTGCGGTTGTAACAGCGATGTTTATATTTGAATGCATTCCAAGAGGAGAAAACATTGGGTATGGTTTACTCTCGGTGAGATCTTTGAAAACTTGTCCAGACAAATCTATGACTCGAACGAAACGACGTTTAGTTAAGATGTAAAGACGGTAATCCAAAAGAACCAGATCAATCATGCCATTTAAAAACTTGGGGACTTCATCATACAGCGGAATAACAGTGTGATGATCACTCCCTTTTTTGCAAGAGAACAAAAAACTCGTAGGTGAGTTAAAGAACCACACTACAACAAACTCTTCCGCCTTCTCGTCTACCCACAAACGGCCTCTCAGATTTTTGGAGAACATTTTGAAAAAAGAGCCTTCATCATCACCAAATTCCCATCTAAATTCTCCATCTCCAACACTCTTGACGGTAGAGGTACCTGATAGGACCGACTCTAGAGGTGGAAGATCAATCCTATTCCCGCTAATCACATCTACAATATATAAAGTAGATCCAGAATCAAACACCAGAAACCATTTACCAGAGTTTGCCAGGAATTGAGTCCTTGAAAAGGGTCATAATCTTAAACACTCTAAATCTAATAAAAATATTCTAACTATCCCCTTAAATCTAACTACCTTCCTATTCTTTTTCTCACCACTCTACCCCTCTTTTATTTATTATTATTTATACACCCAATTTAATAATCCCAATAACCAATTATTAAATATTCTCAACAACCAATAAAATTAAAGAAAACAAAAAAAAATATACCCTATGTTGAGCCTCCACATCCCCTCCTCTTCTTCGTTTTCTCTTTTCTCGGCGAAAACAGAGGAAGCTTCTTCTTCCTATCTTCGTCTGCCTCTTCTTCCTCTCTTCGTCGTTTGCTTTTCGTCCTCACGTCATCCTTCTTCCTCTCTTCGTCGTCTGCTCTTCGTCCTCACGTCGTCCTTCTTCCTCTCGTCGTCCTTCATCTTCGGTTGTTCATCTCGTCGGAAAAAAATAGAGCCAACGAGGAGAAAAAGCTTGTTCTCTTCTTCCTTACACAGTTGAATCTTCAAAATTAAGGTTAGATATTTTCTTTTTTGCAAATTTCGTGTTTAGGGTTACATTAGGTTTGAAATCCCTTGGTTTTTTGAGATTAAGATCCCTCATTTTTTGTAGAGGTATAACTGACACAACTGGTATTAGTGAGAGTAACTAATATTACTGGTACAACTGGTACTAGTGAGAGTAACCGGTATTACTGGTACAACTAGTGCTAGTGAGAGTAATTGGTATTACTGGGACAACTGGTACTAGTGAGAGTAACTGGTATTAGTAAAACAGCACTATAATTATATACTTGATAATATACTAACGATATTTGTTATTCTGTTATTCTTTTGCAGGAGACAATGAATTGCACAATCATATGTTTTGATTATGGAGGATGTTATTCAAGGGAAGGTGATTACACAAGATGGATCTCGGGAGGAGTTGAAATTCACACTTTAGCGATGCGGACCGGAGTGGAGGAAGTCACTTATTCGGCGTTGGTTGATAGAATTGGTAGAAAGATGATGATAGATGAAGCTACAACGCAGCTCAAACTCAGTTACTTTCCGATGATTTTGAATGTTACGATACCATCATATATCTCGAATGATGATGAGGTTTTTAATTATCTCATGCAAGTGAATCAAGATGGTTGTAGAAATCTTTTGCATGTGGATCTCATCAAAGATGTGGATCAAACTCAGAGATGTGTGCAAGTGATAGGAGAGTTTCGAGAAAGTGAAGTTGCTGCAGGGGATGGTATGATAACTCTTTACACAGACGAACCATCAGAATACCATGCGCTGGTACAACAAGGTATATCTGGTATAACTGTCTGACTCATTTTGTGTGTTCTCTCTGTCTGGTATAACTGAATAGAACTGGGTATAACTGTTTGATTAATTTTGTGTGTTCTCTCTGTTTGGTATAACTAGGTATAACTGTTTGATTAATTTTTTATGTTCTCTCTGTCTGGTATAACTAGGTATAACTAGGTATAACTAGATATAACTGTTTGACATTATTTTGATCATATATTACGAAGAGTTTGATAATGAGGATAACTTTGGTATGCATGAAGATAATGAGTGAGCAGATGTTGTGGAAGGAGCTCGGCTTGTATCTAATGCATGGGAAGATGGTATAGATATCACTTTGGGTCAAGAATTTGGAAGTAGGCAGGAAGTGAAAGATTTAGTTCAAATAGCTTCACATCGGAATTGTTTTGAGTATGAAGTAAATAAGACGTGTCCCAAAAACTATGTGCTAAAATGTATGGAAGAAAAAAAAGGTTGCAAGTGGTATTTACGAGTTGTTCCGCTTCCGGATTCAGATCGTTGGGCGATTAGAACTTACCAGAAGATGCATACATGATCTCGAGCTGATGCAAGTACAAGGATAAGTAGAAGGAAAGGGACAGCAAAAATAGTTGCATCTATTCTCCAGGAAGAGTATCCCGGTAATTTTAAGACTCCAAAACCGAAAAATCTGATAGAGATGGTTAAAGCAAAAGGTAGTGTTGACATATCATACTCTACTGCATGGAGAGGAAAAGAAGAAGCTGTTAATGTTGTGCGGGGAAGTCCAGAGGAGAGTTATGTGTTGTTGGAGTCTTATATGTATATGCTAAGAAAGATGAATGAGAGTACACAAACATGTGTGAAATGGGATAAGGAACACAGGTTTAAGTATTTGTTCTTTGCGTTGGGAGCTTGTATTGAAGGGTTCAAAGCCATGAGAAAAGTCATCATTGTTGATGCCACCCACCTTAAGCATGCATATGGTGGAGTTCTAATTGTTGCGGTGGCTCAGGATCCTGATCATCACCATTATCCAATTGTTTTTGGTGTAGCTGATGGTGAGAAAGAAGCAAGTTGGATGTGGTTTATGAAAAAGTTGAAATCAGTGGTACCGGATCATCCTAAAATGGTTTTTATATCTGATAGAAATCTAGGCCTTATCAAGTCAATACGTGAGGTGTTCCCGTTGTTTCAACATGGATATTGTATATACCATTTGTCTCAGAATGTGAAAGGAAGCATTTCTGGTACGAAGAAAAAAACTGTTGTGGGGAAGTTCATGGAATGCGCTGAAACTTATACAGAGGTTGAGTTCCTAACACTTTATAGTGCGTTCAGAATAAGGTATCTTTCTGCAGCCGTGTATCTCGATAAAAGTGTTGATGAGAAAAAATGGGCAAGATGTTATTTTCCAGGAGAAAGGTACAACATAGTAACCACCAATAGTGCAGAATCGATCAATGGCATTTTCGTAGAGGCAAGGAAGTACACGTTATTACCCATGATTGATATTATCGTGGCAAAATTGGCTGAATGGTTCAACATTCATAGGAAGAGTTCCGGTGAAGTACCCGAGTCACAGAAGTTGGTGCCTTACGTGCACAACATAATAGAGACCGGAGTACCGATTGGAAAGAAGCAAGTGTCGCAAGAGTTAAACGGCTTCACCCGTGAGTACAATGTGATTGGACGGGATGGAAAGAATTATGTGGTTAATTTGAGACAGAAAACTTGCAGTTGCAAGCGTTTTGATATAGACAGGTACCCATGCGTGCATGCAATACAAGCTGTCATCCGATTAAGTGGAGAGACGGAGGTCCGTCATTATGAGTTTTCTTCCGAATTTTATTTGGTGGTGTAGTGGATATTGGCATATACCAAGACGATATATCCTGTACCCCATATGTCAACTTGTATGATACCTGACGAAGAACGACATTCGATCGGCTTGCCTCCGCCACATGAAACTAAGAAAGGAAGAACTCAACAAACACGGTACCCGTCAGCTGGAGAATATCGAGGAAGAGGAAGAGGAAGAGGACGGGGACATATTTTTGACTATTTAGCCACCGACCCCAATGTGCAGGATCCCAACTAGGTACAAATGGTGTCTCTGTCTGGTATTACTATGTATAACTACGTATGACTGTGTGCTTCTTATTTTGGTAATTCTCTCTGTATGATATTACTATGTATAACTACATATGACTGTGTGCTTCTTATTTTGGTAATTCTCTTTGTCTAGAGCCTTATGCTGTATATTCTCTCTGTGTGGTATAACTAGGTATAACAAAGTATGACTGTGTTGCTTATTTTGTGTTCTTTCTTTCTATGTTTTCTTTATTTATTAGTTAATTTCTGTATCTTTTACTTCATGGACATTTATGTCTACTTGATACTTAGGTACCACTGGGTACATATTGTTATAAATACTGATCTTTTAGTAAAACATATTTTTAACCTAGAACTATACCTTATACATATGTTAATGTATGAGTAGAAACACTCATTGTTATGTCAAACAAACAAACATGGTATTTTCAGACATTTTCATATACGAAACTATAGTAAATATATTTAAATGGATCAATTGGATCAATACTACTAGAAAAATTATAATTTTACGTAGGTATGACTAATAATACGTGAAAACTATCAAAATATAACTATGTGTAACGCGATACTACTCGAAAACTAAGTATAACTATTAATAAAATTTCAATATTTTTTTAATTCAATTGACGGCGCACATGTTAAATATGTTTTATTTTTTTATTCTTATGTTTTTTATAAACGTGTTTGTTGTTTATGCTGAATACATATTTTAGTTAGTAGTACCAAAATTAGATTATCATAGAATATGAGTTCAACATTAGAAAGATTATCCCAGGTACACAGAAGTACCTACAAACACCTGTTTACAATAAACAACAGTTCAACATAACAAGATATCATCCATTCCTAGACTTTTACTACCTAAGTCATTCTAAAACCACGTCACTTCTTCAATTTTTGCCTGGTCCTTCTTCCCTCATCTTTAGCATCCATGGCCATTTTCTTTCCATCCTCCATTTCAGCTTTACCAATCTTGGCCCTTTTCTTGTCCTTGTTCGTGTTTTTCCCCCTGCTAGTATACAGCTCTTTCTTGTATTGTGATGGTTCTGTTTTCCTCCTCTTCCTTGGAGTGGCACTCCTCTGCTTCTTCTTCTGCTCTCCAGTTTCTTCTTCTTCTTGTGCTTGGTTCCCATCAGCTTCAATCTGGCTTCCTTCTCCTTTTTCTGAAGTTTCAGCACCAACAATAGCCATTAGTTTTTCTTTAATCCAATTTCTCTGATAAACAATAACAGACATTTCTGTTTCTTTCTCTTCTTCTTCTTCTTCTGTTTCTTTCTCTTTCTCTGTCTTATCTTTCTCTATCTCTTCTTCTTGTTCTGTGTCCTTCTCTTTCTCTATCTCTTCATTCTCTTTCTCTTCTTCTTGCTCTATGTCTTCTTTATCTTCTTCTATTCCTGCTTCTTGCTCTTCTTCCTCTGGTTCTTTCTCTATCTCTTCTTCTTCTATTTCTTCTTCTTTTTTCTCTTCTTCTTGTTCTGTGTCCTTCTCTTTCTCTATCTCTTCGTTCTCTTTCTCTTCTTCTTGCTCAAACCCAGCCCCTTCATACTCAAACCCATCCCCTTCATACTCCCTATGACTTCTTTCTTCACTTCTAAGATGCAAGATGCTGGTTCCAACTGTCTTGGATCATGTCCAAGGCTTCATCAGCTGTTTCATCATCTAAGATGCGCGCCAAAAGAGCTTCTTCTTCTAATTCTGGTTCCAAGATACTATGAATATCCTGTCAATGCAAACAAGTAGAAATTAGCTGTTAACATTAACCAAAACGATTTCTAATTAAGAATTAAGTTGAATTAATACTTTACTAGAATCAAGCGACCTATAAATTTCTTCCAAGGGCCAACCTTTCATACTACAAGCTTTGAACTTCTGCTTGCACATCCTTGGACACTCTTTTTCTGCCTCTTCAACATCTTCTCTAAATGATTTCCTCAGCTTTGGTATACACTCATAAGCCAGAATCTACATATAGAGAAATAGTATGTCATATGTTAAATATTAAAACATTAATATATTCAGAGAAATAATATTCTTACCTCCAAAGGAATTATGAATCCAGGAAAGGTCAACTTCTCTGCCGCAGAACCGTTCATGTTTCATCATGTGATAAACATCCTTGACCAAATCCTCAAATGTCATTCGCCCCCACGGATATGATTTACACAAATCCGGATCCTCGGCCATTCTAAGTAAGAATGGATCTACGTTTCCATTGACTTTTGCCTTACATCCGAGTACCACGCTTAAGAAATACAAGATCGCCATCTTCAGGCGATCAGGAGAACTCTTCTTCATTGAAAGCAGCTTGTCTTTGACATCTTTGATAGTTATGGTTTTCTTATTGCGAAATTGCCTCTCCTTAAACTGATTTGTGTACGTCTTCAACTTCATCTTTGGATTAAATCCGTTGGGGTAATCATGGCAGTACAACCCACTGATCAGACCATGCTCTCTCAGAGAATACCGGATAGGAACGCCATTCACAACAAACCAAACAATTATCTTCCTATCCACACACACAGTTCGAAGCAGCACCATCCACAATCCCCGAAGCTTACGGTTTGGTTCTTTCTCCATGTGGAAGAAATGCTTAAATTGAGGGTGTCTTTTAAACCATTGTAACTCTGGTTTAAAACCCTCAATGATCTCCAAGAAGTTGCTCAAATCACACCTTGTTTGGATCTTGCATTGCAGGTTATATTGGGTCTGTTGGAAGAAAAACTTCAGAGGTTGCATCGGTAGGGTATCTGAATCCTCTTTATCCTGCAATCCGAACAAAATTTCAATCCCAGTATACCACAGTTATCCTCAGTAGTACCAGTTTTTCTAAGTACTAACAGTTATACTCAGTAGTACTAGTTTTCCTAATTACTAACAGTTATACTCAGTACTACCAGTTTTCCTAATTACTAACAGTTCTCCTCAGTACTACCAGTTTTCCTAGGCAATACTAGTTGGTCTACATTTTCCTAGTTATACTAAGTAGTACTAGTTGTCCTAGGCAGAATTAGTTGTCCTAGGCAGTATCCAAATGTTCCACAAGCAGTTAACAATTTTTCTCATCACATACCTTCGATAGCGTAGCCTCGTTTTCAAATTCAGATCCACTATCTGACTCGCTCACAGCATACCTTAGCAAGGTACTACTTGACGCTTTTGAAGTCGGATCCTGCTTTGAAGTCCCTTTCTTCGTAAGTCCCCCTCTTGTCTTTGGAGCCATTTCTGCAAAATCCACAACAAAAAAATCAAAACAGACACAATCCTAACTCGGATTCGCACTATTGAAATTTATGGGTCCCAAATTGGGTTTTACTTCAAACCCTAAATTCAAACCCAATAATCTAGATAAATTCGACAAATCTCCAGTTGAAATCAAAACCGCAGTTTGATTCAAAACCGCTTTCCGGAACATTAAAATCCGAGATTGAGGCTTACCTTCAAGTGCTCTGAAATCTTAGGAAAGAGACAGAGACGGAGATGACGAAGACGGAGTCGACGATGGCGATGGAGATGGAGTCTACGACGATGGAGACAGAGACGACGGCGACGGATCTATGAGACTGAGAAATCGCCTTCGGCAAAAAGAGAAGGAGAATGGGAAAATCGGGAAAAAAAAGTTTAGGTTTTGGTTAATTTTTTTTAGAATTTGGGAATTTTTAATCGGATCCAGGTTTGATTTCGAGTTTGGGTTTGGATGTATAGTTGGGCTTGTAATTCATCTGATTCATTAAGGTTTTTTTTTTGTCTTTGACCGGTTTTCGAATTAAAAATAAATCTAAACAAAATATTTATTTAGAAAGAGAGCATATCAGATTAAAAATTGTAAAGGAGGGATATGAGATTATGATCCCCTTGAAAAGCCTGTCTCCGTCTTGTAATACTTTTGTTTGTCCGGATTGTACAGCACACAACCACCGTCCTCTGGAAAAAGCGTTAGCCATGGAGATCCGTTTTTCCGGGGGACTGTTAGTTTGGAAACAGAAAACCAGTTGGAACAAACCATCTTAGCGTGGTGGAAATCCACAAAGCTCAAACGTTCCAACAGAGATAAGAGGAGATCGAGAGGGATCTCCGAGCAGTTGCCAGGAGGATTAGGAGTCTCCATGGTGTTGATAGGTGAACAAGTTAGGGTTTGCTTTTGACTCCGATTCTTCTTTTCTAATTTTATAGCGTCCAAATATGAATATTATGAACCGAGGTCGAGTTGCGTTAATTATGTTTGTTAAAACAAGTATTATTTGTGTTATATTAAGTTTGAAGGTATCCCATGAGAATTTGATACATTAGGCTAATTAGGGCTGAGAAAATTGTCCGTTAGGCTTTGATTCGATCAGAAAAATCCGGATATCCGTTATGAATCAAAAGAAAAGCTAGTTGTAAAATGCTCAAACACAAGTCATGCTATTTTTTTTTAAAGTAATGACACTTTTTTGTTCAACATAATGGTATTTATACTTTTTTTTTCCTTTTTTCAATAACTTGTGTTTGAACATTTTCTGTTTTTGTTTAACGTATTGGCATCAAATAAAATTTTCCTATTTTCAACTGCCTTACGTTTTTTTTTTAATGTCATGACATTTTTTTTCCTTTTTTTTTGCCACGACACTTATTTTTTTTTTTTCAATTGACTTGTGTTTTTTGTTTTAATTTTATGATACTTATTTTCCTATTTTTTTTTGTCATGACACTTATTTTTCTTTTTTATCAATGATGTATGTTTTTAAAAAAAATTTCATGCCATGATAATTTATTTTCCTTTTTTTCAATGGTTGATTGATTTCTTTCACAAATTAATAACTTCTTTTGTTGGTGTAACAACGATTAATTAATTTTTATGTAAAAATAAAATATTATCTAAATTAAAATTAACTTTATACATTAGTATATTGACACGTGTCACAATCTCAATTAAAATTAACACATGTTACGATCTGGTGAGTTACAATTTTGCCTATGTGTCACGCTCAAATTGAGTGCATCGTGCTTTATATAATAAGATAAGATGTCTAAAACAGAGCAAATCACAAATACCAATTTTAAAAAGTCCGGATATTCGTTATAATCCGTATGTTAGTTATATATATATTATATAATAAATTTATGTCGTCTAATTACATTTTTGAACCTTTATAATACATCAGACAGAAATATACATAATAAATAGATTCGAGAATTTAATATTAATTAATAAATATTAATAAGAATGTATAAAAAGTAGATACTAGATTTTTAATTGAAGGTGTCTTTTAATTTTTATTATTATTTTTAAATAGAAAAATAATTTTTCTTTATTTTTCACTGTTTTAGTCTCGCACTTTTCATATATTTTTTTAATTGTTTTGAGTAAAATTTAAATAATTTAATATATTTATTCATTAGTTAGTTTAAATATCGGATTTAAAAAATATATATTAAAAAGTATGATTTTTTTTGGGTTTTAAACGAAGCAAAGCGGAAATTCGCAGATATACAGAAAAAAAATTCGGATATCCAAAAATTTTCGGAGCAAAACTGATAGAAAAATTTGATATCTGGTAAAAAAAGAGCGGATCACAAATACTGCTTTTTAGAATATCCGCTCCGCCCAGCCCTAACCGCACGTACATGCGAGTTTTCCTTATAAAATAAGGATGAGCAAAATTCTCGTCCCGTCTTATTCTGTTCCATTCCGTTTCATTTCTAGTCTCGAATTTCTGTTTAGTATAGAAATGCATTCCCCCATAATTCAAAATTTTTAGAGTAATTGCACTCGATGACAAGGGATAACTTAGTATTTAGAAAAGTAACTATCGCACTCTTCCACCCGCTGTTCGATTTTCCATAAACCAAAATTATCCTTACCATCATTTTGAATTAAATCAGATACGCGACTTATTTATGTCAGAAAACCAATTTATTTCTCCTTCTCTTTCGTTCACACCTCTCTCTCTCTCTCTCTCTCTCTCTCTCTCTCTCTCTCTCTCTCTCTCTCTCTCTCTCAAACCCAAATCGAGTGTACCAAATCGAAGCTCTTTTCTCTCTGTTGGGGTCAGATTCCACCTCTTGAGAATCAACAGTTAAAAATGACCAAGTATGGAGAAATGCTAGCAGCTGTACCCCGAACCGTGAAGAGAAGGAGTTGGATCGGGTTTCCCCGAACCGTGAAGAGAAGAATCGGATCGGGTTTCCCCTAAGTAAAAGAGATGGATCGGGTTTCCCCGAACCGTGAAGAGAAGAGTTGGATCGGTTTTCCCCGAACCGTGAAGAGAAGAGTTGGATCGGGTTTCCCCGAACCGTGAAGAGAAGAGTTGGATCGGGTTTCCCCGAACCGTGAAGAGAAGAGTTGGATCGGGTTTCCCCTAAGTAAAGGAGATGGATCGGGTTTCCCCGAACCATGAAGAGAAGAGTTGGATCGGTTTTCCCCGAACCGTGAAGAGAAGAGTCGGATCGGGTTTCCCCTAAGTAAAGGAGATGGATCAGGTTTCTCCGAACCGTGAAGAGAAGAGTTGGATCGGTTTTCCCCGAACCGTGAAGAGAAGAGTTGGATCGGGATCCCTAAATGTGAAGAGGAGTTGGATCGAGATCCCTAACCGTGACAAGGAGGTGGATCGGGATCCCTAACTGTGAAGAGGATTTGGATCGGGATCCCTAACCATGACAAGACAAGTTGGATCAGGTACCCCGAACCGTGATTGAAGTAGTTGGATCGGGTACCCCGAACCGTGACAAGGCAAGCTAGGTCATGTACCCCGATCCATGACACGACAGATAGATCGGGGGTCACGACCCATAATACGTCATCCGAGCCATGAACTATGGCGTTACCCGAGCCATGGACCATGGTGTCACCCGAGCCGTGAACCATGGTGTTACCCGAGCCGTGAACCATGGTTAGAGATTGGGCCGAGACAACGAGCCCACGAATATAAGCCCACAAAAGAGATGACAAAGACTGCCCATGAATCGAAGCTCATGACGATGATAGTTTTTGCTAGAAGGAAATCCCGAGGAATTAGGAAATCTTCCTTATCTCTTTAGACATTAACTTAGCCGACTAAAACTTATATATATACCCATGTAAACCCTCTGAAAAGGGGATCCGCAATTTACCTAGCAAAACCCTGTACTTTTGCTCTCATACAAAAAAGCTTTCTAAGCAGCTTAATAAAATATCATCTTTGGATCTTTGCTCGTGTTTTTTGGGTGGTTTTTATTCAGAAGTTTCAGATCTCTCTAAAAGACTCGACGAATTCAATTGGCGTGGATTTATACTCCCACAATTTGGCGCTAGAAGGAGGGGGCCTTGAAATTTTCTTACACCGAAGAACCACCACAAAACCGATCTGAGGACGATGACCAACGACGGAGACGATAGCGCTGCTGACACCAGAAATGTCGGCGTGGAGGATCAGGCGAACCAATCCAAAGACGCTGGGGAGACTTCGACAACGCTCACGGAGATGAAAGCCATGCTGGAGACACTGCTCAAAAAAGGCGGAGGAGCAGGACAAGCTGAACAACGCAATGACGGGCGAGCTGAAGGCCCTTACAAAGGCAAGTCGAACTCGAGGCACGGGATCAGGTCTGGATCCAGCAAGACGAGTCGGGAGGCATCTCAACCCAACGGCCCTGGACTTCACGACTCCGCTCAACCCACCGAGGACCCGAGGAAGACTGCCACTACTACACCAAAGCTCAGCAAACCTAGCCTCAAGAGTCCAAGGGGCAGACGACACGCCAATCGAAGAGGAGCCTGCACCAATCATCAATCTAGAGGAGGAGAACCGAATGGAGCAAAACATGGAGAGCCATGACAATCCTGAACACCTAGCAACTGGTCAAACCCGAACCAAAAGACGCGAGGCCATCCCCGAAGGAGATCAAGAGCTGACCGAGGAAGAGGAGAACATACTCTGGGCTGAGCAAACACGAATGAACGAAGAGCGCCGAGCAGGAGTCAGAGCCCAGAAAGAAGAGATGGCTATGATGCGAGCAGATATGGATCGAGCAGCTGTCGACATAAAAGCCGTCCGGTCCATGATGCACAAAGCAACTAGCAAGGTGCCAGAGATAGATCGTGTACTGGAGGAAGCACAGAACACCCCGTTCACAGCACGGATAACTAGCACGAGAATTCCGGACCCTGGCAAGATGAAAGTCCCGATCTATGAAGGAAAGACCGAGCCGAAGGAGCATCTGACGACCTTCGCTATAGCCATGGGACGCTCGAATTTCAAGGAAAATGAGAGAGACGCCGGACAATGCCTTCTCTTCGTGGAGCATCTTAAGGGACCGGCGCTCCAGTGGTTCTCAAGACTAGAGCGGAATTCCATCAACAGCTATAACCAACTATCTGCGGCATTCTTGAAACATTATTCCATCTTCATGGATCCCGGAACGTCTGATGCCGACCTGTGGACCCTAGCTCAAGGGCAGAACGAAACACTCCGGAGTTTCATTGGAAGGTTTAAAGCTGTTATGTCAAAAGTGGAAGGCCTGAGCGACAAAGCAGCCCTACTAGCCCTGAAGCGAGCACTCTGGTTCAATTCTGATTTTCGCAAAGAAATCGCGCTGAACACCCCCACGACAATACAAGACGCTATGCATCGAGCCGCAGACTTCATCACCGAAGAAGAAGAGATGAAAATCCTAACCGAGAAGTACGGGAAGGCCAAGACAACGAACCATCCTCCTCAAGTTTCAGCCCCTTCCAACACTAGGAAGAACAACCAAGGCTCCGGCTATATCCAACACGAGGGAGGCTTTCGAGGAGCTCATAACTACCAAATTGACGCTCCTGGATTCGGTCGAGGAAGAGGCCGAGGCCGTGGAAGAAGCTCATGGAGCACATGGACCAAAAACGACAGTTCCTATGACGAGACGGCCTACTGCGAATACCACCACATCTACGGACATTCTACCGCGAACTGCCGAATTCTAGGCTTGAAGCTTGCTAAAAAATTAGCAGCCGGTGAGCTTGGAGGAAACGTCAGCCTCAAGGATTTCGAGATGGACGTAAACACATACAAACCGGACCTGACAAAAGAAGATCGCACCAAGCGCGATAGAAGGGATGACGAAATGCCGCCCTTTGGATCAAGCAGAAGAAGGATTAGCATGATAATGGGAGGATCCCACTATTGCTCAGATACCGTCTCGTCAATCAAAGTGTTCCAACGAAGGGCAGACGTCAGCATCAATTGGTCTAAACCATCTAAGTTTCCAAACGACGTGATATCATTCGAGGAAAGAGAAACGATCGAAATCGACAGACCTCATGATGACCCTCTCGTGATCGAGTTGATCATCAACGACTGTGACGTAGCACGCGTATTAGTAGACACTGGGAGCACCGTGGACGTAATCTTCCTCGAAACTCTCAGAAGAATGAATGTGGACCTGTCCGAAGTGATATCTATTCCCAAACCCTTAACATGATTCTCTGGAGAAACCACCATGACGACCAGAACAATCAAATTGCCTGTCCAAGCTGGCGAGGTGATGAAGATAGTCGAATTCTCCGTAGCCGACCACCCGGCCATCTACAATGTTATCGTGGGAACCCCCTGGTTAAATTCGATGCGCGCAGCCGTTTCAACCTACCATCTCTGTCTCAAGTTTCCTACACCATACGGCATGAAAACGATTCGAGGAAATCAAAAAGAGTCTTGTGTCTGCTTTCTCGCCACACACAAGCTCAGAAACCCGATGACTGATCCGACGGCAAGTTCAAAGTGCAAGAAGATAAAGACCGACAGAGAACCGGTGAAAGAGCTTTTGAAACTGTTATAGTAGTTACAGATCGCGGTAGATCGCGAAGAAGAAGTGTCTAAACCAACTTGCGACCCCGTCATATCAGTCTGCATCGACGACAAACATCCAGAGCGATGTGTAGAAATTGGAGCAATGTTAGATGGAAAGATCAAAGAAGAACTCGTGGCGTTCTTGAAGAAAAATATCGACACCTTTGCATGGGAAGCAGAAGATATGCCTGGCATCGATATCAGCATAACAAGCCACGAACTGAACGTCGACCCAACTTTCAAACCAGTAAAGCAGAAAAGAAGAAAACTTGGACCGGACAGAGCTAAAGCGGTCAATGACGAGGTGGAGAGACTACTGCGTGTCGGATCGATAACTGAGATGAAGTACCCGGACTGGCTAGCTAACCCAGTGGTGGTCAAGAAGAAGAACGGCAAATGGCGCGTGTGCATGGATTTCACCGACCTGAACAAAGCCTGTCCAAAAGACAGCTTCCCCCTTCCACATATCGATCGCTTAGTCGAAGCAACGGCAGGAAACGCACTCCTATCTTTCATGGATGCCTTCTCAGGTTACAACCAGATCTAGATGAACCCCGACGATCGCGAGAAGACCGCTTTTATAACGGATCGTGGAATATATTGCTACAAGGTGATGCCATTCGGTCTAAAAAATGCTGGAGCGACATACCAGCGACTGGTGAACAAGATGTTTGCGGACCAACTCGGAAAAACAATTTAGGTTTACATAGACGACATGCTGGTGAAATCACTAAAGGAACAGGATCACGTCACTCATCTCAAGGAATGTTTCTCGCAGCTGAACTTTCACAACATGAAGTTAAATCCGACCAAGTGCAGATTCGCTGTCACTTCGGGAGAGTTCCTTGGTTATCTTGTAACTCACCGCGACATTGAGGCAAACCCTAAGCAGATCGACGCACTCATTAATATGACTTCACCAAAGACGAAAAGGGAAGTCCAACGTCTTACCGGGAGGGTAGCTGCGCTTAACCGATTCATCTCACGATCCACCGACAAATTCTTACCATTCTACGATACTTTGCGAGGGAACAAGAAGTTCGAGTGGACGAACAACTACGAGGAAGCTTTTCAGCAACTCAAGAACTATCTAGCCACCCCCCAGTTCTCACAAAACCAGAAGCAGGAGAACCACTTTTTCTGTACACCGCAGTTTCTAGCACAGCAGTAAGCGACGTGTTGATTCGAGACGAGCGCAGCGAACAGAAGCTGATATTTTACGTAAGTAAAACCCTTACAGATGCGGAGACAAGGTACTCGCAGATGGAGAAATTGGCGCTATCCATAGTTATGTCGGCAAGAAAGCTAAGGCCATACTTTCAGTCTCACTCAATCGTCGTCCTGAGCACCTTTCTAATAAGGTCTGTTCTGCACAGCCCAAGTCAGTCAGGAAGGCTAGCAAATTGGGCATTCGAACTGAGCAAATACGACATTGAGTATCGCGGACGCACGTGCGCTAAATCGCAAGTTCTAGCAGATTTTCTTATCGAACTACCTGAAGAAGGCATTGACGGCGAGATGCAGAGTCAGCTGTGAAAACTCCACGTCGATGGCTCATCCTCCAAAAATGGCTCAGGAGTGGGGATACGGCTAACTTCTCCAACTGGCGAACTATTGGAACAATCATTCCGCCTTGGCTTCCACGCATCTAACAATGAAGCAGAGTACGAAGCCTTGATTGCCGGGATAAAACTTGCTAATGGCCTAAAAATCGAGCAACTCCATGCATTTTGCGATTCGCAACTAGTCGCAAATCAGTTCAGCGGTAAATATGCAGCAAAGGATGATCGGATGGAGGCTTACTTGAAGATCGTCAAAGGATTGGCTGCACAATTCAAACGATTCATCCTAACGCGCATCCCACGAGGGGAGAACACCCCAGCCGATGCACTCGCAGCTCTTGCATCGACCTCCGATCCGGATTTAAAGAGAATAATCCCAGTGGAATTTATCCGACGCCCAAGCATCAGCCCTTTCGACGCGGTGAACGCCGTAACTCGTTCACAAGCGGCTAGGCAAGCGACAGAAGTCACAATCGGGCAAGAAGCCGTGGGTAAAGTGCGGGAAGAATTGACCAACCAACCACCCGCAGAGCCGAATATTGTCCCAATGGAAGAAGATGTTCTAGCAACCATGGGGAGCTGCAATGACCCTGTCATCGAACCCGACGAAGCAACAAACGGGGAAAACAGTGCATAATATGGCTGCGACAAGGAATGGCTCGCCGCAATCAGAGGATACATATACGACGGCGCCTTGCCAACAGAAAAATGGGCAGCTCGCAAGCTCCGAGCCCAGGCTGCACGTTACGTGTTACTTGATGGGAATGTCTTCAAGTGGAGATTCTCGGGACCGTTGCTAAACTGCGTAGAAGGAAAGGACGCCAGGAAGATTATGGAGAAAATTCATAACGGTTCATGTGGAAATCACTCTGGAGGGAGAGCACTAGCCATAAAAGTCAAAGGTCACGGCTACTATTGGCCAACAATGATCGAAGATTGCAAGGTGTTTTCGGCCAAATGCGAAAAGTGCCAGCGCCATGCGCCGATGATTCACCAGCCGACAGAAGTACTTTCTTCAATCTCGTCGCCATATCCATTCAGGCGATGGTCTATGGACATCGTCGGACCACTGCATTCATCAAAACAGAAACGCTTCCTTCTGCTTTTGACAGACTATTTCTCAAAATGGGTCGAAGCCGACTCCTATGCTAACATTAAAGATGCGCACGTAGAGGCCTTTGTCTGGAAAAATATCATATGCCGACATGGAGTACCATACGAGATCGTGACAGATAATGGCTCGCAGTTCATCTCAAATCATTTTGAAGGTTTCTGCGAGAAATAGAAAATCAGACTCAGCAAGTCTACTCCAAGATATCCACAAGGGAACAGACAGGCCGAAGCAATCAACAAAACAATCCTTGACGGCCTGAAGAAGCGCCTTGATGAGAAAAATGGACGTTGGGCTGAAGAACTGGAGGGAGTACTTTGGTCTCACCGCACTATCCCACGACGAGCAACAGGAGAAACCCCGTTCGCCCTCGTATACGGAACAGAGTGTGTCATCCCCCCAGAGATACATTTCCCAGGGATTCGCCGGAGGCTATTACCAGAACAAGAGGGGCTCAATCACCTATTAATGCTTGACGAACTGGACTTGATCAACGAAAGAAGGGACCAAGCCTTGATCAGGATCCAGAACTATCAAAACGCGGCCGCAAAATACTACAATTCCAACGTTCGAGAACGAAGATTCTACGAAGGCGATTTAGTTTTGCGGAAGGTTTTTCAGAACACCGTGGAAACAAATGCCGGCAAACTAGGAGCAAATTGGGAAGGACCCTACAAGATCACCGAAGGTGTCAAACCTGGCATTTACAAACTTGCTAACATGACAGACGTTCCAGTACCGAGATCATAGAACGCAATGCATCTCAAAAAGCACTATCACTAAGCTACTTTACATGAACTATGGGGTGACTTGATCCCTGCAAAGGGTACGTAGGCAGCTCGTCTTCGGACGGGTTCAGTTGCCCCCCTCCTTTCAAAAGGGGGGGGAGTGGGTAAGTATACGCATACTCATATACTCCCATCTTTGTAACAGTTTCCACTATATATCGAAGCTTTGCTTTTAAAGGCAATTTTTATCTAAACGTCCTTCAAGGATCACTAAGTCTTAACAAAACAGACATATTTGAGCAAATCAGACTACAACGGGCATCTTGCCACACCCTCACTATTGCTGGCCACAATAGAGAATTCTCGCATCCATTTCGGATCTAAACTCTCACATCCGTCTCAGGATCAAAAGCACACTATACAAGTATTCGTTTATTGTCGGAGCGGATACGTTTATGGTAACTTATCCGTAAACCGAAATGCTCGTCCTAGACTATGCAAACAAATATTCATTATCGGAGCAGATAAGTTTATGGTAATCTATCTGTAAACCGAAATGATCATCTCGAGACTGATCATCTCATAACTACGCAAACAGAAACAAATGCAAGTAAGGCATTCTCGAATCTATTGTTAAACGAAAGACATATATATTCAAATGCAAGGGTTAGCTAAGTTAGCAACCAAATGATTAAAAAGAGGATAATAAGTTCTTAGACAACTCGGATAAAGCCGTCCAGGCATAAAACAAAAAAGGGAGAGTTTTAAACTAGACAAAGAAAAGAGGATCATAATTCTCTGTTATCTCAGGGGTCGTGATCACCCTTTGCGCTGTCTCTACCGCCTGTTCGGCTACATCCGCTTCAGGCGCTTTGCCTTCCTCCAACGTCTCAGCGAACTCTATGACGGTTTCCTCTATTTTGGCCTCGTTGGCTTTTTCAGGAGTTGGTTCGGGAACTGTTTCCTCAACGGTCTCCTTTGAACTAAGCTCAGCTAAGCCTGGCGTTCCTTTGTTAGAACCAGAAAAATCCTGGATCCCGACACTTGCAGCGGCAGTCTCCATAGGCTCACCAACGTTGAGCTCCTTCACAATGTTAGAACGGATAGGAGATAGCCTTAGCACCCCTCTCATCTCGGCCACAAGCTGAGCAAATGTTTCATGAGCTCCTTGTAAACCCTCTCTCTGTTTGGCTAAGCTCGTTGCCTTGGCATCGAAAGAAGGTGGCTCATCACTCTGAAGCAGTGAGATAAATTGAAGATTACCTTCAATTTGTGCAAGGTCGAGCATGTTTTCTTTCGGCTCACCTTCAATCTGGCCAAGGAGCTTCTCGGCTCGGGAAATTTTGCTTTCAAACATCAGCAGCATCTCACGCTTGGCCTCTATAACAGCTTGTTCAACCTTGCTCTCATGAAGCTCAATCGCTGCTTCTAACTGCCTCGTAAGGCTGGCTATATGAGCATCGCATCGCACCTTGCCAGATTCCAGCCGCATAATCCGCTCATCGGATTCCTTAATGTGCTTCTTACGCCCTTCTGCGATAGCCTCAAGATCCTTGATCTTCTTAGCAGCTCTCTCTCTCTCGGTGGCGTGGCTTGCCTCAGCTTCTTTGAGCTTCCCGTCCAGCTCAATGGTTTTCCGCCTAGCATCTTCAATTCTCTCCCGATCCTTACGGGCGTCGGATTCATATCCAATGACCATCCTGTTAAGATGGGAGATAAACTACAAGAACAACCAGAATACCGTTATTACACTAGCCAAAGATTGTTCGAATCAAAATAAATAACATTATGTATACCTTGACGCCCCGAAGAGACATCTCGTTGTAGGCCTTATCCTTTAGTAGGGTATCAGATGGCAGAAAATGATCACCTGGACAGGTGATCTTGGAGAAGATAGCCGTAGACGCAGCACCATCGTTGTAAGCCCCCTCGGCATTTACGGGATGGTAGAGAGAGGAATTGCTTCGGGGACAGCTCGGTTTGCTTCCGCGCGTCAAAGTCGCTTCGACGCCCCCTCGTCCTTGTCATCCGCAGATGACTGTCTTTTTCTGCTCGGGGCCTTCTTCTCCTTGGCCTTCCCTTTGCTTTTGTCCTTGTGAGGCAAGATTTGGGAATCGGCTGGCCGAAGCCCCAAGATAACCCCCTGTGAGCCAAAGGGGAAGGAGTCGGTTCGGGAAGATTTTTAGCAAGGGTTGGCTCGGGGACGACGGCAGCGGCAAGCTGGGAACTTGGGAGACGAGATTGATTCAACGCCTTCGCCTATTGTGCTCTCTCTCTTTAGCCTCCGCCTCCGCTTTGGCTTTCGATGCCGCCCGATCCCTGAAAGTTGGTCTTCCCATAGTATCTCTTGAGGAATGAGAGGAAGATGACTGATCAACTGATTGTCCTTCAGAAAGGGCTCGGGCTCTCTCCACTCGTCGAAGATTGAAATCCCTTGACCAGTTACACTTGCGAGCCGAAAGCGCTTCGTGAACCTCTGACAGATCGGGGGGCAATAAAAGACGAAGATGGCGCACTGCAAGACAAACATTTATACAAGGTTAGAAAAACCTAAAAAGAAAAAAAAATGTGTTAATTAGAAACCCGAGCCGTGGCCCAAGTCGAGCAACGGATCGGCTACCAATTTCCCCCCAGCCAGACTTGACAGATCGAAGGCACGACGAACCCACCGATGCTTCGGTGATAGGAACAAAAAAGAAAAACTCTTCCCAATTATCGTCTTTGGATGGGAAACCCCTTATTATGTTTCTCCTGGCTTTGCCCGACACGTAATACTTCAGTTCTCTCTTATTACGGCATCTAAATTCGAGCAAGTGTGTCAGGTGTTCGACGCTAACTTCGATATCGCATTCGTAACTCCTAGTCAGAATGCCAACCATGTGCCTGATTCCCCGAGCGTTGATTTGAGAAACGACCAAGTTATACTTCCAAAGAAATTGTAGGATAACTTCAGGGATCGGGAACCACAACAGGCAGTGGTAGAAGAAGCCTTCGTAGAGAGTAAAATGATGAGGGGGAGGATGATTGGCTCGGTCTGATGTGAAGGAAGAACAAGCTCAATTTCTTCCGAAATACCGAATCTATGCCTAAGGGCCGTCAGTGAATCCGTGGTTGAGAGGGTTGAACCAGGTGGATCGGGTCGCTTTTTCTTCTTTCTCTTCGGAGCCTGACTGTTAGAACCCATCAAACGCTTCAATTTCTGCCTAGCCACGGTTGGGTCAAAAAACCAGTCTTCTGGTTCGATTTTTGGCGGATCGGGATCCACTACATCAGTAAAGGGGTTCGCGGCCTCATCGAAAGGAGAATCGTGAAGCTGAGGTATCTCAAACTTGGGAGAATTCCCGGAATTGCTGCCTACTCTCGAGGATTCGGAAAGCACCATTTTCCTGCCAAGAAGAGAGGGTCCAATCCCCGAACAACTTGGGTCATCCAGATCCTCCGAAACATGTGCACCAGAAAAATCCTCCCGGGTGCAGTTTTGGACAGGAAACGGATCGGATGAGAAAGAGGGTTCGGGAAGCAAAGACTGTCCTGAAATGCCAAACAAGCGAGTATACGGATCGGGGAACGCAGACGACCGAGACATCCTTTTTAAACTAAAAAATGGATCGGGGACTTTGGAAGATGAAAACAGATCTGGACCCCTAACAGCTCACGGAGTAGAATCTAGAGTTTCTAAGTTTCAGAAGACGGATCGGGGTTCTCAGCAGCCTATCAAAACAGATCAAAGCCTTTAAGAAATCGAAGAACAAGTTGAAGATCCTTTAAGAAGAATGAGTCAATCCAAATCTTCAAAGCAAAATGCCGGAAAACTCGAAGACAGCGGCGGAGCCAGTTGAAGATGGATCGGGAAATTCGAATGGATCGGCGGCGAAAGAAGAACAACGGAGGTTCTACTAAAAAAAAACTTCGGCAAAAATTAGAGAGAGAAAGAGGAGAGAGGTTACCTCATGGGAAGAAATTTTCGGAGAAATGGAGTAGTGGAAAAATGAGAAGTACCACGGATTATATAGGCAAATGGTGACGTCATTTGCCTCGGGAACCAGCAAAAACGCTTGCACTCCCCGATAAAGGTATAAGGCCAGCAAAACCCCGAACTGAGTTTACGAAGGCGTACCCGAACTGAATCAGCAGTACTATAAACATGGCAATACTGCCACGAGATGGTTCGGGGCTATCCACGGATCACGGTTCGGGATCATCATCAAAAGATAGTTCGGGGCAACCACAAGAATCGTTGATCTCACTCGACCACTAACAGCTCGGCATTAACATTACTGATACTGCCAAGCTGGGGGGCTAACTGTTGGGGTCAGATTCCACCTCTTGAGAATCAACAGTTAAAAATGACCAAGTATGGAGAAATGCTAGCAGTTGTACCCCAAACCGTGAAGAGAAGGAGTTGGATTGGGTTTCCCCGAACCGTGAAGAGAAGAGTCGGATCGGGTTTCCCCTAAGTAAAGGAGATGGATCGGGTTTCCCCGAACCTTGAAGAGAAGAGTTGGATCGGTTTTCCCCGAACCGTGAAGAGAAGAGTTGGATCGGATTTCCCCGAACCGTGAAGAGAAGAGTTGGATCGGATTTCCCCGAACCGTGAAGAGAAGAGTTGGATTGGGTTTCCCCTAAGTAAATGAGATGGATCGGGTTTCCCCGAACCATGAAGAGAAGAGTTGGATCGGTTTTCCCCGAACCGTGAAGAGAAGAGTCGGATCGGGTTTCCCCTAAGTAAAGGAGATGGATCGGGTTTCCCCGAACCGTGAAGAGAAGAGTTGGATCGGTTTTCCCCGAACCGTGAAGAGAAGAGTTGGATCGGGATCCCTAACTGTGAAGAGGAGTTGGATCGAGATCCCTAACCGTGACAAGGAGGTGGATCGGGATCCCTAACTGTGAAGAGGAGTTGGATCGGGATCCCTAACCGTGACAAGACAAGTTGGATCAGGTACCCCGAACCGTGATTGAAGTAGTTGGATCGGGTACCCCGAACCGTGACAAGGCAAGCTAGGTCATGTACCCCGATCCATGACACGACAGATAGATCGGGGGTCACGACTCATAATACGTCATCCGAGCCATGAACCATGGCGTTACCCGAGCCGTGGACCATGGTGTCACCCGAGCCGTGAACCATGGTGTTACCCGAGCCGTGAACCATGGTTAGAGATTGGGCCGAGACAACGAGCCCACGAATATAAGCCCACAAAAGAGATGACAAAGACAGCCCATGAATCGAAGCTCATGACGATGATAGTTTTTGCTAGAAGGAAATCCCGAGGAATTAGAAAATCTTCCTTATCTCTTTAGACATTAACTTAGCCGACTAAAACTTATATATATACTCATGTAAACCCTCTGAAAAGGGGATCCGCAATTTACCTAGCAAAACCCTGTACTTTTGCTCTCATACAAAAAAGCTTTCTAAGCAGCTTAATAAAATATCATCTTTGGATCTCTGTTCGTGTTTTTTGGGTGGTTTTTATTCAGAAGTTTCAGATCTCTCTAAAAGACTCGACGAATTCAATTGGCGTGGATTTATACTCCCACACTCTCTCTTCGCAATATCTGCTCCATAAACAGATATAATTCCAGCGATGACAACGACTTTGACCGACGATGAAGAATCATGGCCAGAGGAAGAATCGTGGTGGTTGAGTCAAACCACTTTTACTGCCGTCGTCACCACCATCGCCATTGTTGGCGGAGAGAACGCCGTCGTGAATCATCAGATGCAGATAGGTGTTCTTGGTTTGAGTTAAAACTCAAAGTTTTTACCGAGATTTGGATTTGATATATTTTGGAACCAATCATTTAAAGGGTTTAAACTCAAACATATCCAACTAACATTGTTATTAACTGAGTAAACCTATTTTATCCGGCTATTATCCATATTATCCAAATATTATCAAATTATAGCCCTCTCTCAAGTTGCCATCTTAAAAGTCAACATATGTGGTTACACACATAAATAAGAATACTGCATGTGGATCGACTGTATTTGAAGTATTTATCTAAATCTATAACCAATAATCTAATCTCAAACATGTCCAGCTAACATTATTATTAACTAAATAAGTCACTTATTTTATCTGGCTATTATATGTATTATCCGAATATTATCTGAGTTTCATCCTCTTTAAAATTACATTGATGTTGCTTAACACTGTAGGTATCCAGCCATCATTCGAATTATAGTCATCTCACATTCTGTATTACAATCATTGTTATCAATTCATTCACATCATTGTCCAAGTCGCCACCTTAAAACCCACCTATTTGGTTACATACATAAATAAGAGTATAACAAGTGGAATTACCGTATATGAAGTATCCATCTAAACTTGGAAGCAATAACCTAAACGAAAACATATCCAGCTAACATTGTTATTAACCACGTAAGACACATGTTTTATCCGGCTATTATCCGAAAATTGTCTAAGGTTTACCCACTCTACAATTTTACTTATGTTGCTTAATATTGTATGTATCCAACCAACCTTCGAATTATAATCAACTCACATTATTTTTGTTACAACCATTGGTATCATTCACATCTTTATCCTAGTTGTCATCTTAAAAACCATCTTTTTTGGTTACACACATAAATAGTTGGAACCAATGAACATATCCAACTAACATTGTTATTAACTGAGTAAGACATATGTTTTATCAGGCTATAATATTTTTCTTAATCGGTTAACATAAATATTACTCCGATAATGCCTCTTCATCGGTTAACACACTAGAATTGTTGCATTTAATGCTCCTCAATTACTAAACTTTTTTTGTGGGTCTAGTTAAATGACGTGGACCCTATTGATGCAACAGGAACCTATGTAATCCTAGTTAAAATCTAATAGATTTTCGTCTCCCGCCTAAACCTTACTCCACGCGCCATCACTGAAGGGTAGAATAATAATTAATTTATATAAATTTTATGATTATCACATTCACTTTTTTTTATTATTGTTGAGAATTCTCGTTTCGTCCTGCACTATTCCGTTCTTGCACCAAACATTAAATAGGACATAAACGGAACAATTCCTTTTCAAATATTCGTCACATTTCCGTTTCCGCAAAGCCTCGTTTCGAATTTCCATTTGTCCACCTCTAATAAAATTGTTGGGGACAAGGATATAAGATGAGCAAGATCCTTATTCGTCGATTTTTAACATGCGAAAGCACACGGAGACTTTAAAAGTTTTTTTTTTTTTTTTTGTAATATATTCTTGAATCACTTCAAATGTTTCCCACCATGCATACATGAACAGAGTTATTAATGCAGAGAACGTGTGATATTCAACAATCCCACAATCAGTATACTGTAATAGGCATTTTGTTACATCTTCAAATTAGGTGGATTGATGTTATTAACCTAATTTATTTTACCACGAAGTTGAAACTGTGAAATTTGGGAGTTCAAGAGTCAATTAGAGAATTGTCTGATTTCTTGTTACTATAATGAGAACTTGTCCTTTGATGACTAAAGAGTACAAGATTAAATAAATAAGATGTTTAGAATTCAGACTTGAGAATATGTTTCTATTATCTTTTCTTTTCTGTACAAAATTTGTAGGCTTTGATTGCCTAATCCTGTATATATTAAAAGAAGAACATTGGAGATCAAAATTGCTGATGTGTCAACACCATAATTTTTCTCAGTATTTTTATTTTTTATTTAATTAATTAAACTATTAGCACTATCCTAATTGCCAAATAATTACTTTTCCAAACCGCACTAATCCCGTAATAAACTTATCTACATTCCCAAACAAATAATATATTTACTAATTTACTAATTGTTTACCGTTGGTTTATATTGTACCGATATATATACCAATTTCTAATATAAACATACGACTATTATCCAAATAATTTTTATTTAACCGACACTAATAGACTATGAACCCGAAATTTACCATTACATTCAACATTTTTTTATTTTTTGTTTAACATTAATGGTGCTTCATTTATTTGAGAAATATAAATTATATATTAACATGATATAATGAAATTATTAATAACTTAAAAATAATATAATTAGTAAAAAAAATATTTTACAAATATACCAAACCAATATTGACAAAAACATTACAAAATTTTACAAACATATTTTAATATACTAAAATATTATATATATATATATATATATATATATAAACTTAATTAAAAAAAAAAAAATTTAAATGGTGGTAAACTAGTGAGTTAATTAAGAATTGAGAATCTGTATTTAATCAAATGACTTGGAGAGAGATTAAAGTCCAAGATCTTGAATACAGGACTCTAGGATCTGAACATATTTAGAGTTTTCTCGGTTTAGAATTCGGAATCAACCCTTGTGAATTCGTTTATTTGCGCCTCACATTTAACTTTTTTCTTGTTCATTAGCTTTGAGACGAGTGACAGACAATTTGCGCCTCTAAAGAAGAGTGACTTAGAGAATCAAGCAGAGCAATTGTGACGGCTTCTGCTTCTCTAAAGACAGTCAAAGATTCATTGTTGTTGTCTTGGCCTTGTGCAACCTTTAGAGTCTTTTGTGCTTGTTGAAATGACTTCTTGAGGGAATTTCTTGAGGCTAAGTATTTCTTCACCGCTCTTGATAGATCTCCACGCTTTCTTCTTAGAATCGATTGGATCTCTCTGAGACAAAGCATCCTTGGAAATGTTGCACAAGTCCAAGATCCTGAGTGATCCATCAAGAAGCTGCTCCACAACTTTCTTGTTCTGTTCTTGAGCTAGAGCCTGTTGGGTAACGGGTCGGCGAATAAGCTTGTCAAGAGATGCATGTAGATCTTGCAGATTGTAAGTCTTTTGCAGATAGAAGAACTGGAAGATGTGGGAGTTTCTTCAGAATATCTCAATCAACATGAGCAGCTTGTGGGTGAAGTCTAGAGGAAAAGCAATTAGAGCGAACGTGGAAGGAGGCTGCCATTTTTTTTTTTTTTTCCTCTTTTGGTTTTATGTTTAAAATCAAGAGAAGGTTTACAGAGCTGAAATGTTTGTTATGCCTTGATCGCGTCTCTCGTCATTGCATATATACAACCACCAAGGAAGGGAAACATTTGGAATCTCATTGTGAGAATAGAGAGCGATGTTTGTGCAATGTCTCCCTCCAAACACCTTCCATGACTCATCCTCAATAATAAAAACAGATATGATTCAGATTTGGTCACATAAATTATCTTGTAAAATATAACCACCCGAGAGACTCTGCATCTCAGCCAACTTGGCCTGTCTCCTCATAAGAGATGATCATTGTATCGCAATTGGGGCTAACGCACATGTTCATTCTGGATCTTGTCTGCCTCAAAAATCTGATTTCTATGAATTTTCTCACGGGTTCATATGGTTTTGAGAGCGAATACATGCACGAAAGATGCTGTTATCATCTTCTCCAAGGAGACAAGCAATGGTGGATTGTGCATGTGGGGTTAGGCAGATGGGGAACACTGCATAAACATCACAGTCTTGTGATCCTAAAAATTGATAATAATGATATATTTCTTGTGTTATATATGTATTGACCAAAAGGGTCGATGAAGCATCTTGAGTTCTCTAAGGTCTTTTGTTGATCACAAAACAAAGAAAGGAAAAAAGAGAAACAGAAAATGGTGTCTATGTTCTGCTCAACGGCCTCAGCGACAAGTTTGAGCAAGATAGCCATGATGATGAATTTATGCAACATCGCAAAAGGATGCTTCGCTGCAGATATGAAAGTGGGTTTCAAGGTGTTCCAATTGTTTTTTTGAATGAATGTTAGATTCTTATTCAATCAAAAGCATTCTTACAACAAGTGTTACTTTATTTTGAAAGTTTTTTGAGATTTGCTATAATATAATCTAACAACAACTTGAAAGAAGGTGGTTACGAGTCTTGCGTGGCAAGCCACAGAAGTCTCGTTTCCTCGTATTTAAAGTGTCCGGTGAGGCGAATTGAAGTCAGGCGATTGCGGACATTTTTCCCGATGAAATTGATGATCCGTGCGGTTGTAGATTTTGGTTCCCCATGCCGTCAATTGTTACGCTCTCGCCAAACGTGGTACAAGGTCGCTTGGAAGGTGTATCGGAAGAGGAATTGTTTACCTTTGTTGTAGCCTGAATTGATTAGAAGCCTGGCCAGTTGGTTCCAATCGCTAGAGTAGTCAAGTGAGAGTAGTTTGGTCATAAGTGTTTGCCATATCTCGGTTGAGAAACTACAACTGAAAAAAAGATGGTCCCGACTTTCTTCCTGACTTTCGCATAAAACACAAAAGGAATTCACTGCCGTGTTCCAAGATTTCATCCTGTCACCGGTCGTGAAATGCTATCCAGGTCAAGAAAGAATATTTAGGTGTAGCAAACGTAAACCACACACTCCGATGCCACTCCATCTTCGTCTTATCTCCCCTTACAAGTCTCACTGTATTCCGAGTAACAAACTTGTCGAGAAATTATTTTCCCCACACTTCCAAAGAATTATATCCTCAGCAACATTAGATAGCTTCTTCTGTTTTTGAATTTCTTCTTCAATGTTGTTTAACATCGACACCCACTCCACGGAAGCATGGGAAGGGATTCCCAAGTCGATGAAACCTCTCGGACCAGTGTGCACAAAGAGACTTCCCATTGCATTCCAATTGTCCTGCCAAAAAGAGGTATTTTTTCCCTTGTTTGCATCTGTCCGAATGAATGTCTTTGCTACATTTCGATACTTCAACAACTTCTTCCACATCCAAGACCCTTTGGAAGACCCCTCTTTGGCTTCCCAAAAAGTCTCATTGTGTAGGTAACAACATTTAATCCATCGAACCCATAGGGTTGGTTGAGAAGATAAAATTCTCCAAATAAGTTTGAGGCAACATACCTGATTAGCTTCCTTTATAGACTTAACTCCTACTCCGCCTTCATCCTTTGGTTTACAAATGTCTAACCAAGCAATTTTTGCTTTTTTGGAGTTTAAGTCAGGCCCAGACCAGAGGAATGCAGAACAAAGCTTCTCAAGCTCCTTCACACAACCGTTGGGTAATCGATATGCAGTGATCCAGAAATTGATAATGCCCGCCACAATGGAGTTAAGAAGCTCGAGCATTCCGGCGGCATAAGATAAAAAACGTGTTGTCCATGAACACATTTTCGATCTAATGCGTTCCACGAGGGGCATGTAATCAGATACGTGTTGTCCATGAACACAATTGATTTTTAGAAGAAAGTGAGCTGAAGAAGTAATTTAAGTTTCTGGTAGAAGTCAGTCTAAAAGCAGAAGGACACATCTTTGACCGCGTTAGGAGAAGCAGAAAGCATTAACAATCGTTGCTCTGTTTGATACTCTGTTTCGTTTTCATGTGAGAATGAAAATCGACTGGTCTCTGTATTGAATTCGTGTTATATAATAGAGTGAACAAAACTGGGAACTACTTGACGGAAAACGAACATAAACAGAGCCACAGTACCTTGCCTAAAAAGCTTATAAAATCTTTTATTTTTTTAAGTGCGTGATTTTGGTTTAATAGTGAGTGGAGACAATCTGAGTTAGGCTCTGTTGAGTCCAATCTGTTTTTCGTTCTTGGCCAATAATGAATAATTAACAGACGTTAGGGTTTGGAAGAAAACAGAGATGTACCTTCTCAGATAAGCTACTGAATGAAATTCTGAGATATAAGGTTGAATCTGACAGTAGTAGCATAAAATGGTCAAGATGAAGGGTAAAGATTGAATCTTATAAGAGTCTTCTTTGAGTTGATCATAATCATATATACATGAGGGAGAACGTAATAACTTTGGGATCACGCCTCATAGTAAAAGGCGTGATCTTAAAGTAAGAAGACACAGATAAATCAAAGAAAATGCATACATATACCAGCTCGGAATGCGCACACCGTTCAATTTAACCTTGATGCTTTCCTCAAACTTTTCAAGCTCCTTTGTCTCTTTTTGCATCAACAACTCACAAGCTACATTTGCTTCCATGAAATTCACTTCATTTGAAACATCGGAAGCAATCTTCTCAATCATCTTCCCTTCGTCATCCCTGACACGATAAAAAGAAAAGAGAGAGTCATCACCAAACTTTTTAGTGTATCCTCTATTAGGAGTCATGCATAATAATTCTAAGAACCAAAACCAATCATATGCTTGTGATGACATTAATGCATAAGAGATTTAACTACAAACCAGTCTTGGGAAGATACACCAGCTATATCGACAATGTATGTCAAAGCTCTCATCCTTCTCAGCTCTGGCTTCTCTAATTTCCTGAAAGAGGTTCCCACCAAGCCCTTCCCTATAGTTTTGGTCTGCTTCCTTACATAATATGGATCCACTTCGTAGTAAATTGGTATCACTCGGTGCCCCCTTGTTTCTTCGCTCCACGTTAAGATTTCCACCAATTCGTTCAAGCACTTACTTGAAGAAACATAGTTTTTCGTTAGAATGACAAGTGATATCCTTGATTCTTTTATAGCTTGTGTAACCTCGGGATGGCTCATCGACTGGCCTCCCTTGGATTCACTATATACTGCAGTGATTCCAATCCATTTAAATTCCTTGATTAAATAGCTGACAAAGGTTCTTCGGACATCCTCACAGAAGCTCAAGAAAACACGATATCTCTGACGATGAAGTAAAGACGACGATGAAGAAAAAGAATCCTTATTAGCAGCTTCCCCTTGCTTGGTTTCTGACAAGATCAACCTATGGTGTTCCTGAAAGAAAATCAATCTTTATTAAATCATTATACGCAAACAAAAGTAATCATATAGCTTTTAGAGATAAATAATAACAAATGAGGAGAAACCACCAATGAAGAAGTCAGATGTACCGTTTCAATCTCTTCTGATCCTGAGAAGCTTCGTTTTCGCTTCTTGCACGGTGGTAACGCATACGAGGAAAGCTCAACCTTGTCCAAGACAGTAGCCCGTGGCCTCAAGTTAAGACTTGTTTTGTCTGTTTCAGCAGTAATTATATCTACTCCACATTCTGTAACAGTGCAAGAATCATCAAGAACCATGTTCTGTCCGTTAACAGGAACAAAGTCAAACACAACAAGATCATCCAATATATCAAGGTCATTCCCACCAGCAGCACCTGGATGCATTGAGACATCACAAAAGACAAACATGTGGTTTTTTCGAACTTTTTGAGCAACTTCCTCTGGAGTCCGACAAGGAAAGATTCTTTCGAGTCGACGTGAGAGGCCTTTCTTGTTTTCCCATCTACAGACACACCTGATGCCGAAACCAGCAGCATTGTAGGAGTCATCCCAAAAAGCAACTACAACCGATATTCGAAACCCCAAAAGTGTTTCTATACGAGGAGTTAACTGTATCTTCACTGATGAACATGGTTGCAAGTGAAAGATGGATTTCAGACCAGTGAGTGCTGGAACAGAGAAACTGAATACTGGTGCTTTGATAAGCCTCTGTTTCAGCAAGGCAAAAGAATCATATATAGGGTATGTGGAGTTTTAAAGAAACCTCTTAATTATATTCAAATTATTATTATTTGATTTGATTTGCTAAATTTTGGATAAGAAGGAGAATGCAGAAATCAGAATTAATTTTTTAGATTTTATCTTATACAAACATTTTCACGTTATATACCACAATGTGTGCACTGTGTGTGTGTGTGTGTGTTAGATTAAGAGAGAGAGAGAGATGAGTTACCTGGATATGCTCTCTGGCCATGTGAGCTACACTGGCGTCTAAAATCTCCTTGACAGATTCTGGAGAAAGATTGAAGCAATTGCTGAATGTGCAATATCTAGGAAACTGCTCAAAACTCCAATGAATATTCTTCAGAGACATAGAGCCATGTGCATTCAAAAGCTTTAGACTCTGGGGAAGCTCTGGGAGTGATTTGAGGTTTTTGCATTGACATAGTAAAAGGCTTTCCAAATTAGAGAGCCGCTTTATGCTTTCAGGAAGTTTGCTAAAACCGTTTCCGCCGAGATCCAATGCCTTTAGAGAAGGAAAATGACACATATCTTGAGGTATATGTATGTCCAGTAAGTATGCATTACTGAGAGACAAAGACACCACGGCGTACATACTTGACACCAAGGAAGAAAACAATGAAGATGGCAGCATCGATCGATATGGCGTGGCTAAAAATGGCGTAAGGGTGAGAAAACACTTGGAGCCACTCTTTTCCCTTGGCGTGACATGAAATGTTCTCCAGTTTTCCCAAATTAAGATGACATTACATGGAGGAGGCCCACATAACATCACTTTTTCAGTCTCATCTATATGAAGTTGTCCCATGTCTTGAAGCGAGAAACCCAGAATATACTCCAACTCTGAGCAGCCAGATAGCTCAACCCTGACTACGGATTTGAAGAATCCCATTTGAAGATGTTGCAGCCTTTTGCAATGATTCAAATCTAGTGAAATCAGTTCAGTGAGATCCTCAAATGACGATGGCATTTTCCTTATAGGGGTCTCAGCTAGATTTAAAATCTTAAGATTCCGTGGAAGATCGTGGATATCCTCGAGCTTTGAGCAGCCAGATAACGTTAGCGTAGCAAGAGAGTTTAAATTACCCATTCCCATAGGCAAGTCTTGAAGCTTTTTGCAGTTCTTTGCATTGAATACAACAAGTTTAGCGAGATGACAGATTGATGATGGCACTTTTCTTATGGCGGTCTCAGCAAGATATATCTCTTTCAGGTTTGTTGGAAAATCTTGAATAACCTCAAGCTTTGAGCAGCCATATAGCATGAGCTTAGCAAGAGAGGTCAAGTTACTCATTCCCATGGGCAAGTGTTGAAGTCTTTTGCACTTAGTTAAATCCAATACCTCAAGTGCAGTGAGATGACTGATTGATGATGGCATTTCTCTTATCGCTGTCTCAGAAAGATCTAATTCTTTCAGGTTTCTTGGGAAACACTGAATCTCTTCGAGCTCGGAGCAGCGAGAGAGATCAAGAACTTTGAGAAAATCTAAACTTTGGACATGAAGACCATCGCTGAGATTTAAGCAAACACACTTGTCTAGATCTTGGTTACACGATCTAACTTTTACCATTTCTCTGCAGTTCCTACATTGCGGGGAGAGCCTCACACTTGATGTTAGTATTTCTCTTATACTAGTTCCCCCAAGATATAATGCCTTGATATTCGGTGGAACTTCTGGAAAGCTTTTGATCTCTATGCAACCGGAGAGATTAATAACTCGGAGATGCTGTAGATGACCCGTGGCTGGAAAACTCTTAATTCTTGTACATCCTTGGAGATCAATAAGCTCAATATTTTGAGCATTTAGAAAATCGTTAATTTCAACTAGATCTTGGGAATGACAAAGCCTTATCGTCTTCAGCTTCTTGAGATTCTGAAGAAGAAAAAAGTTGTAGAACAAATAATAAGAATGTTAAGTTCCAACTCAAAACCAATTGACAATAAGTGGATTCACTGATATCAATTTTATAATAGTAGAAGTTTCATCTCACTTCCATGTGGATTCCTAACAAAAAAAAGTTCTTGCAAGTATTGAGTAGGGGTGTAAGACGCGAATCAAAGTTTGCTTACCTTTGTTCCTCCCCAAAGTTTTTGAAGTTTACTGTAAGGCATGTTGAGTTCAACAAGGTGCCTAGGGTCAAAGTCATGTGGCAAGGACTGCAGAGGGTAATCCTCCCAGTGGAGTAGCCTTAGCTCATTCGGAAGAGACTCAAGAGCTTTGTGAATGCGAAGTCCTTGATGCTTTTCAGGATTGGAACTGTAAATCTTCAGAAATCTAAGATTATGCATACTCTTGAAAGCATTAGGTTTAACAAAAAAGTCCAAGTTAGTTATATCTAGAAATATGGCTTCAATATCTTCAACACCCTGAAAACACAAGAAAGGCTAATAAATCAAATCAAAATCAAAATCACATGTAAATCATCAACTTTACATATCATCATTTTCACAACAAACCTTAGATTCCCCAGCTGATTTGGTTTCTTCATCTTCTAGCAGAGGTTGCATGATTGAAGCGTCCCATATTCTGAAATGCCAATCGAGCTGTACAGCTTCTTCATTGGAGATTTCCTTTCCAACGACCTGGATCAGGTTATGCATTTGCATCTTGTTTTCTAAAATAGTCACCAGACACTTCTCCACTAGAACATATATTCCAACATGTGGGAAGAAACCACACCCTTCAAACAGTTGCATCACATAATCCGCATTTTCTCCCGCGAAGAAACAAGCAATGTCTAGAAACATGGTCTTCTCGTTGACATTAAGTGTATTGTAGCTGCTCTTGAATGCTTCCATAATCAAAGATGGAGGGGTTTGCTTGAGCCTGAGGAGCTCTGTCTCCATTTCCTTTGGTTTCTTGTGTGCTAGCATTTTTCCATAAAGGCTAAGAGCTAAAGGGTTTCCACTAGAATGATGTATGACTGACATCAAGTTAGGTGCACGACTTTCCAAACCACTCTTATTTCTCCAATCTATTCCAAATGCACATCTAGTGAATAGTTGCTTTGCCTCATCTTCGTTTAAACCTTGAACCTCATATATTTGATTGACGCCACATTGCACAAATACTTGTCTATCTCTGGAGGTTATGATTATCAAGCTTCCTGGACCAAACCATTCAAACCCATTCAGAAAAGCATCGGCATATAAAGGTTTGCCCACATTGTCTAGAACGACAAGAACTCTTTTCGGTTTTGGCTTCATAATAGAATTGTGTATATCAAGTTCTTCCTTGAGGGGTTCCCCTAAGTATTCTTTCAGCAAAGGATGATGTCCTTTCACATGAAATTCTTCGTCGAAATCTTTGATGAAGCAAGAAGCTTCATAATCACCAGAAAATTGGTCAAATGCTGCTTTAGCAAGTGTAGTTTTGCCTATGCCTGGCATGCCCCAAATTCCAATGCTGCGGACACCCCATGGTTGCTTGCAAAGAAAGTTTTCTAACGCCAGCAGCCTCGAGTAGATTCCAATTCGTTTTGTAGGAAACATCTTTTCATAAACATCCCTTGCAATCTCTTCCACAAGTTCACAGTCACCACAATCCATCCTGCTTGAGACCAACACAATTATTAAAGTTATACATTCGGTGAATAATAGCTGCATATATATTTGATCAAGTACTCACAAAACGTGAGTAAATTATAATAATTTAGTACCCCCAATTCGATAATTTTCTAGATTCATTATTAGCTATAATGCGATTGTCAATTCAACCCCTTAACTCAAAGTATCTGATTGCATTAGAGGCTTACGGTAAGCCTTAACTCTAGGTAAGCCTAATTCTCAACACCTTTTAATAACCCCATTAGTTTGAATCTTAGATCAGAACAGAGCAATATTTTTCCTATATTCTGGTCAGTTGTAACATTTTATAAAAAAAAAATATATATAGCAGAGCGGATATCCGATCAAATATCGCAAAAGCTCAGTGTCTATTGGATCACATACTTTGTGCCAACTATTGGTTCGTATAACCGGCGATGGCTTAATGGACATTCATAATTTTTTTTAAGCTATACATGGTCAATTATTATGCTCCCTCTGTATCAACCATTATCCATTTGTATCTTCTATTAAGTTTTACGGGTTTCCAACTCAAAGCCAATTTGTAATGAGTGGATTGATTAATATCTCTTATATATTACTATACATCCTATCTCATCTCACTTACGGTGTATGATTCCTAACGTTATCCGCTATGGACTACATTAAATCTTTTCTTTTTAAATATCTTGGATTTCAAAAAAATGATATGACGTTAATAAAAAGATTGAGCGTCTTTCATCTATACCTTGGTTTATACGAGTCAGTCGTTTTCTTCAAAGCGACTATCCATCGGGCTATCCGCTCGGATGAGTAATTATCCTGTGGAAATATATCTCTCAATATGTCCAATCGCGAATTATGCACAACTTCCGATTGAGTTATGCAGTAAAACACCGGGACCACCACGTTTTGGTTATTCAGCTGGCAATCAACAATCTCCGCAAGCTCATCGAGGCATTCTGCAGATAGCACATACTTCTTAGAGATAACCACCACAAAAGCCTTGAAATTCTTTTTCTTTGTCTTAATCTCTTTGGAGTAGTTATCAACAAACGAAGAAGACGAAGACATCAGGCCTTTCCGGCGAAGAGAGGCGGAGAGGTGGCTGACGAAGGAGTACCGTATTGTGTCTTCACCTTTGTGGAAGCTGATGTAGACCATGCATCTCATTGACTTTGTGTCATCGGCCATGATTGTGAGCATCTATGTGAAGAAGGGAGCAGAAGAAGAAGTTGAAACAAAACTTAGTTCAATTTTATTTTCAATTTCTTTGTATACAGAAGTTGAACATCCATTGTGGAACGGAAGCACCGTTGACAAACACGGGAAAAACGAAGAAGCAAAGAGCCAAATTATAAAAAAATCGAAACAATAAAGCCTAAGGTCATAAATAAATTTTTAGCAAAAAAAAAAAAAAAAAAACTATGGTCATAAATCTATATGTTATTTTAGGGAAAAAGATGTATGGACTTAATTAACATGTTGATATTGACATAATACCTACATATAAAAAATATAGACCTCATATATCGAAGAGAAAAAGTCTAGAAACCATTAATTCAGTAAGCATATACGTGTGATGAGAGATACACCAATAATATGTCACAATGACACTAGGACAATACAATATAGGTAGTGAATAAATGACTCGGTCAATGGTCTCTTTGTCAGAATAACGAGGGGAAATTATTATTATTATTTTTTTAACTGGATGTTAACTTATATTCAAACCAAAAACTGTTTTACAATAAATGTTTCATAGATTGAGCTTTAGAGAGTGGAATCGATCTATCTAGTATGTTCGAGTGGTAAGCCAAAACTCTACACTCTACCGCTTATTTCCTCGGAATCGAATTGTATTCAAACGATTCTACGCTATTTTGTCAATGAGTTTTACTAGCCTCATGGATGGTGAGGGTTGCTCTCCATGCCTTCTCATAATTTGTTCCCTCCAAATGCCATAGTCTATCGCTTGGAAGACATATCACATAGTGAAAGTAGAGATATAATCTTGAGTGGTGTTTGAAGTGAAGTAGATAATGTTTTCCCACGTCGCCAAATAGTTTTGTTCCATGATCCCTCGAGTAAGGGCTTCCCATACTTCACCTGAATAACCACACTAAAAAGGAGGTGATTTCGAGTTTCCGAAGGATAATTGCAAAAGACGCATTGTGTATTCTGATTTTTGTTCCACTGACGAATCCGATCACCAGTAGCTAATCTGTTGTGCATAGCTATCCACATGAGGAAATAGTATTTTGGTGTTGTATTTGGGAACCAAACACTCTTTGCCCATAGAAGATGAGATGCTCAAAACGAATATGATTCCACGTATCATGCGTATTGAATGATTTTTTATATTTCTCTTCCTTGCTCCTCCATAAGGCAATATCAGACTCTGTCTCTTTCAATTGGCCTCTCTGTTTTGCCATTATCCCTTTAGATCATTTAGTTGAGCGACTCGATGTCATCTCCTTTTATGCCTGAGAATTCCTTCCTCTACCATAGCATGCTATGAAATTCCCATATAAATATAGCCTCTCTCACCCAACAACTCTGATAATCTCCCTAGATTTGACCAATCATCATGCCAAAATGATGAATTCTTTCCACTACTAACATCGACTTTGTGAAACGATTTGGCCAGAGATTTCATTTTTAAGATTTTTCGCCACATCCATGATCCTCCTTGCGTTTTAATCACAACTTACACATTTATATAATACAAGTTAATTAGGTTAATCACAATCTTAAATGGACTTGGACTAGGAATTGATATACTCTATATTTCACTGTTTTTAATACGGATTTTACTATATTATCTTTGCATTTTATCACGATTTTATGTTTTTAGGGTAGTTTTCTTGTATTTGTAGTGTTTAGAGTTTTTAAGGAGAAGATCTTGCATTTGTATTTTGATATAGAGAAGATTTTTAAACCCTTAAACTCTTTTTCTATTTATACATAATGTTTTCTATATTTTATTGCTGCTGTTAATTTCTTATTATCATGACTGAGTAATTTACTTGTTAGATTTAAGGGTTTTCAATGATTCCATGATTATGCTTGATTGATATCGAAATTTCTAGAGTTTATCTTATGCATTCTTCACTTTTATTTAATCGAACTGCTATTTGCTTGTTTGGCCATCTAGCAAACTGATCTTAGGTTGATATACTCTCCAAAAGTTTGTTATATTTCTTGAACTAATAATTGATGAGCAATACATCATAAACTGTGAAAGTTGAGTTATGGATTATTGTGAACAATTGAATCCTGAACAAATTAATGCATATTTTCTTCTTGTAATAACCATCAAAAGTTGAGTCTATTAGATTGTTAAATCATAGTAATCAGAGCTACTAAAGTGGAATGATTATACCTTCGTGATTTGAGTTCTAGAACGGTTTTTATCGAATCCCTAAATCGATATATATCTTGTATTTTCATGTGTTTATGCAAATCTCTTATTAACCTAACGTTTCTTTTATTGATTTCTTTTGCTTTTATTTTATTGCTTTCTATTGCTTTAATTCATTTTCATAAATTACAAAAACCCTAAGATATATTTTGTACTACCTAGATTTGAGGCTTATAAATTTGTAGCGTAACTATCTGGTCTTCAGTGGATCGACCCCTAAGTACTACTACATTTGTTGTGCACTTGCAGGACTATTTCATGTTTAAAACCTAATCAGGAATATCTAGCCCAATACTCCCCCTCAAGTTGGAGTATGTAAATCACAAATTTTCAATCTGCTAAGAAAGAACTGAAATTGAACGCTTAAGCAAGAACCAAAATTGAACTCTCCCTAGAGCTTTTGTGAAAATGAATGTGATCTGATCCGTGGTGCGAACAAAATGCGGATTGAGAAGACAATCATGAATAACATCCCGAACATGATGATAATCGATTTCAATGTATTTGGTGCGCTCATGGAAAACAAAATTATTGGCTATATGCATAGACGATTTGCTGTCACAATGTAGAGGAATAGGTTGATGATGCTCAACACCAAATAATCAAAGAAGCGCATTTAGCCACTTAACTTCGATACTCATCCTCGATGGAGGAACACAAAAAGTGTCTTGCTTAGTTGTCTTCCATGAGATAGGAGAGCCACCAAGAAAGAATATGTAACCTGTTAAGGACTGGCGAGTAAGCGGACACGCACCCCAATATGCGTCGCAATAATTGGTGAGTTTCAAATCACCACCAGCTTGATAAAGAAGACCTTGACCCGACATGCCTTTTAAATACCGAAGAACTTTAATCGCTGCTTCCCATTGCACATTTGTTGGATTCTGCATGAATTGAGAGAGAATATGCACAGAATAATAGAGCTCAGGACGTGTGAGTGTAAGATATATGAGGCGTCCGACAACAAGGCGATATTGCAAGGTAGTAACGTAAGGAGCATTCGTAGCACGTGCAAGATTGTGATTTTGATCAATGGTAATAATTGTTAGATGGCTACCGAGAAGATATGCTTCAGATATGATGTCAAGATAATAATTGCGTTGAAAAATAAACAAACCCTCAACATTCCTTGCAACCTTAAGAACAAGAAAATATCAGAGAGCCCCCAAATCCTTCATATGAAACCAACTATGGAGATGTGTCTTAATGAATGAGATCGTGGTTGAATCATTACTACCGATGACAAGATCATCGATATAAACAAGCACATAGATCTCAACTGAACCAACACAAGCGAGAAAAGCGAGTAATCAGAGACGGACTGACGAAAGCCATACTATTGAAGAACCTTTTTGTAAAGTAGCAAACCAACACCTGGGCACCTGCCGTAAACCATAGAGAGATTTCTTTAGCTTGCACATCTTATCAGAGATGGAAGTAAAAAAAAACCTTCAGACAGACGCATATCAACCTCTTCATTTAGAGTACCATGAAGAAACACGTTGTGAATATCAATCTGATGAAGTTCTCAATTACGAGATCCAACAACTTTGAGAAACTGCGAACGGTTTTCATTTTTATCACTGGAGAAAAATTCTCATCGTAATCAATACCCTATTCTTGACGATTCCCAACAGCAACCAACCGCGCTTTGTAGCGCTCAATCGTACCGTCTGAGTGAAACTTGAGTTTATATACCCATTTGCTCCCAATTGCTTTCTTTCATGGCGATAAATATGTGAGATTCCAAGTGTCAGTACCCTCGAGTGATGTGACGTTCAAGCCCATTGCATCACGCCATACATCGATCTCCAATGCTTCCTTAAATGAACGTGGCTTCGAGAAGGAAGTGATATTGGCCAAGAAAACTTGATACGATTCTGAGAAATGGTCACAACATATGTAATTAGCAATATGATAAGGTGTACCAGACAAACCGGGAGGTGATTGGAGCAATGAGTGTAAGAGAGTGGATGGAATCGATGCTGAGTATGCGACATAAGGTTCAAGCTAGGGCTGGAAAAAAAACTCGGAACCGAAGAACATAACCGAAACCGACCAGAAATTACCCGAACCGAATCCGGACCAATTTTCTAAAATATCCTAATGGGACCTCAACACCTAGTACCGAAAACTCGAACCAAACCGAGAACCGAACAGATACCCGAAGTACCCGAAACATAAATTAACCTAAAAATATTTAGGTTTTAGGTCGGGTATGCTCAAGTTGTTTAGGTAAATTTTATAGTTTTTCGTTGTTATTTTTTCGGTTAGTTTGGGTATTTGTGGGTATGTTTGGATAAAAATACACAATTTGGGTATATTATTTGAATTTTTATAGTTTTTTGTTATTTTCGGGTATTTTGGATAAAAAATAACTGAACCGAATCGAACCCAAAATTTTTTCAGGTAATTATGAGTTTTTGGGTAAAAAAAAACCTGAATCCAAAAAAAATTTGGGTATGAGCGGGTTTCAAGTACATACTCGGAACCGATCCGAACCAAACCCGATCAAAAAATTATAAATACCCGAATGGGACTTATAGCCCTAAATCTGAAAACCCGAAAAACCCAAACCTAACCCGAACGCCCATGCCTAGTTCAAGTAGCACATATTTCTTCTTCCCACGAAGTCCATGACCAAAATTTCACTAACCACAATAGATGAATCTGCTGGTGATTCCAAAGTTGTCGTAGATATCGGAGTCGGAGTGATACACTGAGTTTTAACCCTAAATATCACTGCAAGTGCACAGCAAACGGAGTAGTAATTAGGGATCGAATCCACGAGAACCAAGTGAAACACTACGAATTCTTTTGAATGAAATTAAGCTAAGATGGTAAAAATGATGTTGATTGCAATGACAAATGTGAATAGCAATTTAAACGATGTGAAATCTATTAAAACAAGCGTTAAGTCTAGGGCGTTTCGCAGGAATTCAGAGATCATGAACCAGACAATTATTCAGGGAACGATAGAACGCAGTCTCAACTCAAACAAGAATGTATAATCAATCCACTTTCGTGGTCTCAACTACTTTATCTAGCAACCTAAGAATCTAAACTGTCGTTTGATCTTAAAATTCTAAACAAGCATTAACGAACAGGTTTGATATGTTCACAAATTGCCTTAACATCAGCTTTCGTTGGTTAAGGACAATTTGCTCACCTATGTTTTATCAAGCAATCTATAGCACTTTTGATGAATAGATTAAACCCTAAATCAGAGATTAAGTGATCAATTCAATCTAAGCAATAAGAATGACAATAGGTGAAGACGATAATAATCCCTATCTATGTCTGGTTCAACGATTCATAAACTCCGTTGAAAACCCTAAGCTCAACTAAGGATCTACTCAGACATGGAAAGAATCAAAGCAATCGAGGAAGAAGAAAAACTCATGATAAATTAGAATAGGGTTCAGAAATCTTCTCAACGATTGAAGAGTCAGAAATTCGTCTCCCACGGCTTACAGAATTGCAGAAAACTAAAATCTCAAAAGTATGGAAGAGTATGAAAAAGCTTCGCCTAAACAATGGTTTAGACTCAAATATATATCTAAGTCAAAACGTTGGAGAGAAAAACGGCAAAACCCTCTGAAAATAGGAGATTAAAAATTTCCTTTTTCTCGTCGAATAATAGCTTGGATCGATCGATCCATGATTGGATCGATCGATCTGATGTTGGCACGATCGATCTGAGCTTCTCATGTCGATCCAAAAGGTCCGGGTATCTTGGATCGATTGATCTAGACTTGGATCGATCGATCCAAGCTAGATCGATCGATCCAAGCTAGATCGATCGATCTGGTCTCATAAGGTCGATCCTAAATGTATACGATGTTTTGGCTGGAGCGTTGGATCGATCGATCCATATGTGGATCGATCGATCTGAGTTTTTTTCCGCCGCTTTGCTCTAATCCTTACTCCTTATGCCTCTTTTCTCATCCAAACATGTTCTGGCCCTGAAATGACACTAAAACCATAGAAACGACTCGAAAAACCGTTAAAAACATATGTTAGAGTGCGTAAAAACGCAATACATCAACTCCCCCAGACTTAGCGTTTTGCTTGTCCTCAAGCAAACAC
This sequence comes from Pseudoturritis turrita, assembly GCA_900406555.1. Lineage (NCBI taxonomy): Eukaryota > Viridiplantae > Streptophyta > Magnoliopsida > Brassicales > Brassicaceae > Pseudoturritis > Pseudoturritis turrita. Next base: position 241,544 of record OVBL01000316.1, on the reverse strand, counting down.
TAAATATAGAGTCGAAGTTTGAAAATCACGGGAACTCACCTTCTCTTTGAAATGTTGTAATGATCATTCACCTTATAATCCACATATTTCAAAGTCAATCTTAACCGAACCATTATGTACTTCTCCGCAGACATTCGCAGCCCCCAGATTCAACCCACAAATTTCACAACGTTGTCCATAAGCCTTTCATTGCTGGGTCTCATCAGTGATCTCAATGTCAAGAATCTTACAGACTCATTCCCGTCCAATGCCATGACAACCATCCGCACGATCATTGGTACTCTTTCTCTCCCCCAGACTTGTTCTTTGTTTTCGTCTTTTCTTTTCGCTCTTTTTTTTTCGTTTCAAGGGTGTAGGCGAATAATGGCATCACGGGAAATTTTCCTAGCCTCGCTTCCAACCCTTGTGTGATCATTCCTCCCAGAGTAAAATAATGGGATCATGGGAAATTTTCCTAGCCCTTTACCCTAGAGGAAATCCTTTCATCTTTTCTGCTTTATTACTTTTTTAGATAAGGGAGAGGAGTACCATTATGTTTCACACAGGATGTGTTTGTCAGGCAATGAACAAGGAGTCAGACCCTTGGCATCAATCACGTCTGATGTGGTAAAAGGAAGAGCTCAGAAATTAGCTCGGGCTTAGTGGATTCTGTTGGAAGTGTGGATGTCTCTAGTTAGCTGGTCAGCTTTGGATTTTTCATTGGTCAAGTCTGAATGGGTCTGTAATAATGGTCACTAAGATAGAACAAATCAGACAACAAATCAAGAGAAATATCATAATACCCAACAGAGTTTTGACTCAATAAAACATCTTGGACTGACTCAATAAAAACATCAAAATGACTCAAGATAAACAAAACAAAGAAAAATGGCGTTAGTCCCAGCAAATATCCTCCCCCAGACTTACATCACACCGTCTCCGGGGTGAAAATAAATCAGAAGAAGGATACGACTTACGCAAAAAGGTACATAAAAATGAAAAAGGGAAAAAGTAAAAGGGAGATAGAGATGATACTGCAATCAAGGACGGTCATCTGGGCTGACACTCTCTCGTACTCCCGGTGCTCGCCTACGCCTCTGAAGACGGGGTCCATCGCCAGACTCATCCTCATCAGTTGTCCTGTGTCCAGCAACATCAGGAACTGCAGTAGTGGTGGTGGGACGTCTAGAGGAGGAGGCTCGGAAACATGATGGTGGCCGCGGGCAAGTGAGCCTAGAGAGGGCTCCCCAAATCCTCTGCATCATGGAGTTGTTGGTCCTCTGGGACTCAACCATCCATGCCCAACGAGCCTCATCAGTAGCATCTGCAGGTAAGGGGGGAAGATCGTACTGACCAGTGTAAGCAGGAAGCAGCTGCTCCGTCGTACCCTGTGCAGTGTAATCTGGCACTCTGTCATCCTCCAGGTGAGGCTGTGAAGTACTGGCTCGTGCAGAACTACTCCGTCGTCTAGGTGCAGCAGCACAGAGGAGCTCCGGGGCAGGTAAGAACTCCAGGTTATCCCTGGATGTGAGAGCGGTGAGGGCAGGAAGTGGTAGCTGGCACAGATGAGAGACTCCAGCGCGATCATGGAACTGATACTTCAGGCCAGCCTTGAGAATGGTGTTGTGCCTGAAGTATCAGTTCCATGATCGCGTTGGAGTCTCTCATCTGTGCCAGCTACCACTTCCTGCCCTCACCGCTCTCACATCCAGGGACAACCTGGAGTTTTTACCTGCCCCGGAGCTCCTCTGTGCTGCTGCACCTAGACGACGGAGTAGTTCTGCGCGAGCCAGTACTTCACAGCCTCACCTGGAGGATGACAGAGTGCCAGATTACATTGCACAGGGTACGGAGCAGCTGCTTCCTACTTACACTGGTCAGTACGATCTTCCCCCCTTACCTGCAGATGCTACTGATGAGGCTCGTTGGGCATGGATGGTTAAAATGTGTTTCCGGTTTAGTTTTAGTGAAATAAACCGGTTTTAACCAAAAACAGTCAAACCCGAAACTTACCTGGGATTGGATCGATCGATCCAAATGCGGATCGATCGATCTGTGGGTGGATCGATCGATCTGTAAAATGTTCGGCTTTTTGGCTGGTTGTCTGGATCGATCGATCTGGACCTGGATCGATCGATCCGACCCCCTTTTTTTTTTTTTTTTTTTTTTTTTTAGGACCTGAAAGAGTGAAAAACAAAACTAAAAATTAGAAAACAAATGAATATCTAAGGATGTACACTTACCGATGGGTTGCCTCCCACCAAGCGCTTGTTTTAAGTCACGAGCTTGACTTGGATGCCGTCTAGGCTTGAGGCGGATCACTTAGGGGAATGGTGTCTCCTTCAGTGATTTCGGTATTGGCAAGATATGGCTTTAGGCGTTGACCATTAACCACAAATTCTCCTCCTGCAGTGTCCAGCAACACAACAGCTCCATACGGTCGTACCTCCTTGATGGTGAAAGGACCAGACCATCGTGATCGCAGCTTTCCAGGGAAAAGTTTCAGGCGAGAATTAAAGAGCAACACCTGATCGTTTGCAGCAAAATTCCTTGGAATGATCCTCTTGTCATGGTAGGCCTTAGTCCTTTCCTTGTAGATCCTGGAGTTCTCGTAGGCCATATGACGAATCTCATCAAGCTCGTTAAGTTGCATCAAACGTCTCTCAGAAGCAGGCTTGATGTCGAAATTTAACAACTTAACAGCCCAAGCTGTTTTGTATTCGAGTTCCACTGGAAGATGACAAGACTTTCCATAGACGAGATGGAATGGTGTCATTCCCAAAGGTGTCTTGTAAGCAGTCCTATATGCCCAAAGAGCGTCATCAAGTTTCACGGCCCAATCCTTTCTTGTGGTACTCACAGTTTTCTGCAGAATGCTCTTAATCTCCCTGTTGGAAATCTCGACTTGCCCACTCGTCTTCGGATGGTAAGGAGTGGCTACCTTATGCTTAACTACATGCTTCTTCAAAAGACCCTCGAAGACCTTGTTGATGAAGTGAGATCCACCATCGCTGATTATAACTCGAGGCACCCCGAAACGTGGAAAGATCACAGATTTGAACATCTTCAAAACTACCTTGGCATCATTGGTTGGACTAGCCAGTGCTTCAACCCATTTAGACACGTAGTCCACTGCGACAAGGATGTATTGTTTCCAAAAGAAGATGGGAATGGACCCATGAAATCAATACCCCAAACGTCGAACACTTCAACTTCCAAGATAAAATTCTGAGGCATCTCGTTCCTCTTGCTTATGTTCCCCTGCCTTTGACATGAATCACACTTGGAGACGAAAGCATGAGCATCTCTAAACATAGTTGGCCACCAGAAACCAGCTTGTAGAGCTTTGGACACCGTCTTAAAAGTGGCGAAATGCCCTGCATAATTAGAACCATGGTAATGAAAGAGAATACCCGGGACTTCTTCCTCCGAAATGCATCGTCTGAAAACTCCGTCTGAGCACTGCTTGTACAAGTATGGCTCATCCCAGAAGTAGCGTATGATGTCTCTCAAGAATTTCTTCTTCTTATACCCAACAAAGTTCTCGGGTTCCTTTTCTGCAGCCAAGTAGTTCGCAATCTCACCAAACCAAGGGATCTCAGGGAGCGTGGTGTCACGAGAAGGTGTACAATAGTCCATGTTTCCAAGGCTGATGGCATACACTTGCTCCTCAGGAAGGCAATCGTTCATCGGGACGTCCTCCTCTACCCGTAGGCGAGACAAATGGTCCGCAACACCGTTCTCAATGCCTTTCTTGTCTTTGATCTCTAAGTCAAACTCCTGCAGCAAGAGAATCCATCGTAGCAGCCTAGGTTTGGCATCCTTCTTGGTGAGAAGATACCTCAAAGCAGCATGATCCGTGTGTACAACCACCTTAGACCCAACAAGATATGACCGGAACTTCTCGAAAGCAAATACTATGGCAAGAAGCTCTTTCTCTGTTGTAGCGTACTTGCATTGAGCATCATCAAGAGTCCTACTAGCATAGTAGATGACATGAAGCTTCTTCTCTTTCCTTTGTCCCAAAACAGCCCCTACCGCGTAGTCACTAGCATCAGTCATTACCTCGAAAGGTAGCTCCCAATCTGGTGGTTGGACGATTGGTGCGCTAACAAGTGCTCCCTTGATTGTGAGAAAGGCCTCAAGACAAGCGGTATCGAAGTGAAACTTCACATCCTTGCACAAAAGTTGAGTCAAAGGTCTAGCAATCTTGGAAAAATCCTTGATGAACCTCCTATAGAACCCAGCATGTCCCAGAAAACTCCTAATCCCTTTGACAGAATCAGGTGGTTGCAGACTTGTCATCACCTTGATCTTTGCTTTATCTACCTCGATGCCACTTCTGAAATTCGGTGTCCCAAAACAATCCCATCTCTGACCATGAAGTGATATTTCTCCCAATTCAACACGAGATGCTTTTCCTCACAGCGTCGTAGAACCCTGCACAAATTAGAAAGATAAACAGAAAAAGAAGATCCATAGACAGAAAAATCATCCATAAAAACTTCCATTATGTCCTCAATCATGTCAGTGAAAATCGACATCATGCATCTTTGGAACGTGGCTGGTGCATTACACAAGCCGAATGGCATTCTGCGATAAGCATAAGTGCCATAAGGACATGTGAATGTGGTCTTCTCCTGATCGTCTGGATGGATAGGAATCTGAAAGAAACCAGAATAACCATCTAGAAAACAGTAGTAAGCGTGGTTAGCCAATCTTTCAAGCATTTGATCAATGAAAGGCAAAGGAAAGTGATCTTTACGAGTAGCAGAGTTCAATTTCCTGTAGTCCATACACATACGATGGCCTGTGACCGTCCTAGTTGGGATCAACTCGTCCTTTGACTCATCCTCTAGATGGATCCTGTGCATGCAAAGATCAGGTGAAATGCCTGTGATATCATCCAGTGAATAGCCTAAAGCCCTGCGATACTTTCTAAGTTCACATAAAAGTAAAGCAGTCTCCGCATTATTCAAATCAGCATTGATGATCAAAGGGTAAGAAGAGTTAGGACGAAGACGAAGGAAGGGTTGTTGCTGGAGTTGTCTCGACAGCCTCGTTAAAGCTCATGTAGGCAACCGTCTTCCCTAAAATCTGGCTTGAGTTTAACATCTCTGCGTACCCAGCCGCGTCATCACTCAAAAATCCATGCTCGTTTGCAGCCCTTGTCAAAGCAATCTCCAATGGGTCATCAACTAGAATCTCTTCTGCAGCCTCGTTAGAGATCTCTAGTGAGTCATCGACCGAGAATGTTTGTCCATCTATCATAGGCTTTTTCAGCAGGTTGTCCATCTCAAAATTCATGATAATGTCTCCCAGATGGAGATCTATTCACCCATTTTTCACGTCTATGATGGCTCCAGCAGTGCATAAGAAGGGTCGTCCCAAGATAAGAGGATCCTTTGGCTCTTCTTCTAATTCTAGAACCATGAAATCTGCAGGAACAAAAGCATTTCCAATCCTCACATGTAAGTCCTCTAGTATCCCAACCGGCAACTTCACAGAACGATCGGCAAACACCAAGGAGATTTTGTTTGGCTTGAACTTTGTGAATCCAAGTCGCTTAGCCACAGAATATGGCATCAAGTTGACACTTGAACCTAAATCACACAAAGAACAAGCAAACGTCATTGCTCCAATCTGCACGGATAAAACAAACCTCCCTGGATCTCCAAGCTTCTTGGGCATCCTATTTTGAAGGACGGCGCTGCAGTCTTTTGAAACCTTGACAAAATCATCTTCTCCAGAAACCTTGCTTGTCACCAAGCTTTTCACATATCTCTTCATTGCTGGTATCATCTGGATTGCAACGGCAAGAGGAAGTTTCACCGTTAGACCATCTAGCATCTCCTTGCACTTCGCCTCTTCTAAGTCCTTTCGCGACTTCTTGGGGCGAGTAGGGTATGGAACCTTTGGAGCATAGACATGCGCAGGAAGTGGTTCCTTTGTAGTCGTGTCACTTGCAGGTTCTCTCACCAGATCAGCGTCTGAATCGTCCTTTTCTTCTAAGTCAATGGCTTCATCGGTATTTTTCTCCTTTCGCGCAGCAGACTCTATCACCTTTCCACCTCTGAGTGTAATAGCATTGACAAACTTGTTTCCTTTGATTCTGCTCTGCCTTTCCTGGAAGGACCCCCCTGTGGTCTCTTGATTGCTTCGGCTGTCTGAGCTACCTGAGTATCCAAGTTCTTCACATGAGCAGATAGTGATTCAAACTTGCCATTGAGATCACTGTACATGTTATCCACCTTAACATTGATCTCGTTGGCAGATTTCTGTTGGTTGAGCATAAGTTGCTGCATGAGAACCTTGAGATCATCACCTGAGTTATTCGCAGAGCTCGTAGAGGCTTGGAATGGGGCTTGTGTAGTCGGTTGGAAGTTGTTGAACGGCTGTTTCTGTGTAAACCCCCCCTGAAACCTGTTCTGGTCCGGATTTTGCACGAACTGATTTTCCTGAAATCCCTGAGAGAAGTTCTTCTGGAAACCCGGATTTTGCACGCCAGTCTGTCCTGAAAATCCCTGAAAAGCAGAAACGCCCGCGTTTTGCACGGTGGGTTTTCCCTGAAATTATTGACCCTGGACGTTGGCTTGCTGTGGGTAGACTTGATCTTGTGGATTTTTGACGTTCGTGCTCTGATACGACAGATTCGGGTGATTTCTGTAATTTTGGTTAAAACCCCTGTTTTGCACGAAACCCTGTCCGTTCACATAGTTCACCTCTTGCAACTCATCAGCCCCTTCTTCAGCAAACTCTTGAGCAAACTCTTGACAGAAAACTGGATCTGCTCCATTCTCACAAAACTGCACGCTTCTCTGATTCTGACTCGCTTTCAAAAGCAGATTCACTTTCTCATTTAACTCGTCGATTTTTTTAGACTCGACGCTGTTGACTCGTTTGGTCCTATCATACTCTGCACATCGATTGTTGGAACTTGCAGCCAAGTTCTCAATCAATTGGTAGGCTCCTGCCTTGCTATGAGTCATGAAGTCCCCATTACTAGCAGCATTGAGAGCGTTCTTGTAGTCCCACTCTACTCCATCATAAAAGATGCTTAGAATCTGCACATCTGAGTATCCATGGTGAGGGCACTCTCTGCGATACTCCTTAAACCTTTCCCAAGCTTCACAAAAAGACTCTCCCGAATGCTGTTGAAAAACAGTGATCTTGTTCCTCAACGAAGCCGTCTTGGACTTAGTGTAGAAGTGATCCAGGAAAGCAGCTCTGCATTCACCCCAAGTGGTGATAGACCCAGGAGGCAGAGACTTGAGCCATCTCGATGCCTTGTCTGCCAGAGAGAAAGGGAAAAGTTTGCACATAATGTAGTCGGCGGGTACCCCATTTGACTTGGTAGTGCTGCAAATCTCCTCAAAGTTCTCTATGTGGTCCATAGGATTTTCAGCGGGTAAACCATGGAACACGTGCTGCTTCACCAATCCTATCATCTGAGGTTTGATCTCGTAGTCATTCCTAGCGATGGCTGGTGGACAGATAGCAGCCCTGTTCTGGTAGAAAGTGTGGGGAGTGTCCGCATCCCCAATTGCAGGCTGGCGTTGCTGTTGTAGCAACTGTTGCACCTGCTGTTGTAGCCTTTGTAGTTTGGCTGCAGTAGCTAGTGCATTGTTGTCGATTTGATCGTCCATTGTGACTTGATTCGATCTTTGCTTCCTGTTTGCTCTTTCTAACCTTGCAAGTTCCTGGTTATCGAAGTTGAAAAGGTTGTCAGCTCCTTTGCTTCTTCTCTGCATACACCTGAAACGTGCAAGAAAGAAAGTTAATAAATCTTAGTCTAAACTTCAAACTTAAATTCGAAGGTAACGCAATTGGTCCCCGGCAACGGCGCCAAAAACTTGATACACTGAGTTTTAACCCTAAATATCACTGCAAGTGCACAGCAAACGGAGTAGTAATTAGGGATCGAATCCACGAGAACCAAGTGAAACACTACGAATTCTTTTGAATGAAATTAAGCTAAGATGGTAAAAATGATGTTGATTACAATGAAAAATGTGAATAGCAATTTAAACGATGTGAAATCTATTAAAACAAGCGTTAAGTCTAGGGCGTTTCGCAGGAATTCAGAGATCATGAACCAGACAATTATTTAGGAAACGATAGAACGCAGTCTCAACTCAAACAAGAATGTATAATCAATCCACTTTCGTGGTCTCGACTACTTTATCTAGCAACCTAAGAATCTAAACTGTCGTTTGATCTTAAAATTCTAAACAAGCATTAACGAACAGGTTTGATATGTTCACAAATTGCCTTAACATCAGCTTTCGTTGGTTAAGGACAATTTGCTCACCTATGTTTTATCAAGCAATCTATAGCACTTTTGATGAATAGATTAAACCCTAAATCAGAGATTAAGTGATCAATTCAATCTAAGCAATAATAATGACAATAGGTGAAGACGATAATAATCCCTATCTATGTCTGGTTCAACGATTCATAAACTCCGTTGAAAACCCTAAACTCAACTAAGGATCTACTCAGACATGGAAAGAATCAAAGCAATCGAGGAAGAAGAAAAACTCATGATAAATTAGAATAGGGTTCAGAAATCTTCTCAACGATTGAAGAGTCAGAAATTCGTCTCCCACGGCTTACAGAATTGCAGAAAACTAAAATCTCAAAAGTATGGAAGAGTATGAAAAAGCTTCGCCTAAACAATGGCTTAGACTCGAATATATATCTAAGTCAAAACATTGGAGAGAAAAATGGCAAAACCCTCTGAAAATAGGAGATTAAAAATTTCCTTTTTCTCGTCGAAAAATAGCTTGGATCGATCGATCTGATGTTGGCACGATCGATCTGAGCTTCTCATGTCGATCCAAAAGGTCCGGGTATCTTGGATCGATCGATCTAGACTTGGATCGATCGATCCAAGCTAGATCGATCGATCTGGTCTCATAAGGTCGATCCTAAATGTATACGATGTTTTGGCTGGAGCGTTGGATCGATTGATCCATATGTGGATCGATCGATCTGAGTCTTTTTCCGCCGCTTTGCTCTAATCCTTACTCCTTATGCCTCTTTTCTCATCCAAACATGTTCTGGCCCTGAAATGACACTAAAACCATAGAAACGACTCGAAAAACCGTTAAAAACATATGTTAGAGTGCGTAAAAACGCAATACATCACGGAGATGCAACTTCCAAAGAGAGACTCGGTAGTGGTAAACAAGCAACTTCAACAGCACATGATTCAGTGTTTGTCGTGACTTGCTCAATATCGATAGCAGCAGTCACATCAACAAGCATCTTATCTCAAGAAGATGAGCATCAGAGGTCCCCCTTAATGATGATTCAGTGTTTGACGTGACCTGCTCAATCTCGATAGCAGCAGTCGCATCAACATGCATATTATCTTCAACAAGATGAGCATCCGAGCTCCCTATTAATGATGTATCATTATCGAGAAGAGCCATAGTTGGAAAAACCTCCTCTTCATCAATAATCAAAGGTGAATTAGGTGTTGGAACCTCGGGTTGTGTAGAAGAGGCAAAGGGAAAAACATTTTTGTTGAAAACTTGGAGATAAAATATTCATCAAGTTCAAGATTGAATACCCGCCAACCTTTGTTGATTATAAGGATAGCCTAAGAAAATACAACGAGAAGCCCGTTCATCAAACTTGCCACGAATTTTCGTGCACGAATGTTCTCAAATGATGGTGGCGTGTTATACAAAACTTCGTAAGAGGTTTTCCCATCAAGGGTAGAAGATGGTGTGCGATTGATAATATAACAAACAGTAAGCACACAATCATCCCAAAACTCAAGTGGAAGAGTAGCTTGAAACGCAGTGATCTAACTACATTAAGAATGTGACGATGTTTCCTTTCTGCATGACCAATCTATTAAGGCATGCCAACAGAGGATGTCTGATGAATGATTATGTGAGATGCAAAATAAGATTTGAGACACATGAATTTCGATCCATTGTCACTACAAATCGTACGAATCTTAGTACGGATCTTAGTCTGAAACTTACGCTCTACCATGGCGCAAAAATTCTGAAGAAGAGAAGAAACTTCACTCTTCAACTTTAGTAAAGAGTTGTCATAAAAAATGGTGAGAAAATAGCTTGATCCACAATTTGTTGAAACACTATACGGATCCCAAACATCATAATGAATTAGAGAAAAAATTGTATATGCTTTATTATCACTCTCTGAAATATGACAAATGGGGATGTTTAGCCCGGACACAAATGTCACAAGGGCCAGGAGAACTATCACTAGAAAAACCAAAATCAATCAAAGTAGATAACTTAGAGATGACCGACATCGCATGATGACCCATTATTGTTGCCAAAGTTCACGTCCACAAATCTGTTGAGCTGCATTAACCTAAACTTTAACAGCTTTCCAAAAGTAATAAATCCCATCGTACTTACCACCTGTTCCAATAAACATCCTCGTAAACCGGTCCTACAAATAACACAACTTATCAGAAAATGCTATAAATGGCTTTTCTTTCAGCAAACATGCCACAAAGAGAAGCGTGTTAATTAAAAAAAGGAGCAAATATGACAGAGGACAAAACAACAGAGCCGCCAAGATACAATTTGCCTCGACATCTGGTCATTGTGATCGTTCCATTACGATGAATTGCCGTCGTCATATATTCGCCGCCAAATTAACAACGGTTTCCTTATTACGTCGAGCGGTCAACGATGAATTGCCATTTGTCGCTAAATCATCGCAAATTCTGTTTTGCGATGATTTACCAACGAATCTGGCCATCGGTATATCCCTATTTTTTTTAGTGAACCTTGCACGTGGGTTTTCATTTTGAAACCTTTTAAAACTTCACATCCAAAATTGTGCATCAATGATATGGTAATCCACATACTACTAATTAATTTTGTTTTGAAAACCATGGATTAAAAATAAAGATTACATTAGTTGCTAAAATAACAAGTTGGTATTAAAAATAAAACATGCAACAAGTCATTAACCAAAAAAGAGGGAGACTTTTCATTGAGACTTCGTCCGGAGACTTTTCATTGAATAGAAATGGTGCATTGGTATGATACACACAACTTTGGAAATGAGACATACGCTAATACATGATGTTAAGAATCATATATATGATACACACGATTTTCAGCTGACAACTTTGGAAATAAATAAGAGATTCCTACTTTGACAAATCCTCTCAAGATGGACAGCCAGGGTTGAGCATATTTTTGGCGCAAAGAAGCACAAACCAAGACCGAGATAGAGCTTTGGTTAAGGCATATGCGAGTAGCTATGTGGATGTGACATAGGATATAGACTTGGCTTTTTTGGTTATTTTTTTGGTTCCTTTTGAATCAATGAGAGGACACTTTTTAACAAATTAGAAGAAAAGAGGGAGACTTTTCTTTGTTTGGATCTATTAACATAATAAAACAAGTTGCACAAAGATAAACTAAAAAGGAAAGCTACTTTGTCAACTTTGAATCCCACTTAGAGACGCAATTTCTCTTGAGTTGAATAGAAATGCTACATTGGTCTGTAATATACCTGAGGTCTACACGTGTTTACACCTGTTGAATATAGTCTTCACGTATTTGGGTTCTTCAGCGTACTCTTTGGCATATAGACGAGTGCCTTCTGTTTGTTGAACCATGGAGTACTGCATTCATACTTTTAATTCCTAGGATATCTACAGTCCGGGTATGGGTTACTTTGAAAATATACCTAGCCGGTTATACTCTAAACCAAGAATTAGCCATATAGCATCGGATTTAGGAGCACCAATGCTTACTAATAAGCTTAGCCTTGATCCTCTGCTAATGGGAGAAAGAAAGATTATGGTTGAGATGGAGTTGAACAAGCCATTCCTTTAAAGGATAGTGGTAACAGATAAAAAAGAGAACAGTTTTTAGGGTTGATGTGGAGTACACATGTCTTCCATCTAAGTATAATAGATGTGGATAGTTAGAACATAAAGAGTCACGCTGCCTACAAAATAATCGACCAAAACTCCAAGTTACTTCAAAGAAAATTGAAAGCTTGCAACCAATTTGTAGAGAACACAATTGTACAGCTGTCTCAGCCTCAAGGTCAGAGTTTGATCCTATCTTTGTTTCAAGTGCAGAAGCTGCTACAACGTTAGTACTATTTTTGTCTCTGTCACTGTCTAAAATCCTGAGGCAACTAATGTGATTAGTCGTGAGGCTGGTTTTGTCCCTAACAGTGAGGCTATTGCCATTGAGATGGTCTTTACCTCAAGTGCAGAGGCTGATTTTATCCTTATCTCTATCCCAGAGGTTACTACTATTCATACTACTGGAATTTCTCCCCTCTTAGTTACTGTCTTAAGTGTTGGGCCTGCTAATATCCATGTCTCATACACTGAGGCAATTGTAGCCACTGAACTCTCAAGTCACATCTCTGAAGATGTACAAGCTCTAGCCAAAGTAGTAGCTCCCACTCAAGACACAAATCTAGCAACCACTTGTGAGACAGGTCAAGTTGCGGGTGGAATGAATGTGGGAAACCAAAGCAATAATCGATTTGCTCCACTGTACCTAAGTGATCTAGCCACTGAAAAAGAGACATTCCATGAGCAAGAATTGAATGTCACTGCATCTACTCAAAGGATCCTACGAGAAAGGTCATTAAAGCCAACTGAAAAGATCCAAGAGATGCAGTGTACTACAGTTGATGGTCTTGGAAGACGTAGTAGAGGAGGTCGTGGCGGCTGTGGTAACAGTACCTAGTGAACTCTTGTGAACTAGTTGTTTACACTTTCTACTCTCTCTTTCTCTTTAGCTATTGGTAATCCATTTATAGCTAAAGTGTTTGCTTTTTCAACTCTCTCTAAACTACTCTCTTAAACTATACAACCAAAAGGTTATATCTTTGTATTACTTTCCATGAATTTTAAATTGAATACCATTTATCAAAAAAAAAAAAATATATATATATATATATATATATATTGTTGGAAAGAAAACTTTAAGGTGATAGAAAAAGCGTTTTAGAAAATTTGGGAGAGAATAGAAATTTTAGGAAGTATATTACTTAGATTTTATTTTGGAGCAACTTGATTACAAATGAAGGGAGAATGAAATATTTATAGCCTCCAAAGTACAAAATATCTCAAATATTTTAATCTTAAATGTAGAAGGTTCTACCATAATATCTAGATTATAATATTACAATTATCTATATTTTTCTATAGAAAAATCTAGATTTTTTATCTTAAAATATTTCAAATATTTTAATCTTAAATCTAGAAGGTTCTACCATAATATCTAGATTATAATATTACAATTATCTAGATTTTTTTTATCTTAAGGAGGTGGAAGATTATTCTAAAAATCTTCTAGAATTTGAATCAAGTTTTGGGTTTGGACCAACAAATAAGTATTAGTTAATTAGCCCAATAATTATACTTGATCCAAAATCAAGTTTATTTTTCAACACACCCTCTTAAACTTGATTTTGCTACTCCAAGCAAACTCCTCATCTTGATAAAGTCTTCGTGCTTAAGTGGCTAGGTGAAAATATCAGATACTTGATCATTCGTCTTCACATACTCCAATTGTACTTTCTTCTTGGTGACATACTCTCTGATGTAATTATAGAGCGTGTCAATATGCTTACTTCGATCATGTAAGACTGGGTTCTTCGCCAAAGCAATCGCTGACTTGTTTTCCACAAAGATCTTCATTGGCTCCTCTTGTGCCAAACTCAACTCCTTTATCAGGTTCCATAACCAAAGAGCATGGCAAACACATGAAGTGGCTTCTACATACTCCGCTTCACAAGTAGAAAGGTGACAATCGGTTGCTTCTTTGACATCCATGTGAAGGCTGTTTCTCCAATGAAGAACACAAATCCACTTGTGCTTTTCCGGTCATCTATGTCGCCACCCCAGTCGCTATCGCTATATCAAACAAGTTTGTAATCGTTAGAAACAAAGTAATACAAGCCAAAGTCTATGGTACCTTTGAAATAGCAAAGGATCCTTTTAGCCGCCTTGATATGAGTTGTTGTTGGATGCTCCATCTATCGACTCACAACTCCGACCGCATATAAGATGTCAGGCCTTGTGCACGTTAAGTAACGCAAACTTCCAACCATGCTTTTTAAAGAGTGTTGGATCCACACTCTCTCCTTCCTCATGCTTTGACAACTTGGCTCCACATTCCATTGGTGTGCTAACTGGATTCGAGTCGTCCATCTTGAATTTCTTAAGTACTTCTTTAGCATATCCTTCTTGGATAATAAAGATTCCATCATCTTCTTGTCTCACTTCAATTTCAAGGTTGTAAGACATCAATCCTATATCAGTCATCCCGAACTCCTTCGTCATCTCCATCTTAAATTCCCCGGACATGCTTGGATTGCTACCGGTGAATATCAAGTCATCTACATATAAACATGCAATCAATATATCTTTGTTTTGAGTTTTGATATAAAGTGCATGCTCATATGGATACTTGATGAAATTTTTCTCCTTGAAGTACTTATCAATTCGAGTATTCCAAACTCTTGGGACCTGTTTTAAGCCATAAAGTGCCTTCTTTAACCTTAGGACCTTGTCTTCTTCTCTCTTGACTATGTAGCCTTGTGGTTGCTCAATGTAAACTTCTTCTTCAAGATCTCCATTTAAAAAGGCTGATTTGACATCCATTTGATGTATCCTCCAATTTTTTTTAGCCGCCAATGAAATGATTAGTCGAACAGTTTTTAAACGAGCAACAGGAGAAAATACCTCGTCATATTCGATTCCATCTCTTTGACTATAGCCTTTTGCTACCAATCTTGCCTTGTACCTGTCAACTTCTCCTTTAGAGTTTTTCTTTTCTTTGTACACCCACTTCACACCGATCGCCGTGTGCCCATTTGGAAGTGAAGCTAACTCACAAGTATCATTGCATTTCTTTTGTATTGCCTTGATCTCTTCATCCATTGCATTTCTCCATGTCTTCTTCTCCAAAGCTTCTTGGAAATTCATGGGCTCGCAATCCGCAAACAGAAAAAATAAAGTAACATTGTCTTGATTTTCGGTTACCTCATAAAGCTCTTGAATGCTTCTAAAACGTGGAGTCTTTTCACTCGAACTTTCATCTCCTTGAGAACTCGGTGTTGGTGAAGTTGGTGGTGTAACTGGCTCCTCTCTTGGTTGCTCCAAGTCATCTTCTTCAACATGTGGAAATAAGTTATAATCTTCATCATTTGATCTCCAATCCATTCTCCTTCTTCATCAAAGATGACATTTCGACTGATGATTGTCTTCTTCATTTCAGGATTGTAGAGCTTGTAGCCTTTGGAGTTAGCGTCATAGCCAATGAAGATGTACTTCTCGCTTTTGTAATCTAGTTTGCTCCGCTTCTCGTCTCGTACATGAGCATGAGCAATGCTTCCAAATACTCTTAAAAGAGAAACACCGGGCTTTCTTCCGCTCCAAGCTTCTTGTGGTGTTTTCCCTGAAATGCTTCTTGTTGGAGATCAGTTTGATAGATAAACCGCGCACGCAACTACTTCTGCCCAAAACTCCTTTGGTAGTTTCTTATTTTTGAGCATGCTTCTCGCCATCTCGAGGATTGTCCTGTTCTTCCTTTCCGCTACTCCATTTTGTTGAGGGGATCTCGGCACCGTTAATTATCTTCGAATGCCATTATCTTCACAATACTTCTGAAATTCTTTGGACGTGAACTCTCCTCCATGGTCAGATCTCATGGCTTTTATCACAAGGCCACTTTCCTTTTTTACAAGGGTTTTTGAACCTTTTGAAGTTTTCAAACACTTCTGATTTTTTCTTCAAAAAGTAAACCCATGTCTTTCTTGAAAAATCATCAATAAAGAGAAGGAAGTAGTTACTTTTACCGAGTGATCTTGGTTTGATCGGACTATACACATTCGTGTGTATGAGTTCCAGCGGTTTCTGAGCGCTTGTGCTTGGCTCCTTTGAAAAACTCATTTTGAATTGTTTTCCAAGTAAACAACCTTCACACACTTGATTTGGATGGTTAATGCAAGGCAAACCCCTCACCATTTCCTTCTTCGAAAGCAGCTCTAATCCTCCGAAGTTGAGATGCCCGAATCGAAAATGCCAAAGCCATGACTCCTCTTTATAACACATCTTGAGACATTGCGCGATGTCACTTTGAATGTTAAGGACAAACATTCGGTTTCTTGACATCGGCACCTTGGTAATGAGATTGCTTACTTGGTCTCTTATAGAAAGGTGATTATCTTTTAATCGAATATCATAAATTTTCTCTAAGAGTTGTCCGAGATTCAAGATGTTGGTCTTCATGCTTGGGATATAATAAACATTCGAAATAAATTGATGATCTCCATTCTTCAACCGGATGAGAATATTTCCTTTACTTTTACCTCCATCTTCGATTCACTCCTAAAGCCACATTTCTTTTTACCGATTCATCAAGCTCCATGAACATGCTTCTTCAACCGCACATGTGATTGTTTGCACCGCTATCGAGGTACCACTTGTGAACCTCATCTCGGTCATCCTTCTTATAAGCCATCAATAAGATATCATCTTCTTGGTTTCTTTCTTCAACGTAGTTTGACTTTTCCTCAATTTGATTGTTGCTTGGAGCTTTACATTTGGAAGCATAATGTCCATACTTTCCACAATTGTAGCATTTAATTCTTGACTTATCGTACCTTGATTTTGGACTTCCTCTCCCACGACCTCTTGATAAGCTTTCTCCTCTTTGGTTGGTGTGGTCTTCATAGGGCCTCCAACCTCGTCCATTTCCATATCCACGACCTTGTCCTCGGATTTTACCACCACCACGCCTTTGATGGCTTCGACCGCTATCATCTTTAGTTTGGTCAATCCGCATCTTGAGTACTTGTTCGGCCATATCTTCCTTCTTCTTCTTCTTTTCTTTATATGCTTGTAGCGATCCAAGAAGTTTTTCCATTGTCATAGCCTCCAAATCTTTTGTGTCTTCGATAACGGTGACAATATGCTCGAATTTTGAATCCAACGATCTAAGAATCTTCTCCATGATTCTTACCTCGTCTAACCTCTCTCCATTTCTTTTAAGTTTATTAGTAATCGTTAAGACTCTTGAGAAGTAATCGGATAAGAGTTCACCTTCCTTCATTTGCAACGTTTAAAATTCTCCTCTTAGAGTTTGAAGACGTACCTTCTTAACTTGCTCCGCTCCCTTGTAAGAGGTTCAAAGCTTTTCCCACGCTTCTTTGGCCGACCTTGCTCCTGCGACCTTCTCGAACGTGTCTTCATCTAATCCTTGATAGATTAGGTAGAGAGCTTTCTTGTCTCTCTTCCTTGAGTCTCTCAAACTATCCTTTTGAGTTTGAGATAAACTACATTCGTTCTCCGGTTCAACGTAGCCTTTCTCGACTATCTTCCCCACATCATGTGCTCCTAGAATCGCCGTCAGCCTAGACTCCAATTGTCATAGTTGCTCTTTGTGAGCATCGGGACTTGGAAGGGAACGCCGTTACTCGCCATCTTTAGAATCTTGACTCTGATACCACTTTGTTGGAAAAAAAATTTATAAGGTGATGAAGAAAGTGTTTAAGAAATTTGGGAGTAAAAATAAAATTTTAGGAAGTGGAAAACTTTTTATTATTTTGATTTTTGTTTGGAACAACTTGATTATAAATGAATGGGGAATGAGGTATTTATAGCCTACAAAGTACAAAATAGTTTCAAATATTTTAATCCTAAACCTAGATGGTTCTACCGTAATATCTAAATTATAATATTACAATTATCTAGATTTTTCTATAGAAATATCTAGATTTTTTTTATCTTAAAGAGATGGAAGATTATTCTAGAAATCTTCTAGAATTTAGATTTAGTTTTGGGTTTAGACCAACAAATGATTATTAGTTAGTTATCTCAATAATTATAATTGATACAAAATCAAATTTATTTTTCAACATATATATACCTGAGGTCAAGAATCATGGATATGTTACAAGATAAGTGTGTGAAACTAGATAAGTCTGTTATCTATAATCTATTTGAAATTCTACGTCGATAACTATAAATATGCGAAATGATTTTTCAAAATTAATATGTTGTTGAAATTATCCCTGCTTCGAAACAAGATAAGTCTCTTAAACAAGTTTGTAAAACTAAGTATGAGGAACATTTCTGCCCTTAAATAAGTTTCTTTCAAAACCCTGCAGCCTTGTTCGAAAATCGATAGACTTATTAAAATTCTTGCAAATAGTGACAGTCTCGTAAATATATAGGGGGAAAACGTCATAAAAATCCTCAACTTTCAAATTTCGGCGATTTAAATCATGAACTTTGGCGTGGACAATTTAGATCCCCAACTTTTGTTGATTTATTTTAAAAATCCTGAACTTTTGTTGACTGAGCCAATTTAGATACGCCGTTAAGTCGTTTAACGGAACCAAAAAATAGAGTTAATTATCCGTTGATAAACGCCGTTAAGTAAAACGACATCGTTTGGATCTTTTTTAAAAAAACATAAATTTTGCAAAACAGAGGATCAAACTCATGACCTCTGATTCAAAAACGAGCCTCATACAATTGAGTTGCTGTGACTTTTGTTAAATTTATAAAAACTATTTGTATATAACATTAATAGCTAAATGATTTTTATAACATAAATTCTAATTTTTATTTATTTATTTCGCTTCTCTCTTAAATTACCAAATATATAGATACATATCGGCTTATATGTAAAGGAGCCACCGTCGTCGTCTTCCTCCGAACATGCTCCATCTCCTCCTTCTCTCCAACGAAGATGGATCAGGACTCCTTTGAAGATGGATCAGGACTCCTTTGAAGAAGGATCGGAATTTATTTGAAGATCGGTTAAAATCTTCAAAGAATTCACCGGAAAACCCAAAGGCGACGACGGTAAAGTTGAAGATCGACCGGAAAACTCAAGAAGGACGGTGGCGAAAAATAACCCAAACCGAAACTTAAATAATAAAGGAGGAGAGAGAAGAGAGGAAAGAAGAATACATGTTTTGAAGAAGTTTTAAAGAAGTTTTGGCGAATGAAGATTGTGAGGAGAAAGTCCCTCACTACGGATTTATATAGACACTTAAGACTTTGATGACATCATTCACCTCGGAAATCAGCAAAAAACGCTTACAGTTCCAGAGGAAAATCATGCAAATCACTAAGTCAAAGGATTTCCGAGCCGTCTCTCTGCAACAAAAAGGCCCGGGCCATCAACACAAACTCATCATAATTTGGCGGAACTGAACGATGAATGTAAAAATACCCGAGCCAAAATATAAGTAAAAATAGAAAAACGGCACGGTTGTCTTCGATGAAAATGGCTCGGGGTACCTCATAAGGAGAAACGGCTCGGGGTACCTCACCAAGAGGAAAATGGTTCGGGGTCTTCATTGCCGAAAACAGCTCGGGGTACCTCACCAGGGGGAACGGCTCGGGGTACCTCACCAAGAGGAAAAGGGCTCGGGGTTATCACCAAAAATGGCTAGGGGTCTTCACCAAAAACGGCTCAGTTATCTTCACCGAAAATGGCTCCGGGTCTTCAACAGTTTGAATCGTTGATCTCAGACTACCACTTACACCTTGGCACCAACATCACTGATACTGCCGAACTGGGAGGGCTAACTATTGGGGTCAATTTTTACCTGCTGAGAATCAAGGATTGAAAATGATTAAAAATAGAAGAAAAATCAGTGGTTTGAATTTCCATAACGGGTACCACGACCTGTGGCTAAAGTAGAATGGATTGGGTACCCCGACCCGTAAGGACACATGGGTCGGGTACCCCGACCCGTAACGACACATGGGTCGGGTATCCCGACCCGTAACGACACATGGACGGGTATCCTCCTCTCCTCTTACTTCTCCTATCTAGTCCACTCATTCTCTCTCCTCTCCTCTCACTTCCCTTCCCTATCATCCTAGTCACTTTAAAAACCTCAACGTCATTGTAGTAATTATCTCATTTTTGTGTAGCTATAATAGTTAACCCTCTTCCATTTATATACAATTATATTATGATTCGCGTATACACCGATTTATAATTTAATATTTTATAGTCCGTAAAAAAAAAACAAAACCAAAAAAAAAAAACAGATTATCTATGAAAATAAATAAAATAAGATTAAGAACACCGACACTAAACCATCAATAAAGAAGCCTAACATTTGTTTGTTTATCTTGATTGTGGGAGTCAAAACTAGTACAATTATATTTGTCAAGACTTATAAGGGATATGAAATTTCTAAAATTAAAACCACAAAAACGAAAATCCAAAGATGATTTTTATTAAGCTATTCGTATGAGAGCAAAAGCATAGAATTTTTGCTAGGTAAAATTTTTCCTTCCCCTTTTTCAAAGAAAGTACATGAATATATATATACAAGCCAGAGTCAGCCAAACTTATTCTTAAGAGATAAGAAAGATTTTCTGTTTCTTCGGGTATCTCCTTTCTTAAGTCGGTTCGGCCTGCTGGGCTTCTTGTCCAAGTTTGGTTCACTTCTGCTTGTGGGCTTGTCGTGAATTTCTTGTTGCCTTGGGCCTGGTTTTGTTTTGTCGAACCCATCACCTTCGGCTCGGATCCACTGGGTTTGACTCTGGTTCGGCTCAGGATTCACTCAACAAAAATATCGCGGTTCTGCCTCGGGTTACCCGATCCATATGTTCCATTACAGATCAGGATACCCGCCCATGTGTCGTTACGGGTCGGGGTACCCGACCCATGTGTCGTTACGGGTCGAGGTACCCGACCCATGTGTTGTTACGGGTCGAGATACCCGACCCATGTGTCATTACGGGTCGGGGTACCCGACCCATGTGTCCTTACAGGTCGGGGTACCCAATCCATTCTACTTTAGCCACAGGTCGTGGTACCCGTTATGGAAATTCAAACCACTGATTTTTCTTCTATTTTTAATCATTTTCAATCCTTGATTCTCAGCAGGTAAAAATTGACCCCAATAGTTAGCCCTCCCAGTTCGGCAGTATCAGTGATGTTGGTGCCGAGGTGTAAGTGGTAGTCTGAGATCAACGATTCAAACTGTTGAAGACCCGGAGCCATTTTCGGTGAAGATAACTGAGCCGTTTTTGGTGAAGACCCCTAGCCGTTTTTGGTGATAACCCCGAGCCCTTTTCCTCTTGGTGAGGTACCCCGAGCCGTTCCCCCTGGTGAGGTACCCCGAGCTATTTTCGGCAATGAAGACCCCGAACCATTTTCCTCTTGGTGAGGTACCCCGAGCCGTTTCTCCTTATGAGGTACCCCGAGCCATTTTCATCGAAGACAACCGTGCCATTTTTCTATTTTTACTTATCTTTTGGCTCGGATATTTTTACATTCATCGTTCAGTTCCGCCAAATTATGATGAGTTTGTGTTGATGGCTCGGACCTTTTTGTTGCAGAGATACGGCTCGGAAATCCTTTGACTTAGTGATTTGCATGATTTTCCTCTGGAAGTGTAAGCGTTCTTTGCTGATTTCCGAGGTGAATGATGTCATCAAAGTCTTAAGTGTCTATATAAGTCCGTAGTGAGGGACTTTCTCCTCACAATCTTCATTCTCCAAAACTTCTTCAAAATAGGTATTCTTCTTTCCTCTCTTCTCTCTCCTCCTTTATTATTTAAGTTTCGGTTTGGGTTAGTTTTCGCCACTGTCCTTCTTGAGTTTTTCGGTCAATCTTCAACTTTACCGTCGTCGCCTTTGGGTTTTCCGGTGAATTCTTTGAAGATTTTAACCGATCTTCAAAGAAATTCCGATCCATCTTCAAAGGAGTCCTGATCCATCTTCAAAGGAGTCTCGATCCGTCTTTAAATGAGTCCCGATCCATCTTCAAAGGAGTCCTGATCCATCTTCAAAGGAGTCCCGATCCATTTTCAAAGAACAACCCGAGCCATCTTTCTAAGACAAACCCGATCCAGCTTTGAGGGAAAAACTCTGATATGCTCTTGAGGGAAACCCCCGATCTGTTCTTGAGGGGCACCCCCATCTGTTTCTGAAGTACCTCGACCCGTATAAGTTATATATGTTGTTCGAGAGTCCCAGTAGATCTCCGTACTTCGAGCCATCTTCTTCTCGAAATTTAATACGAGCTGAACCGACATGTACATTTGCTACTGAAACCCTAGATCATTCAGCAGGATCAATAGTTGGGCCTTCGGAGCTTAGTAGAAAATCGTATATTCCCAGTCAGAAGGAACTGTGGGCCTTCGGAGCTTAGTAGAAAACCCTGAACCCTTTCGAAGTCGTGGTGCCTCTGCTTCATGATTCCCCCTTTGACGAAACAGTGAATCCCTTCAACGAAGTAGTGGATTCTGTAAAATCTGAGTCAAAATATTGGTTTTATGATCCTAGCGTTGCGAGGCAAGAGTTGGAGCGTCTTGTTGGTTCGTTGAGATGAGCTCCTAAGAAGAAGAAGAAAAAAGGCAAAATGACCTGATCCTCCAGGGTCTAGCCTATCTACTGCTAAATCTTTAGAAGATCTTAGGCAGCAGTTCGATATTTCAGAGAATGTTGAGTTTTTTCTTCTTTCTCCTTCTGACCGAGCCAATCAACCTCCCCCGAACCACTTTACTCTTTATGAAAGTTTCTTCTACTGCTGTTTTCTCTGGTTCCCAATCCCTGAAGTTATTCTTCGTTTTTTATGGGAACATTGTTGGGGTCAGTTTTCACCCCATCGAGATCGACTGCTAAAAACACTAAGTGTGGGAAAAAGCCTAGGCGACGAGCTAAACCATTAGAAGATGAGCCAAACCTGGCTCGGTAGTAAAGGAGAAGACAGGACGAGCCAAACTTGGCTCGGCGGCAAGGCAGTACGAAGAAGCAGTGACGAGCCAAACTTGGCTCGGCGGCAAGGCAGCACGAAAAAGCAGTGACGAGCCAAACTTGGCTCGGCGATAATGCCACGTGGAGAAATGGTGACGAGCCAACACTTGGCTCGGTAGCAAGGAGAAGTGACGAGCCAACATCTTGGCTAGGCAGCAGGAGAAAGAAGTGACGAGCCAACATCTTGGCTAGGTAGCAAGAAGAAAGAAGTAGTGACGAGCCAAACTTGGCTCGGCGACAATGCCGCGTGGAGAAATGGTGATGAGCCAACACTTGGCTCGATAGCAAGGAGTGGTGACGAGCCAACACTTGGCTCGATAGCAAGGAGTGGTGACGAGCCAACATCTTGGCTAGGCAGCAGGAAGAAGCAGTGATGAGCCAAACTTGGCTCGGCGACAATGCCGCATGGAGAAATGGTGACGAGCCAACACTTGGCTCGGTAGCAAGGAATGGCGACGAGCCAACATCTTGGCTAGGCAATGGAAGTAGTAGGAGACGAGCCAACCCTGGCTCAGCAACATGTTGGTAAACCAACGAGCGGTGACGAGCCAACATGTAGGCAAACCAACGAACGATGATGAGCCAACATGTTGGCAGACCAACTTCCTGGCTTGGTATCAAGGGAAGTCAGGCGACGAGCCAGCTCGCCAATGACCCAGTGAAGCAACGAGCCCAATGTCTTAACATGTCCAGGATAACGAGTCGTAAGAGATTGGTGGGCCGAGGCGATGAGGCAAGGAGAAGCCCATGAAAATCATAGGAGAAATTCCGAAGAATAAGGAAGTTTTCCTTTCTCGTTTAGGAAGAAACCTAGCCGACCTATTTGTGTATAAATAGACAATATACCTCTTTGAAAAGGGGATCCAAAAAAATTGACCTAGCAAAACACTTATTACTTTACAAACAGCTTTCGAAACAGCTAAAATAAAATCTCCATCTTTGGATCTCAGTTTCTTGGTTTCTTTACATAGAAGTTTTTCGAATCCCTAAATCTCTTTACAAGTTTTGGTTGTGCGAGTTTCGACCCCCACAATTTGGCGCCGTCTGTGGGGATTCTGTAGACTTTCTGACACCTTAGAACCACTTAATACGAGATCTGAAGCGATGACTACCGACGGAGACCGAAGCGGTGACGATGCGAGCAACACCGGCGTCGATCCTCCTAGGACAGGAACCAATCTGCCTCCAGCGAACACGGAAGGCACCACAGAAACTTTAACAGAATTGAAGAACATGATGACCGCGTTGCTGAAGAAGGCCGAGGAGCAAGACAAGTTGAACAGCTCGCTAACAGAGAGAATTGAGTCACTAGTAACCGATAGCCGAGCCAGAAACTTACGATCTGGAGGAGTCGGCTCAACTATGAACCCACCTGTTAGCGGAATAACCAGACGGCTTGGCTTAAACCCGACGGCCCTAGATTTTTCAACACCACGCGATGCACCAAGGACATTGGGAGGGTTACCACCGCCACATCCAACAAACGAGCAAGCACCCGCGGTGACAAGATCAAATATCACCGAGCTACCCCGACTGACCCAAGGTGCAAGAGGAACCAGGGATGGATATGACCTACGCACCGACGTTGGATCGGCTACAGCAATCATTCTTGACGAAGAAGGAAACCACAACGCAGAAAATCTTGCTGACGAGGGGTTCGCACCAGAGATAACAGAACCCCGAGCTAGCGAAGGCGATATTAACCTAAACCGAGCCAGGAATTCGGCAGAGGAAGAGGAAAATCCCCTCTGGGTCCAACGAGCGCAGTTTGCTGATGAACCAAGGACGACGAGCCGAGCCCAGAGGGAAGAGTTGGACGAAATCCGAGCCTCATTGATTCGAGCCACTGCTGAGATGAAAGCCCGTCCGATCCCAGGTGCACAAAGCAACCAGTAAAGTCCCAGAGATTGACCGCGTATTGGAAGAAGCACACAATACACCATTCACAGCCCGAATTACCAAGGCAAGGATCTCCGACCCAGGAAAGATCAAAGTCCCAATCTACGAAGGGACAACCGACCCAAAGGAACACATAACGGCGTTTATCATAGCAATGGGTCGAGCCAATTTTAGAGAAAAGGAGAGAGATGCTGGTTTCTGCTTGGTATTTGTGGAACATCTAAAGGGTGCAGCCCTCCAATGGTTTTCAAGATTAGAGCGGAACTCCATTGATGATTTCCAGCAGCTGTCTGCCGCCTTCTTGAAGCATTACTCCATGTTTATGGATCGAGGGCCTCAGATGCCGACCTATGGACATTAACTCAAGGGCCTACAGAGACATTGCGAAGCTTTATAGGGAGATTCAAAGCAGTAATGTCAAAAGTGGAAGGCGTAAGCGACAAGGCCGCTGTGCTCGCGTTAAAAAGGGCTCTGTGGTACGAATCCGAATTCCGAAAAGAGATTGCTCTAAACACGCCACTATCAATTCAGGATGCACTGCACCGAGCCTCAGATTTCATAGTCAATGAAGAAGAGATGAAGATTTTGTCTCAGAAGTATGGAGCCGCCAAAGCGACGAACCGTTCTTTCCAAATCCCGAGTCAACCTCCTCACAAGAAGAATACTCAAGGGAACGGGTATGTACACCATGAGAAACCTAACTTTGGAGGAGCCCACAACTATCAGGTGGGAACGGGCCGAGGCAAAGCACCCTGGAACACCTGGACACGAAGTCAAAGTTCGTACGACGAAAAAGCCTACTGCGAATTTCATCACATGCACGGTCATTCGACTGCCAACTGCCGAACCTTGGGAATGAAGCTCGCGGCAAAGCTGGTAGCCGGAGAACTCGGTAGCGCAGTCAGCTTAAAAGACTTCGAGCAAGAAGGCGAAAAAGATCAGCCGAACCAGACAAGTCAAAATGACGATACACCCAAGCGAGGAAGACGAGATGACGAGGTGACGCAGTCAGGTTCTAGAAGAAGAATAAATATGATAATGGGTGGATCACAGTACTTCTCGGACACGGTGTCTTCAATCAAAGCTTTCCAGCGGCGAGCCGATGCGAGTGTAAACTGGTCAGCACCCTCCAAACTTCCCAACGATGTTATCTCGTTCGAAGAAAGGGAAACCACCGGCATCGACAGACCACATAATGACCCCCTCGTGATAGAATTGATCGTCGATGATTGCGATGTCGCCCGAGTCTTGATAGACACAGGAAGCTCCGTAGATGTGATCTTCCGGGAGACTCTCAGAAGGATGAACATAGACCTGGACAAAATCACAGCCGCGCCTAAGCCTTTAACTGGATTCTCGGGAGAGACGACCATGACCCTTGGAACAATAAAACTCCCCGTCCGAGCTGAACAGGTGACCAAGATAGTGGAGTTTTCGGTTGCAGATCATCCTGCGATCTACAATGTGATCATGGGCACACCCTGGATAAACTCGATGCGAGCTGTACCATCAACCTATCACCTCTGCATCAAATTTCCGACCCCAAGGGGAATCAAAACAATTTGGGGAAACCAAAAGGAATCCCGCATATGTTTTCTAGCCGAACACAAACTTAGGAACCCCGTCACAGAGATCACCACCAGGAGAAAGAAGATGAAGACGGAGAGAGAATCTGAGAAGGAGTTGGCAAAACTCTTATAGCAATTACAGATCACGGAGGATCGCGAGAGGGAAAGCAAACCGACTTGCGACCCCGTCGTCTCGGTGAACATAGATGGCAATCACCCAGAACGCTGTGTCGAAATAGGGGCCGAGCTGAAAGATCCAATAAGGGGAGAGCTGATTTCTTTCCTTAAAAAGAACCTACACACCTTCGCGTGGGCAGCTGAAGATATGCCCGGCATCAGCATCAATGTAACATGCCACGAACTGCACGTGGACCCAACCTTTAAACCCGTCAAACAGAAAAGGCAAAAACTTGGTCCAGACAGGGCACAAGCAGTGAATGACGAGGTGGAACGATTACTACGTGTGGGATCGATAGTCGAAGCAAAGTACCCAGAATGGCTCGCTAACCCTGTGGTGGTTAAGAAGAAAAATGGGAAATGGCGTGTATGCGTGGACTTCGCCGACTTGAACAAAGCCTGCCCCAAAGACAGCTTTCCACTGCCGCACATTGATCGATTGGTGGAAGCGACAGCGGGCAACAAACTCCTCTCATTTATGGACGCCTTCTCCGGATACAACCAAATCCCAATGAACCCAGACGATCAAGAAAAGACGGCGTTCATCACAGACCGCGGGATATACTGCTACAAAGTCATGCCGTTCGGTCTAAAAATGCTGGAGCCACTTACCAGCGATTAGTGAACCGAATGTTCGCTGGCCAACTGGGGAAGACAATGGAAGTTTACATAGACGACATGCTGGTGAAGTCTTTAGAGGAGGAGGATCACGTAACTCACCTGGAAGAATGTTTCAAGCAGCTGAATCTGCATAACATGAAGCTGAACCCAACCAAGTGCAGATTCGCGGTCACGTCTGGAGAGTTCCTTGGATATCTGGTCACCCACCGCGGAATTGAAGCTAATCCGAAGCAGATTGATGCACTCATACAGATGGTGTCGCCGAAGACAAAACGCGAAGTCCAGAGGCTAACTGGACGGGTCGCCGCGCTGAATCATTTTATCTCTCGGTCAACTGATAAATGTTTGCCCTTCTATGATACGCTACGTGGGAACAAGAAGTTTGAATGGACAGAAAAATGCGAGCAGGCGTTTCAACAGCTTAAAGAGTACCTAGCCAGCCCTCCAGTACTCACGAAACCGGTAGAAGGCGAGCCACTGTTTCTATACACGGCCGTTTCGGCCACAGCGGTAAGTGGTGTACTCATCAGAGAAGAGCGCAGCGAGCAGAAGCCAATTTTCTATGTTAGTCAAACTCTCACCGACGCTGAAACACGGTATCCGCAGATGGAGAAGCTGGCATTGTCTGTGATAATGTCCGCTCGAAAACTAAGACCATACTTCCAGTCACATTCAATTGTAATTTTGACTACCTTCCCACTGCGATCCATCTTACATAGCCCTAGCCAGTCTGGGAGATTGGCAAAGTGGGCTATAGAGCTGAGCGAATATGACATCGAATATCGAAGCAGAACCTGCGCTAAATCTCAAGTCCTAGCCGACTTTTTGATAGAACTCCCAGAAGAAGTAATAGAGGAGCCTGCTCCGAGCACAATATGGAGGCTTCACGCGGATGGATCATCATCAAAACAAGGGTCCGGAGTGGGAATACGGTTAACCTCTCCAACAGGCGAAATCTTTGAGCAGTCATTCCGCCTGGGTTTTCGTGCATCCAATAACGAAGCAGAATATGAAGCCTTGATAGCTGGAATGAGACTTGCTCTTGGACTCAAGGTTTCGCACATCCAAGCCTACTGCGATTCACAGCTGGTGGTCAACCAAGTTAGCGGCGAGTACACAGCCAGAGACGACCGAATGGAAGCCTATCTAAAGATTGTCAAAGGACTGGCTGCGCAGTTCGAAGAGTTCACATTAACACGGATACCACGCGGGGAGAATACTTCGGCAGATGCGCTAGCAGCACTCGCATCCACCTCCGATCCGGACCTGAAAAGAATAATCCCAGTGGAATTCATCAAAAACCCAAGTATCAACCTCTCTGGCACCGTGAGTGCGGTCACTCGCTCTCAAACAGCCGTTCGAGCCGAAGGAGCGTCTGGGCTAAGTCTTGCACAAGAGGGCAGCACCGACACCACCACTCTAGACGACCAGAACATAACATCATCGGAGGAGAACAAGGTAATTGAGATAGAGGAAGAACCTGAAATTGCGCCTCCGACCGAAGGTGAAGTAGTGGACATGGAGAAAGATCCGCAACAAACAGAAACGGACTACGGATGCGACAAAGAATGGATGGGAGCAATTCGCGTATACATCATGGACGGCGAGACACCATCAGATAAGTGGGCTGCTAGAAAACTCAGAGCTCAAGCTGCTCGATATGTTCTCTTAGATGGAAACGTCTTCAAGTGGAGATTCTCAGGCCCACTAATGGCCTGCGTCGAAGGCGCCGAAGCGAGAAACATCATGGAAGAGGTCCATAGTGGCTCGTGTGGCAACCACTCCGGCGGAAGAGCCCTGGCAATCAAGATCAAGCGTCATGGATACTATTGGCCAACGATGGTGAAGGACTGTGAAAAGTTCTCTGCCAGGTGCGAAAAATGCCAACGACATGCCCCAATGATTCATCAACCTACTGAGCTGCTATCATCAATCTCAGCGCCCTACCCTTTCATGCGCTGGTCAATGGACATCGTCGGGCCTCTGCATAGGTCCAAACAAAAGAGGTTTTTGCTGGTTTTGATAGATTACTTCTCAAAATGGGTAGAAGCAGATTCTTACGCCAACATAAAGGATGCCCAAGTCGAAAATTTCGTCTGGAAAAATATCTTATGCCGACATGGAGTTCCCTACGAAATTGTTACGGACAATGGCTCGCAATTTATCTCTACAAGGTTTGAAGCCTTCTGCGAAACATGGAAGATACGACTCAGCAAGTCTACGCCACGCTACCCACAAGGGAATGGACAAGCATAAGCAATAAACAAGACTATCCTGGATGGATTGAAGAAACGCCTTGATGCAAAGAAGGGACGCTGGGCAGATGAACTCGAAGGAGTATTATGGTCACACCGAACAACTCCACGACGTGCTACCGGAGAAACACCCTTTGCTCTTGTCCATGGTACCGAGTGTGTCATCCCAGCCGAGGTCCAATTCCCTGGAGTCCGCCGCGGACTTCTTTCTGGGCAGGAAGGACTGAATCACCTCATGCTACTCGATGAGTTGGACCTGGTTAACGAACGAAGGGATCAGGCACTGGTTCGGATTCAAAATTATCAACAGGCAGCAGCTAAGTATTACAACACTCACGTCAGAAGTTGCAAATTCAAAGAAGGTGATCTGGTTCTCCGCAAAGTTTTTCAGAACACTGCCGAAACAAACGCTGGCAAACTAGGAGCAAACTGGGAAGGACCCTACAGAATCACCAAGGCGGTTCGACCAGGAGTATACGAGCTCTCAAACATGTTTGATGTTCCGATACCAAGATCTTGGAACGCAATGCACCTAAAGAGGTATTACCACTAAATCACTTCACATGAACTACGGGACGACTTGATCCCTGAAAAGGGTACGTAGGCAGCTCGTCTTCGGATGGGTTCAGTTGTCCCCCTCCTCAAAAAGGGGGGGGGGGGGGGTGGGTACGTATACATGTATACTCCCACACCT
Source organism: Pseudoturritis turrita (assembly GCA_900406555.1). NCBI lineage: Eukaryota > Viridiplantae > Streptophyta > Magnoliopsida > Brassicales > Brassicaceae > Pseudoturritis > Pseudoturritis turrita. Next base: position 211,571 of record OVBL01000316.1, on the reverse strand, counting down.
CGCATCACTCTGTAAAGGTAATAACTTCAAATTTTTTCTAAGTTAACTCGTGTCGCTTAGTCTACACGAGTTACATCTTTACATCCTTCATGGATATTCATCACCTCGTCCGTTGCTGGCCACAATAGACAAACGACTACATCCTTTATGGACTTTAACCATTATCTCTATACGGGATTAAAGGTTCTCAACACCCTCTTTCGGGTATGAAAGCGCGCTATACAAATTCCGGTTGGGTATATCCTAATCTAATATCCGAAAGGTATATCCTGGACGATATTCTTACAAGTTTATCTTTGAGAGGGACCCGTAAGCCGAAAACTCGCAAGTCTTAACACTCAAACTAAACTCTGAAACCCAGTAAACACCCCTTGGTACACTGGTCATAAGCATCTCAGCAACATAATACTACACCTAAAAAGTTAGTATGAGATTTTAAACATGCTCTGCTATTAAAAGAACGGGAATGTAAGCCGGAACACCGCAACCCCTAAACTGACACTAAAAAGACTAACCATGTTCTTTATTAATAGAAGATGGTTCGCGATATCACGTCAAAAAGACGAACGAGAACATGAATAGATATTCCCAGAAAGGGATAAGAGAGTTCATGCCAACGAATGGCAAACGTTACAAAGCAAAAGAAAAGAGTTTTTAAGTTAAAAGAGAAAAAGATCATCCAAGAGGATCTGGCTCGGAAGGCTTCTCTGCAGCAAGATCAGCAATCCCTGGTGTACCGACGTTCGAACCTGCAAACTCTACAACCCCGGCTGTTGCCGCCACATTCTCCGTTGGCTCGGTTCCCAGAAGAGTGCCTGCAGAGTCTGAGGAAACTGGTGAGAGAGTCAGATCTTTCTTCAGCTCGGCCTCAATCTTCTCGAACTCATCCGCCGCATCGGCCAAGTCAGCTCTCCATCCTGTCAGCTTCGACACCTCGGAGTCGAGAGCAGGAGCATCCTCTTTCTGCAAAATCTCAAGCAGCTGAAGATTGCTGTCAACTTGGGCCAAGTCGAGCTCTTTCTCCTTCGCCATTTTCAGCTCGTCAACGCTCTTCTCGACCTTGGCAAGCCGTTCCTGAAATTTCATCGACAACTCTCGCCGCGCCGCCTTCTGGGCCCTTTTAATGTTATTTTCGTGCAAGGCCTTCTGCTTGGAACGATCTATCCTCATAGCCAAATCGCCGGCCTTATTCCACTCTTCTTTAAGGAACGCCTTGTCCTTCTCGAGAGCTTTGATCCGAGCTGCAGCAGCCGCCATCTCGTCCGCATGTTTGCCTTCCAGCTCGGCAACCCTGCTTCGAAGGAAAGATACATCCTTCTGGGCATCTTCGGTTCGGCGTTTATCCTTTCTAATGTCGTGCTCGAACGCAGCGACAATCTTGTTGATAGACGCGACGAACTGATCATAAGAACAAACAGTTAGCTCTCAAGATTTGTTACTGAACAACAATTTGTGTATAAACTTACCTTGGTGCCTCGGAGCGACATATCAGTATACAGGTCGCCATGGGTTAGGACATCAACGGGCGGCAGTCTATCACCCGAGCAGCGAACCTGCGAGAAGAGAGTCGCTGAAGCTTCAGCGTCATTACAGATCGGTGCTGATCCTTCAAGTGGAAATGACGCTGGTGTTGGCTCGGCGGAAATTGGATCGGCGGTTTTTTGTCTTTTTCTTTTTTGCTTCTCGTTGGCCTTTTCTTTGACAGGCTCGGCAGCAGCGCGCTTCTTCTTGACATCTTTATGCTGGGCAAGAGCCGAGCTAGACGGTCTGGTGGCGGGAACGATGGCGGAAACTGTTTCCCTGTTTTCTGCATCAGTGGCAGGCAGCTCGGGAAGGAGCTGTTGCTCCACCTTGGTGACAGTCTGAGCAACTGGCTCGGCAATTTGATCTGCCGCAACAGTTGCCTCGTCGGCTCGGATGGCCGCCTCTTTTTCTACCTTCTCTTTCAGAGCTTGTTTGTCGCGAAACGTGAGTCTCTTGCCCATATTTTTCTTCGGAGGACTTGGTACTGAAGATTCAGACTCCGAGCTGTCGGACACTTCGACACCGGCGAAAATAGCTCGGGCTTTTTCGACTCTTCGTAGGGAAAAATGCCTCTCCCAATGGCACTTCCTAGCGGCAAGTGTGTTCCGAAGCGTAAGTGTGTCTTCTGGGAAGCGTGGTAGAATCTGCCGAACTGCAAAAACACAAGAAAACGGTGGTCAGCTCGCTGCAAAACAAAACCTTAGCAATCTCCTGAAGGGTCTACGGCTCGCCCACCAATATCTCCCCATTCTGACTTGACATAATTGATGCTTTCGGCTTCCACCGTAGCATCGTTAATGGGAACGAAGAAGAAATAATGCCCCCAGTCACCATCCTTGCTTCGGAAGCCTTCGATTATTTTTCTTTGCTTCTTATTGGAGATGTAGTAGGCTCGGGAGTTCTTAATCTTTCGAAACTCGAGGAACTGCCGAAGATGGGAGATGCGAATAGTCGCATCACACTCATAGCTCCGAACCAGAATCCCGACTAAGTGACGCATCCCACGAGGCGTAATCTGGCTCGGCGCTAACCCATGCTTGTATAGAAATCGAAGGATCAAGCTGGGGATCGGAAACCAGAGCAGGCAACCGTAGAAGAAACTCTCATAGAGAGTGAAATACCCAGGTGGTGGAGATTCGGCTCGGTCTGTTGAAGCTGGAACAATCAGATCTACGTCCTCCGAGATATTAAAACGATGCCTTAATGCCTCCAAAGACTCAGCAGTGCATAAGGACGAACCAGGGGGGTCGGGTCGTCTCTTGGGAGCTTTTTTCTTAGGTTTTCGCCTCGCCGATGTGCTAGCCTGGCAGCTCGCAAACAATCTTTCCAAGCGTATTTTCTCCACCTCGTCAATAACGTATTCCGTCGGCTCGGCCTTGAATTCTGCAAGGGCTCTCTGAATCAAAGCTGCCTCGGCATCCGCCTCTGCATCAAATAGGCTCGGCTGGCTCGGAAGTCTCTGGGGATAAAAACATCTTGCGACCCAGCAGTGAAGCAGAAGTTGCCGAACCAATAGAATTTTCCAGCTCGGCGATATGAGACATTGAGGATTTTGGCTCGGCGATATAAGAACGAGGAATCTGGCTCGGAAACAAACTGAACACTTAGCGAAAATTTGGAAATAATTTTTGGCTCGGAGACAGAAAAGATTGAAGATGGCTCAAGCGTCCACCGTGGAAGTTTGAAGATGGCTCGGAAAATGCAAGATCTCGCCGGAAGAATTTGAAGGTGGATCGGAAAACACAAGAGGACGCCGAGCCACGTTTGAAGATGGGTCGGAAAATTCAATAGTGGCGGCGGCGGAACAGAAGAATCGGTGAAACCCTAGCCAACTACTTAAACAAAAAAAAATAAAAAGAGGAGAGAGAAGAGAGCTACCTGATTTTTTGGAAATGAAGAGAAGTGAGTTATGAGGAAGTGAGACGAAGATCTGAATATAAAGAAGCATGGAATTACAGCGCGTGATGCCACGCAGCCTCGGGAACATGCGAAACGCTTACGGTTCCCAATAAAGTTGTAATCATGATAAGAGATACCTCAAGACAACTTTGTTATCGAGCCAAAGGCAAATCACATGTTGGGTTGGTTCGGCAAACATATCAAAGGAGAATACAGCAAGATAAGGAGCCAGAATAGTTCGGTCAAATGAATAACAACTTGGCTCGGCAGCGTGACAAAGGTGTCGGTTCGGTAAATGGAAACGAATATGTCACAGGCCGAAGTAGTTGGGAACGGAATTGAAGACGAATCAGCAGCACGTCGAGGGGTTTGGCTCGGCAATAAGATATTCTGGTGTTGGCTCGGACGTAAAACACCTCGGTAAAACTCAGTTTGGCTCGGCATGTATCGATGCCCGGATGGCAACTTCACTGCAGATTTGGCTCGGCAATCCAAAGAATGCTGATCTCGATCCCGACTCTTCACCTCGGCACTATTACTAATAATACTGCCGAGCTGGGGGGCTAACTGTTGGGGTCAGTTTTCACCCCATCGAGATCGACTGCTAAAAACACTAAGTGTGGGAAAAAGCCTAGGCGACGAGCTAAACCATTAGAAGACGAGCCAAACCTGGCTCGGTAGTAAAGGAGAAGACAGGACGAGCCAAACTTGGCTCGTCGGCAAGGCAGTACGAAGAAGCAGTGACGAGCCAAACTTGGCTCGGCGGCAAGGCAGCACGAAAAAGCAGTGACGAGCCAAACTTGGCTCGGCGACAATGCCGCGTGGAGAAATGGTGACGAGCCAACACTTGGCTCGGTAGCAAGGAGAAGTGACGAGCCAACATCTTGGCTAGGCAGCAGGAGAAAGAAGTGACGAGCCAACATCTTGGCTAGGTAGCAAGAAGAAAGAAGTAGTGACGAGCCAAACTTGGCTCGGCGACAATGCCGCGTGGAGAAATGGTGATGAGCCAATACTTGGCTCGATAGCAAGGAGTGGTGACGAGCCAACACTTGGCTCGATAGCAAGGAGTGGTGACGAGCCAACATCTTGGCTAGGCAGCAAGGAGAAAGAAGTGACGAGCCAACATCTTGGCTAGGCAGCAGGAAGAAGCAGTGACGAGCCAAACTTGGCTCGGCGACAATGCCGCTGGAGAAATGATGACGAGCCAACACTTGGCTCGGTAGCAAGGAATGGCGACGAGCCAACATCTTGGCTAGGCAATGGAAGTAGTAGGAGACGAGCCAACCCTGGCTCAGTAACATGTTGGTAAACCAACGAGCGGTGACGAGCCAACATGTAGGCAAACCAACGAACGATGATGAGCCAACATGTTGGCAGACCAACTTCCTGGCTTGGTATCAAGGGAAGTCAGGCGACGAGCCAGCTCGCCAATGACCCTGCGAAGCAACGAGCCCAATGTCTTAACATGTCCAGGATAACGAGTCGTAAGAGATTGGTGGGCCGAGGCGATGAGGCAAGGAGAAGCCCATGAAAATCATAGGGGAAATTTCGAAGAATAAGGAAGTTTTCCTTTCTCGTTTAGGAAGAAACCTAGCCGACCTATTTGTGTATAAATAGACAATATACCTCTTTGAAAAGGGGATCAAAAAAAATTGACCTAGCAAAACACTTATTACTTTACAAACAGCTTTCGAAACAGCTAAAATAAAATCTCCATCTTTGGATCTCAGTTTCTTGGTTTCTTTACATAGAAGTTTTTCGAATCCCTAAATCTCTTTACAAGTTTTGGTTGTGCGAGTTTCGACCCCCACAAACATAACCTTGCCTTAGCCCAGATCAATACCCGAGGCATCCGACACTTGATTGGCATAATTTTTTGGTGTTACGAATGTGAAGTAGAGATCGGGGTTGATCACCTAAGGTGCCTCCTGGAATTTAGGCGTCATGGTCCGAAAGATCAGTTGAAGTATTTGGTTTTGAATAAAACTAAGAGAAATATTATTTACGGTTTCCCGAGCAAAGATGAGTTTCCAGAGGATCGTTTCTTTTATGTCCAAATTTTGGAAGCCTCAATAGATTCGAGCTGTCTGCTTTTGGCCAAGATGAGCTGGGAAAAAAATGGTAGCCGATCCGTAGCTTATATGGAGCTACAGCTCGGTTTTATTTGCTACTTAGTAATTTTTGTAAATTCTGATCTTTGTTTTCCTTCTGTGCAGTTCGTCGTCTCCAGCTTTCAATTCCCCCCCCCCCCAACCTGTCTACTATTCATCAAGAACTTGCGGCTCGCAAGTGTAATTGGAAGAGAGACTTCCCTTCAGCGTATTGAACGAGCAAGAGCCTTGTCGAACGGTTATTCTGTTGATCCTTCTTCCTCTTCAAACTCTTCAATGAACTCAATGAAGAGTCCAATATTTTGTGATAGAAAAGCTGCCAAAGCTAAGGCGGAAGCTGTAGCCGTGGAAACAGCTAAATGAGAGAAAGCTCTTGGGAAGTCGAGACGAGTTATCTCCTCTCAGGTTCGGGACCCGAGCTGCACCATAGCGGGAAATGTCCTCAAGCCAGCTGCTAACTCGACTGGGCCTGTCTCTACCGCTTCTCGACAGATCGTAGCAGGTCTCTCTTCTGAGAACAGACCCTTGGAATCTTCTCTTGCCTCTCACCAAGATAACAAAAAAAACAAAGGCAAGGGGAAAGAAAAAGAAGTGGGCGAAGACGCACCGAGCCGTAAACGTGCCGTGTTAGATAAAGAAAAGGGAAAGGCTGATGGAAATGTCTCTAAGAGACAATGTCGAAGCACCCATCCTCGTGCTATCCCCGAACCGTTACCATCTTTCACCGAGCCGACTGTATCCTTGGCACCTGGAGCATTTTACTGTGATGCCACGGCTGCGGCTTCCCTATTCTCGAGGATCACTCATCCTGATGACTGCCTTCCTCCTCCAGGTACTCTAAACATGAGTCAGTCCTACGCGGATATGTCCCTTCGTGGGGTCAAGGTACCCCCGAACCCCTATTTCATGACTTGTTGATTTTTAGTTTCGTTCTAACTTTACATTCTTCTCATAGTTCGTGGTGTATCTGAATAAGCTGGCTCTTGGTTATGAGTCGGATGCCCGAAGGAACACGATCCGGATCGAGGATGCTCAAAAAAGGCTGTGGAGCTCGAATCCCAGCTAAAATCTGCGGAGGACAAACATCTTACAGAGAGGGAACGAGCCGCTAAGATGATTAACGACCTGAGGTCAGAGAAAGAGTTTCTTGAGAAAAAGGTGCTCGAATCGGCAAGAGCTAAGCGCGACGCAAAGATTGAGGAGCTGACGAGAGCGCTGGAATCGGCGGATGAGCTTTCTGAATCAAGAGTGGCCGGAGCTGTGATAGATGCAAAGCGCGAGATGGTGGAAAATTTCCTAGGCAAGGTCTCCCGAGCCCAAAAGATAATCGAGAAGCTGACTGGACAGCCAAAAGAAGACATGCTCGATCTTGCTCAAATTGAGGGCAACATTCAGCTTATCGAACTTCTCCAGGGTGAGGAGCCGCCAACTCTTGATGCTGAGACGAAGCATCTCACCAAGAGGATGAGTAAGTTTGCAGGTGCTTACGAGAGATTCGACGGGTTTGCGGCCGATCTGCTGGCGGGACTTCATGTATCCCCGGTGAAGTCTGACCTTCTCGTTGAACTTAACACTGATGAGCCAATGAAGCTACTCGCAGCAAAATTTGGAATTCGTGATCTCTCTGGCTCGAACAGAGGTACCCCGGGCATCTATGAGCTTGGCTCAAGGGGGATTCCTAATTCGAAGGCTCCAACAGGGTCATCTAAAGAGGAAAACTCTTCAAAGTCGAATGCCGAGGTCACTTCTGGAAATGTCCCCGAGCCAACTTTAGATAATACCCTCGAATCTGCTGGTGTGAAGATCTTCGAGCTGTCTCCAACTCAAGTTGATGACCCTTCTTCGTCCAAGATTGCCGAATTATCCGACAAGAACCCCGAACCCCCCCCCCCCGGCCCGCGGTCGAGGAGATAGTGGAGATTCTGGCTGAAAAGCTTCGGAGGAGATAGTTGATAAGACTGCTGAGGTAGCTCCTACAGTCAAGGATGTCGAGGAAGCAACTTGAGTTCCTCTAATATCTCTATCTTTGTTAATTTCATCTTGTCGTGTATTTGAACTTGATTTGACATCTGGATGGCTTTATCTGCTGCGGTTTTTGACTTAGCTTTTGTGCCTGGACGGCTTTATCCATTTTGTAGTCTTTTTTAGAACTACCATAGTCGTTCTATCGCCACTTGGTCATATAATTTTAGGATTTCAGTTTTACGGAAGCATCTTTATGTTCGATAAACGTGTTTGTGAAAAACACCAAGTGTGCTTCTTTCGTTTGGCAACAAGTCTCTTAATGCGTTGCTTGTATTGCTTTGACAAAATATAATTGTTCTGACGATTGGATATGAATAGATGTTTGCATTGTTGTGTTTAAGATGGACATTTCGTTTTGCAGATATGTTATCGTAAACTTCTCTGCTCCGACAATGAACATAAATTTGCATAGTTTAGTTTGACCATTTTGGTTTACGGACACGTTACCATAAACTTATCCGCTCCGACAATGGGCATATGCTTGTATAGTTCATGATGAACATTTCGGTTTACAGATACGTTACTGTAAACGTATCTGCTTCGACAATGAACAAATATTTGTATAGCACACTTTTAATCCTGAGAAGGATGTGATAGTTTAGATCCATAATGGATGCAAAAGTTCTTACTATGGCCAGCAGCAATGGAGATGTGGTAAGATGCATGTTTTATCTTAAGAATTCGAATAATCCGTGAAGGATGCAAGGTAAGTCTCTGTTTTGTTAAGACTTTTCTTTGAAGACTTTGCTTTGGTAGGTTGTAGAATTTTACAAAGATGGGAATATACGATTATACGTACTCCACTCCCCCCCCCCCTTTTAAGGAGGGGGTAGCTGAATCCACCTGAAGATGAGCTGCCTACGTACCCTTTGCAAGGATCAAGCCCCCCGTAGTTCATGAGAAATAGCCTAGTGATAGTATTTCTTGAGATGCATCGCGTTCCATGATCTTGGTACTGGAACATTGGTCATGCTGGCGAGTTTGTAAACACTTGGTCTGACTACCTCGGTGATTCTGTAAGATCCTTCCCAGTTTGCTCCCAGTTTTTTGGCCTTTTCTTCTGCCGTATTTTGGAAAACCTTCCGCAAAACTAAGTCTATTTCGTAAAATCTTCATCTTTAAATGTTAGAATTGTAGTACTTTGCTACTGTGTTCTGATAGTTTCGAATCCTGACCAAGGCCTGATCCCGTCTTTCGTTGTTTATGTCCAACTCATCAAGCAGTAATAGGTGATTGAGTCCTTCTTATTCTGAAAGGAGTCTGCGGTGAACTCCAGGAAAATGTATTTCTAGCGGAATGACACACTCCACCCCGTATACAAGAGCGAATGGGGTTTCACCAATTATTTGTCTTGGAATTATACTGTAAGACTACAACACTCCCTCTAATTCGTCTGCCCAACGTCCTTTCTTTTCATCGAGACGCTTTTTCAAACCATCAAGGATTGTTTTATTGATTCCTTCTGCTTGATCATTCCCTTGTGGATATCTTGGAGTGGACTTGCTAAGTCTGATCTTCCATTTTTTGCAGAAAGCTTCGAAATGATTAGAAATGAACTGCGAGCCATTGTCCATCACGATCTCGTACGATCTCGTATGATATTCTTCCAGATAAAGGCCTCCACTTGTGCATCTTTAATGCTAGCGTAGGAGTCGGCTTCGACCCATTTTGAAAAATAATCTGTCAAAACCAACATGAATCGCTTCTGCTTCGAGGGGTGTAATGGCCTGACGATATCCATGGACCAGCGCATGAATGGGTACGGTGATGAAATTAAGGAGAGCACTTCGGTTGGTTGGTGAATCATTGGCGCGTGGCGTTGACATTTTTCGCATTTGGCTGAAAACTCCTTGCAGTCTTTGATCATAGTTGGCCAATAATAACTGTGACGTTTGACTTTTATTGCTAGTGCTCTCCCTCCTGAATGATTGTCGCATGAACCATTGTGAACATCTTCCATGATCTTCCTTGCATCCCTTCCTTCTACGCAACTTAACAATGGTCCTGAGAATCTCCACTTAAAGACGTTCCCATCGAGTAAAATGTAACGAGCTACCTAGGCCCGAAGTTTACGAGCTGCCCATTTCTCTGTTGGTAAGGCTCCATCGTATATATATTCTCTGATTGTGTTGAGCCAATTTTTGTCGCAGCCATACTCTGCTCCTTGGTGAATCGTCATTGATCTCGCTTGCTTCTTCATCGAGGTTTGATCTAACGACTGAATTGTTATTGCTTTCGATGATTTTGGACACTTCTAGAGTGTCTTCTTCCATTAGAGTAATATCTGGTTCGTTTAATGGTGTGTTTACCGGTCCCTCCTGCATCTCAGTTGTCTCTTCCTGCTTGTTTGTGATTTCTTTTGCTTGCCTAGCTACTTGGGAACGAGTTACGGCGTTCACTGTATCGAAATCTGTAATTGCTATAAAAGTTTGGAAAGCTCTTTGACCGGCTCTCTGTCTGTCTTCATTTTCTTGTGCTTCGATTTTGCCACCGGATCGGTGACCAGATTTCTGAGTTTGTGTGCGGCCAGGTAGCAAACGCGAGACTCCTTTTGGTTCCCATGAATTGTTTTACTCTGTTCCGGGTAGTGAACTTTAAGCAGAGGTGATATGTCAAAACCGCAGCGCGCATAGAATTCAACCAAGTGGTTCCCATAATGACGTTGTAGATTGCTGGGTGATCAGCTACGGAGAATTCGACGATTTTTGTCACCTCACCAGCTCGGACAGGAAGTTTGATCGTCCATGCAGTCATTGTAGTTTCCCTGGAAAATCTAGTCAATGTTTTCGGGGTTGATACTATTTCGGATAGATCGACATTCATTCTTCTAAGTGTCTGGAGGAAGATTACATCCACAGTGCTTCCAGTGTCTATCAAGATGCGGGCTACGTTGCAATAGTTCACAATTAATGTGATTACGAGAGGGTCATCGTGCGGCCTGTCGATTCCGACTGTCTCCCTTTCTTCGAATGAGATCACGTCGTTCGAAAACTTTGAAGGTTTGGACCAGTTAATGCTGACATCTGCCCATCGCTGGAATGCTTTGATCGATGAGACAGTAACCGAGCAATAATGAGATCCCCCCCCCCATTATCATGCTTATTCTCCTTCTCGATCTGAAGGGTAGCACCTCGTTATCCCGTCTATCACGCTTGGAACGATCTTCCTTTGTCTGTTCGGGTTTGTATGTGTTCACGTCCATCTCGAAATCCTTATGGCTTATGTTTCCTCCAAGTTCGCCAACTGCTAGCTTTATGGCAAGTTTCAAGCCAAGGATATGGCAGTTTGCGGTGGAATGTCCATAGGTGTGATGGTGTTCGCAGTAAGTCATTTCGTCATAAGAATTGTCGCTTTTGGTCCATGTGCTCCATGAACCTCTCCCGCGACCTCGGCCTCTTCCTCGACCGTACCCAGGGGTGTCGGTTTGATAATTATGAGCTTCCCGAAAGCCTCCCTCGTGCTGACATAGCCGAAACTTTGGTTGTTTCTCTTGCTGTTTGAAGAATTTGAAGCCTGGGGAGGATGACTTGGTGGTTTTGCCTTTCCATACTTCTCGGTGAGGATCTTCATCTCCTCTTCTTCGGTTATGAAGTATGAAGCTCAATGCATTGCGTCCTATATCGTTGTGGGGGCATTTAGTGCGATCTCTTTACGGAAGTCGGAATTAAACCAAAGTGCTCATTTTAGGGCTAGCAGAGCCGCTTTATCGCTTAAGCCTTCTACTTTGGACATGACTGCTTTGTATCTTCTGACAAACTTCAGAGTGTTTCATTCTGCCCCTGAGCCAGGGTCCACAGGTGGGCATCTGAAGTCCCGAGATCCATGAATATAGAGTAATGCTTCAGGAATCCTGCAGATAGCTGGTTGTAGTTATCGATGGAGTTCATCTCAAGCCTGGAAAACCACTGGAGTGTTGGACCTTTAAGGTTTTTCACAAAAAGAGGCATTGTCCGCCATCCTTTTCACTTTCTTTGAAGTTGGAGCGACCCATGGCTATGACAAAAGCTGTTATAGATGCTCCTTTGGGTCGGTTTTTCCTTCGTAAATTGGAACCTTCATCTTTCTTGGGTCGGGAATTCTCGCACTAGTGATCAGTGTCGTGAACGGAGTATTCTGTGCTTCCTCCAAAACACGATCTATTCCCTTGCTAGTTGCCTTGTGCTTCATGGATTTGACAACCTTTATATATGCGGCTGCTCGGTCCATATCAGCGCGCATCGCAGCCATCTCCTCTTTCTGGGCTCAGATCCCTGCTCTTCGCTGCCCATCGATCCGTGCTTGCTCGGTCCAAAGGATGTTCTCTTCCTCTTCGGTTAGTTCTTGATCTCCTTCTGGGATGGCTTCGCGTCGTTCGGTTTGGATTTGGTCAACTGTTGGGAACTCGGGATCATCACGGCTATCTGTGTTTCGTTCCACTTGATTCTCTTCTTCTAGGTTTATGATCGGGGTCGGCTCATCTTCCCTTGGTGCATCGCTTGCTCCTTGTGCTCCGGAGGTCAGATTTGCTGAGTTTTGATGGAGCGGTGGCAATCTTCCATGGGTTCTCAGTGCGTCAAGAGGGGTCGAGAAATCTAGGGCTGTTGGGGTAAGGAGTCTGACACCACATCCGATCGGGTTTGAGATCCTGCTACTGGTTCGGGTCTTCGTCGCCAGGGCTTCCAACTTTTCTGTCATCATGCCGTTCAGCTTGTCCTACTCGTCAGCCTTTTTGTGAAGCTTCTCCAACATATTATTCATCTCCGTGAGTGTTGCCGAAGCCTCCCCGTCGTTTTCAGGTCGGTCCATCTGATCCTCTGCACCGGTGCTCCTGGTGTCAGCAGCATCCTTGCCTCCATCGTTGGTCATTGTCTTCGGATCGGTTTCGCGGTGGTGTTCGGTGTAAGAAAAGTTCAAGTCCCCTCAGACGGCGCCAATTTGTGGGAGTCGAAGCTAGCACAATTAGATTTGTCAAGACTTTTAAGGGATCTGAAACTAAAACCACAAAAACGAAGATCCAAATATGGTTTTTATTAAGCTGTTTTGTAAATCTTTTCGTATGAGAGCAAAAGCATAGAGTTTTTGCTATTTAAAATTGTTCATTCCCCTTTTTCAAAGGAAGTACATGAATATATATACAAGCCAGAGTCGGCCAAAGCTATTCCTAAGAGTTAAGGAAGATTTCATGTTTCTTCGGGTGTTTTCTTTCTTAAGTCGGTTCGGCCTGCTGGGCTTCTTGTCCAGGTTTGGTTCACTTCGCTTGTGGGCTTGTCGTGAATTCCTTGTTGTCTTGGGCCTGGTTTGGTTTTGTCGAACCCATCACCTTCGGCTCGGATCCACTAGGCTTGACTCTTGTTCGGCTCGGGATTCCCTCAACTGAATATCGCGGATCTGCCTCGGGTTACCCGATCCATCTATTCTGTTACGGGTTGGGGTACCGCCCATGTGTTGTTACGGGTCGGGGTACCCGACCCATATGTTGTTACGGGTCGGGTTACCCGACCCATGTATCGTTACGGGTCGGGGTACCCGACCCATGTGTCGTTACGGATCGGGGTACCCGACCCATGAGTCGTTACGGGTCGGGGTACCCGAACCCGTGTGTCGTTACGGGTCGGGGTACCCGAACCCATGTGTGGTGTTACGGGTCGGGGTATCCAATCCATTCTGCTTTAGCCACGGGTCATGGTACCCATTATGGCAATCCGAACCACTGATTTTTCTTCTATACTTAATCATTTTCAATCGTTGATTCTCAGCAGGTAGAAATTGACCCCAACATTAATTCTCCTATTTTTTTTTCATGCTATTATTTGATATAAAATTAAATTTTGTCACATGTTTCTATATATTTAGTTTTTCCTAATCATATTTAAATTAAGTTTACTTCTCATTATTTATCTACTCATATATCTACTTTTTAAAAACCTTGATGAATTGGTTCTCATATTTTTATTTTGAATTAATTTTTCTTAATCATATTTGATTTTCTTTGTTCTTTTTTGAATTCACAAATTATTTTTCTTTTTGTTAGAAAGAAATTATAACTATTTCATCACTTATTTTCTTATTTTCTATAATATTAATTATAAAGTAGACTCATATAAATTTATATTTTATTATTCTTTTATACTTTTTATTTACATTTACTAATTTAAATACTAATTTGTTTTTAAAAATTATTTACTGATTTTATTTTCAATTTTGCTTTAAGATTTTTTATTTTTTCTTTTATGATCTAATTAATTAACATATGCAAAATCATATATATTATTATATTAACAAATGTTATAATCTACATTTACTAATTTACTAATTTAAATGCTGAATTTCCATATTTAAAATATTTATTAATTTTATTTTCATTTATTCATTTAGGATTTTATATTTATTTTTATAATTTAATTAATTTACAAAAGCAAACTTTATATTACTATAATGATCCGTGTCATAATCTAAATCAATAATTACACATGTCGTGATCTGGTGAGTTATAATTTTTTCTACGTGCCGCGGTCACATCGAACGCATTCAGCTTTATATAATAAGATATCATTAGTATTAAACAAATAGTTAAAAAATAATAAAACATAATTAGTAAAGAAATAAAAATATATTAACAAAAATAAATGGAAAATTATATTCAAATTTTGACATATGTCGTATCTCATGAATATCAAGTTTGTCATATATTACACTCGTACTTTTAGAAACTAAAAATAATATGTCATATTTTTCTTTTTATAGTCTTTTTGTTTTACTATTTCCTTTTAATTGTCTAATAATATGTCTTATTACTAATACTTTTAAAAATTGAAAATAATATGTATGTTTTCCTTTTTTTAATTTTTTTGATTTACTATTTATTTTTAATTATTTAATATTACATCTTATTTTTCATTTTCTTTTGCCTTATTATTTTTTTTAGTTACATACAATTTAATTAAAGAAATAAATAATGTACAGAAAGAATATTTACATTTTTATATTATTTATATTGATATGTGTCACAATCTAAATTAACAATGATACGTGTTGTGATCTGGTGAGTTACAATTTTGCATACATGTCGCGTTTACATTGAACGCATCCTGCTTTATACAATAAGATAAAGCATTCAGAAACGAGTTATGATAGTCTATTCTATATATATAATTCTTTATGGATGAATGAGCGTCTACACATGTAAACGAGCTAACGTACAAATACTAATTATGCAATTAATAAATGGCATTGTCGTCTATATATAAAAATAATACTTACATAGGTTATTTTAAACCAAAAATACGACTAATAAGTTTTATATTCCATTTAAATAAAAAATTGTCAATTTGTCGACGGTTATATATATGAACAATTGGCATCCTATCTTGCTTAAAAATGAATTATCATATCATTCATTTGAATAATCTAATCTCTATAAGACTATACGTCACAATATATATAGTGATTTAAAATATGTACAAACTGTTAGAAGGTCATATTCGAAGAGTGAACCGAAATGTCACGGGCTTTCGCAAAGTGAGAAGAGCTCTAAAAAATTATGGTTTAAGTGACTAATTATGTATGTATTGTTAAGAGGTCGTACTCGAAGAGTGAGCTGGCATGCCACAGGCTTTCGCATAGAGAGAAGAGCTTTAAAAGATTATGATTGTTTCATCATAATTACATTGAGAAGGATATAGACAGATTTGACATGGTAAAAACCAAACCAGCATCTACACATTTGGCCAATCACTTCAAATTCTCAACATTCTAATATCCAAGAATGATGAGGAGATCAAGGATATGGCACAAATTCTTTATAATAGTGTAGTTGGGTGTCTAACGTATGATATCATTTGCACTAGATCTAGCATGGCTGAATTTGCTAGCCAAATCAGCAAATACATGTCTAATCTTGGGAAAGATCACTGGAATGCAGTGAAATGGATTATCGGGTATTTGGTGGTTATAATAGATTGTGATCATAGGTTTAGCAGTTAGAAATGTGGTTCTTATCCGTTGGAGTATGTTGTTGCAATGTCCTTCACGGAATTTGAGTACATTGTAATAAGAGAGGTAGCTAGGAAGTTATTATGGATATGAAGACTTGTGGCAGAGTTGGGTATTGAGTAAGGTGGAGTTTAGCTACACTATGACAGTAAGAGTGCTTTGATTCTGGCTAAATATCAAGTTTATCATGCCAAGACGAAGCACATTGATGTCGGATTTCACAAGATTAGAGAGTTAATAGTTTCATGTGAGATCTGACTAGAGAATGTGCATACATCGGAGAATGAGGTTGGTATGCTTACCAAGTCTATCACTGCGAAAAAGTTCAAGCATTGGTTAGATTTGCTCCATGTTTTCCAGTGTTAGCCGAAGAAGAAACCTCCAGGTAGCAAAGAAGTTTCTCAAGCCGCATGAGATTTTTTCGTCAAGCTGGAGTTTGGTTATGGTGACTTAAAATATGTATTTACTGTTAAGGGGTTCTACCAAAGAGTGAGATGGAAATAAAATATTCTTATATTTCGTATTTATGTTAGTATCAAGTTTCGGGTTTTGTATAAAGATGTGTTTAGAGTTTATAATTATTTACTCACATGATTAATTGAAAGAAAACTCTAGAAATTTTTT
The DNA here is from genome assembly GCA_900406555.1 of Pseudoturritis turrita. Lineage (NCBI taxonomy): Eukaryota > Viridiplantae > Streptophyta > Magnoliopsida > Brassicales > Brassicaceae > Pseudoturritis > Pseudoturritis turrita. The sequence continues at coordinate 195,417 of OVBL01000316.1, read as the reverse complement.
TTTTGCCTCAATTCGTTCTTCTTTATGTTATGCTCTAAGAGTTCATATAAATTGACCTATATTTATATATATGGCAACTTACATCCAAAGGCATTTCGGTCTTAAAATCATTTTTCTTATTTAATCTATATATAATCTATCTGATTGCTATTTTCCTTATATAAATAGTCATTTACGCTATTTGCCAAATTATCAAATGTTAAAATGAAGGCACCCATGTTGAAATGGTCCATAAATTATTAAACATGACTTTATAAGTTGAAGAAGTTTACAACTTGACTTGCCTTGTCTCCAAAAAAGATTCCAACCATGAAAGAAAGTCCCTTTTTGAGAAGATATTCTATGGAGGCCTCACCGCAACCTCAAGTGTTCATCAACTTCCGGGGAGATGAACTTCGTCACGGCTTCATCGCCTATCTGAAGAAGGCCTTAGAGAGGAGCGGGATCAACGCTTTTATAGACACCAATGAGGAGAAAGGCCTCAATCAGAAAGTTCTTTTCCAGAGGATAGAAGAGTCGAAGATCGCGCTGGCGATCTTCTCCTCAAGGTACACAGAGTCAATATGGTGTTTGGACGAGCTGGTGAAGATAAAGGAATGCATGGAAGCGAAAAAACTCGTGGTCATTCCCATCTTCTACATGATGACTCCATACACCATTAAAGAGCTGATGGGAGATTTTGGTGACAAGTTGAGGGAGCTGGTGAAGAAAGTTGATGATGTGAGACAGAAAAAATGGATTGAAGCTTTAAAGTCTGTTCCCACAAATATAGGCATCAATTACGACGGGAAGAGGTACGGAATCGAACTCCCTTCATTAAATCATAATATGAGATTTAACAAATAATTAAAAAAAAAAATATATATATATATATATATATATATTGTTTTAGTTTAATATATATAGATTGTTGGTGTAATTGTAACTTTTAGTATGAATTTGGTCAAATAAAAAACAAAAAATTAGTGAATATAGGTAAATGGAAATTGTTAGAGTTGTTTTAGAAAATAGCAAAACGGTATTATATACCGATCAAATTATGGGTGAAAATGTAGCACGCTATTTTTTTTTAACATACCTCTGAAAATATATTTATTTAGTATTCACACACATGGATAAACTAATATTTAGCGCGTTACAAATCTATATAGAACCCCCAATATAATAAATCACACTTTAATATGAGAGAGACCCAAATATTTTTGATAAAGTAGATGTCTACATAGAAAAATAGCATGTACTAAAGAAAAATCATTTGTTCTGCAATATTTAAAATGTATAAAACTTTCATTTGATAAATTAAATGTCCACGTAAAAAAATAAAATAACACGCTAAGGAAAAAAAATGACATGTCCCATTTCAGTTATAGAAAATCGATATAATCATTCAAAATGCTAAACAAACACTTTTTCGCTTGGACAATAAAATATCTTTGTCAAGTTGTCATTTACTTAATTGCTATCCCAATAATTTTCATTGGGTGTAACTACTCTAACTTTTAATTTATATGTGATTCTATATAGTTAAGAATATACATTTTCAAGTCAAATTTACCCTTCATTTTCGTCTAAAATAAAGTAAATAAATGGGAGCTTGAAAATAAAATGATTAAACTTATCATTTCCTACTGATAATTCCAATTCATATTATTGTGATTGACTAAAGAGAGTAAAAAAATTCCGACCAAAAAAAAAAAAAAGAGAGTAAAAAAATGATGATACTCGCTTGCATAATCTCCCAAATTGGTTACCGCACAGATCATGCCGATTATAACGTTAGGCACCCAAAATCGTTCATCACAATTATTATAGAAGTTGTTTTTCTTTAGAGGTGGGCATAATTTCCATCCTGTTCCATCCCATCTTATTTCCAACTCCGACTTTCCATTTCATATGGAAATGGGATATCAAATTGTACAAGTTATCGATTTCTGTTTGGAAATGGGACGGAACGAGACGGAAATGAAAATTTCCGAAGTCTCATACGGGACAAATTATATATTAACTATATAATATTATATATAATTGAATATCTATACCATAATAATAGTTGAAAAAAAATTACCATAATAATATAAAATTGAAAATATAAATATTAAGTTTCTTAATTTTTATAATATTATATGTTTCGGAGATTTTTGGTCCTCTTAAACAACCACTGCGGAGATCCGCTCCTGCGCAATCAACAAATACGTGAAGACTTCGGAAAACACGATTGGGGGCATTTTTCGACGGCTCTCTGACGCTCAAGTTAGAAAATAGGGCAAAAGAGAACAGAACATAAGAGACCACGGGGAGTCGTGGAAAGCAATTGAAAGGATAGTCGGAAAACGGAAAGAAGGAAAATGAGTGATTTCGGACCGAACAAAAGGTGGTCAACGAAGTATCTGTGAGTTGGTGAAAGAAATTTAGTGGTGAGTCAAAGGATGAAGAACATAGTATTTTGAGTAGTTCCGGCCGAAAGATGGCCGGAGAAGAAGAGAGATCCAGGCAAAGATCCGGGGAAAGTAGTCCTAAACAACCAGAAAGAGACTAAAACTCAAACGAATCGGCTTTAGTCTCGAGAGAAATGGACTTTGTGTAAGTATTTCTAGCCAAAAGTTCGGATCATTTTTATGAAGGAAGTGGAGTAGTATTTATAGACCATTACCTGCCCAGATAAGGATACCGGGCTCCGTGTCCTTAGTTGGGTCGGGTTTGGACTTACAGATCTAACTTGGTACGATGCACTCGAGTACTTTTCACCTACTTTCTTTTTCTTCTCGTGCCACTTGGCCGACCATACGGCTCTGCTACGCTGCACCTGGCCCTTATTACACGGCGGATAGGACGTCAGGGTGCTCTTTCGGAATCAGTTCCTTTGTGCTTTAATCGTTCTCCAAGTATGGACCACCTGCTTTTACCCTAGCACACATACAGTGAAAGTGTTTTTACCCTTTGACTGAGGATTTAAACATTAAGACATGAAAGAATTTGAATTGGCACTCTTAAAGAGATATTTCATACATAGCCCGAGTTCTCGATACGAGAACTCGAGCTCTGCGCTTTATCTCCGGGTGGTAATGCTTAGCGCTGGTTCTTCTGAATGCTTAGCTTCGAGTCCCAGCTACTCTGGGTAGCGTTGGGGTGTAACATGGGCTTGGTCCTCCTTACCAGTCAATTTGGGCCATTGTAGACGCAGGCCCAAACCTCTCCAGGCCTTGACCTAACATTATATGATTAAGTTTTTTAATATTATCTCAATAAAGGACAATATGTGGTTTATGGGTTTTTCTTCAACTTGGACGTTTTTAATTATTAAGTAACACTACATACGATCAAGTTTATTTCATTTGTTTTTCGGTTAGCCTACATATGATGTGCTATTAGGATGTGAATGATGGACGAATATGCTTTGATTTTATGATTGTCATATATTTTTTTTTGGAATTCTCGTTCCATTCTCGTCCCGTTCCTGTCACGTTCCAAATTTTAAATGGGAAACAAATGGAACACTATTTTGGTTTTTAAATTTCTGTCCCATTCTCGTTCCCACAAAGTCCCGTCCCAAATTCTCGTTTTCCCACCCCTAGTTGTTTTAGTTAAATCGTTTAAATTTTGTAAAGTTTATGTTAAGAAAATACAAAAATAATTATTAGAAAATAAATGAATGGGATATCTTCTAAATTCAGTTTTATTTCAAAGAAAAACAAAACAGTTTCTTTCAATTCTTCTGGTCAACGACATCTTTAACAAAAACAAATCACAAATTATTAAGTTGGTGGAATTTCAAAAACCAGGTTTAGAATACTATTTTTCAAAAATACTATTTTTTGCTGTCTATTTTCGAAAACATTATTTTTATAAACGTCATAAAATCGTTTATAAAAACTCAAATTTATAAGGTTTATAAACTAGATTATATAACATGTTTTATAAGATTTTATAAGGATACTATAAAATGTTTATAAGGTTTTATAAAGTTTATAACATGTTTATAAATTTCTAAAAGGTAGTTATGAAAATGAAAATATTTTTAAATTAATTTATAAAAATAGTATTTGAAAATAACACTATTTATTTTTTAAAATGGTATTTCTCAAAAAAAAATTAAGTTTTATCAGGGACGGATGTATAGAAGGGTAAAGGGGTGCACATGCACCCACTAAATTTTGAGTTTGTGCCTTCATTCTTTTGTGTTGTTCAATCAACTCACTAAAAAGTACTAAACAAAACCCAAAAGAAGGAAATACAAACTAAACATATTCAACAAAAATATAAAGAATCAATTCAAGTCATAAAGCCAACTTGTGTGTTTCTTAGCTTTTCATTTAAACCCCATAAATATTTTATTTCTAATTTATTTTAATTTTAATATAACATTATATTTTTAAGGTTTTATTTAGTACTTATTAATTTAATATTATGCTCCGGTAAAAAAAATTTTTGATCCATCACTAAATTTTATAGATTCTAATTCACATATATATATATATATATATATATATATTTATTTATTTATTTTAGATGTTAAATTCCTAACACGTCTTATATTCATATAATATTTTATTTTACATTTCAACAATCAATAACTCAGTTGAGTAATTTTTGTTTGTTTTAAGAAATTTGAATCATAACATATGCAAAATCTATGGATAATGTGATGATTCAGTAAAAAGAAAAAAGATCAAACAAAGATTAGAGGAGGAATATAAATCTTCCAAAAATGAAGACTTGGTGGTAGATCATAACTTCATATGATTGTTTATCAATTGTATTTAGGAATTTAAATAAATTTAAAATCAAATCAATATATGACATTGGTCCTAAATAAGTATGTTGCGAGAATGGTGCTTTTGTCGAAGTTTTTTGTGATGTTGATTGTGAGCCCCACACATAAGAAAATGGTTTGATATTTTTTCTATTATAGATGATGTGATGATTTAGGTTTTTTTTTTAAAATACAATCAAACAAAGATAATAGGAGAATATAAATTTTCCGAAAATATTTAGAAAAATGAAGATCAGTAGATCATAAATTCATTTATTCATTTGATTGGTTAATAATTATATTTAGGGATTTAAATAAATTAAAAATCAAAGTGTGTTGAGTTAAAAGTGTTTTTGTCAATGTCTTTCTGAGGTTGATTATGAGCGCAAGACTTAAGAAATGACTTTTCATATAATGTTTATTGGATCTTTGGTATGTAGTTTAGTTTTGTCAAAGTTGTGAGCGGAAGAAGTTGTCTTATTCAATAGTCTACGAGATATATATATTTACAAGAGATTTAACCTAATTTAGAAGAATTGAGAATTTACAACAAAGGCAAAACCATAAATATGTAAATATTACAATATCGTCAATACTCTTTCTCAAGTTGGAGTATGAAGATTTCGAATGCCCAACTTGAATAATAAGTATTCAAACTGAACACGACCAAGAGCCTTTGTAAGAAGATCTGCAGGTTGATCCTTAGTAGAAATATGCAATGGTTTGACAAGTCCAGCAAGTACATCATCGCGAACAAAATGGCAATCATTTTCAACATGTTTATTACGCTGATGAAGTACAGGATTGTAGGTAAGTTGCAAAGCTGATTTACTATCACAATAGATAGGCACGGGTGCATCAGGTGGAGCACCAAAGAAGGTCATTAAACCATGTAACCATCGTAAGTCTTGATTTGCATCCGCCATGGACCTATATTCGGCTTTTGCCGAAGACCGAGAAACCGTCTTATGTTTTCTTATTTTCCACGCAATCGGAGAACCACCCAGAAGAAACACATAGCTCGAAAGAGAACGTCGAGTCAGAGGACAAGAAGACCAATCTAAATCGCAATAACCATAAAGAAGAAGATCATAATGAGCACTGAGGAAGATCCCTTGTCCCGGTGTACCTTTGAGATATAGAACAACACGAATAGCTGCCTCCCATTGAGAGACTCGTGGATTTTGCATAAATTGAGACAATATATGTACCGCATAAGATAACTCAGGCTTCGTTAGAGTGAGATAAATAAGACGACCAACTAAATGTCGATACTGTTCTGGATTAAGACAAAAATCATCGGTGGTTTTAGCAAGATTATGATTTTGTTCCATAGGAACCATGGCTGGTCGTGCACCAAGAAGACCACACTCAGTAACGATATCAAGGCAATACTTTTGTTGACATAAAAATATACCAGCGTCTTGACGTGCAACTTCAATCCCAAGAAAATAACGTAGAGCTCCCAAATCTTTCATATGAAAATAGCTATGAAGATAGTTTTTTAAAGGAAGCAATAGCCTTGGAATCATTACCACCAATCACCATATAATCCACATATAACTCAACTGCCAATGAAAACAATGAGTAGTCGGATCGTGATTGAACAAAACCATAGCTTGTAAGGGCTGTTTGAAACTTATAGAACCAACATCGAGGAGGTTGTTTCAAACCATAAAGAGATTTCAAAAGCTTACAAACTTTATTCGGAGCAGATGAAGAAAAACCTTTAGGTAGCCGCACATATACTTCGTCAGTCAATTCGCCATGAAGAAACGCATTATGAACATCTATTTGATGGAATTCCCATTTGCGAGCAGCTACAACTTTAAAGAAGCTATGCATCGTTGTCATCTTGCCAACCAGAGCAAAAGTTTCATCATAGTATAATCCCTCTTCTTGACGATTCCCCAAGGCCACCAAACGGGCTTTATAACGCGCAACTGTCCCATCTGAATTATATTTAATTGTGTATATCAATTTAGTACCGATAGGTTTCTTATTAGGAGGCAAATCCGTGATCAGCCATGTACAATTATCTTCTAAAGATGTTATTTCAGTAGACATAGCCTCACGAAATTCAGGACGAGACATTGCTTATTCAAAAGTACGTGGTGCTTCTTCAGCTGAGATTTTGGCAAGAAAAACTTGAAAGTTCTCTGAAAAATGTTCACAAGAAACGTAGTTAGAGAGAGGATAATCTGTACCTGGAAGATCGAGAGATGATTGAAGCGAAGACGGAGAAGAGTGTAATGGATCTTCCAAGCGACATGCTGTGTAAGTAACATACGGTTCGAGAAGAACTGATTTCTTCTTCTCATGATGTCCTCTACCCAACGCAACTTCAGCCTGTTCTTGTGACAATGGAGATGCATCAGACACACCAGAAGACGGTTGTATCATAGGCAAATCAACATTCGTATCAACCGGACCAGAAGATGGAGCTAACACCGGTACACTTGAGTTTGTAGTACTCCCCCTGTCGACTATATTCGGGGTTAAATCAGAAGAACCTGTCGGTACCGGTACATTCACACTAACAAGAGCAGCATCGTCATCATCCTCATCAAGAAATGGTGGATGAGAATTAGGTGGATCCATGGGAGAAGACACCGAACTTGGAGAAACCACGGCATAAGGAAAATTTGCCTCATTAAAGACGACATCCCGAGTTACAAAGAATTCTTTTCATTCCAAATCATAAACCCGCAAACCTTTTGATTATATGGATATCCTAAGAACACACATCGAACGGCTCTTTCATCAAACTTGTCACGTGAACGAGTGCCTTTATGTGCATAACACAAGCAACCAAATATTCGAACATGATTATATGCCGGAGGCTGTCCAAACAGAAGTTCATATGGTGTCTTTCCGTTAAGAATGGGAGATTGAGTGCAATTAATCAAATAGCTAGCTGTCAGAACACATTCACCCCAAAATTCTATAGGAAGTGAAGCTTGAAACTGAAAAGCCCGTGCTACATTTAATATATGACGGTGTTTCCTTTCCACACGTCCATTTTGCTGCGGTGTTCCAACACAAGAAGTCTGATGAATAATTCCTTGAGATAAAAAATAGGAACGGAGACACATAAACTCTGTACCATTGTCACTACGAAGCATATGAACTTTTCGTTGAAATTGTCGATCAACAAGTGCAAAAAATTGTTGAATAAATAATGACACTTCACTTTTCTGACGCATCAAATACACTCATACTGCACGAGAATAATCATCTAGAATAGTGAAAAAATACACAGAACCACAAGAAACTGGTGTGTTGTAAGGACCCCAGACATCACAATGAATAAGTGAAAAAATTTCAGTCGCTCATTATTACTATCAGAAAAAGACAAATGAGGGTGCTTAGCCCTAACACAAACATCACATGGTTCCTTCTCTGAGGAATTAACACCACTTAAATCAACAAAACCAGCTAAACTCGAAACCACTGACTTTGCAGGATGCCCCAAACGTCGATGCCAAAGCTCACGACCACTAAGACGATCCGCATAATTTGCTTGAACACTGAACACCTCACGAAAGTAGTAAATTTTATCACACTCAATTCCCGCTCCAATCAGGATCCTCGAGGAACAGTCCTGCATATAACAAAATTTGTCAGTAAAAACCGCAATACATGGCTTTTCCTTCAACAAATGAGCGACAGACAACAATGTATTTGTCAAATTCGGCACAAAGTAAACAGCCGATAAAGTCACACTTCCACCAATACACATACGACCATGCTTTGTAGCCAAAGTGATGTCTCCATTAGGAAGTCCAATAGGACACGGATTAATATCTGCAACATCGAACAACATATCCAAATAACCAGTAAGATGATGTGAAGCACCAGAATCAATAACAATACCAGACAGACGACCCGAAGATTCTTACGGTGGAGTTTTCAGAATGTTGACCAGTGCATTCCATTGATCCTTATTGAGAGTCAAGCCATTCCCATCAAAATCTTTAAGAGTGTGAACATGAGAAGGAGGTTCATGAGTCGAGAACTGAGCATTATGAGCAAAACCGTGCCCACGACCACTATCGGTTGAACTGGACCAGTTACCATGACCTCCACTACGACCTCCACCTCTGCCACGATTTACTCCATTGTCTCCACGAGCTTCAGAAAACCCATGGAGATGATAACTGTCTCTTACCGGATGTCCATTCTTTCCACAGTAGGAACACACGATAGGAGAGCGATTACGGCTAGATGAGACAGCATTTGCTTGATCTTGAACCGATAAACCAACAACATCAGTTCGTACATCAGAGGCCCTTGTGACATTATGATGTCTTTCTTCTTGTAGAATCATCGAAAACATTTTGGAAAGAGACGTAGGTGGAGTCATACACAAGATATTGGACCTCGTCGTACCATAAAGAGATCCATCTAAACCAAAAAGAAACTGGTATTTTTGTTCATGTTCGCGTTTAAACCAGAGATCTTTGTTCACCTTGCAGTTGATATCACCGCAACAACACTCAAACAATGGTTCATAATCTTCAATATCATCCCACAAAAGCTTAAGCTTGCAAAAGTAATCTTGCACACTCATGCTCTCTTGCTTGCATGAACCTGCAGCAGCCTTGAGCTCATAAATATGAGGTTCATTCCCAACGGAAAACTTCTCACGAATACTCTCCCACAGAAGATAAGCAGAATCAGCACATGAAATTGAGGTACGCAGCTTTGGTTCGATAGTGTTCAATATCCACGCCACAAGCATGGAGTTCACAATTCCCCAACGCTTGATATCATTCTCACCACTCTTTGGACGTGTAATCGTCCCATCAATGAAACCAAGTTTATTCTTGGCTCGAAGTGCGTTGCGCAAAAGTTTCGTCCAACGCTCATAATTGCTTCCATTCAACAACACCGTGAAAATCAAGTTTCCTGATCAAACGAAGGATGGATATAATATTTCGAGAGAAACGAGGGTTCTTTGCTAGAAAACTCTGTTGTCGCAACCACCGTATTCTCCCATGATCACAAGCCGAGAAGATGAAACTTACGGCATACAAAAAAATCAGAATCGCTTCTTTATGAAGTCCAGATTTCAAACAAGCGAGAAGAAATCTTGCACACCAAGAAACAGAACACAAAAAAACAAGAAATCGATGAAGAGAAAAAAACATAATATCAAAACTTTGGATCGAAAATTTTATGCTCTAGGCTCTGATACCATGTCAAAGTTGTGTGCGGAAGAAGTTGTCTTATTCAATAGCCTAAGAGGCATATATATACTTACAAGAGATTTAAACAAACCTAGAAGAATTAGGAATTTACAATATAGTTAAAACCGTAAATATTAAAATATCGTCAATAAGTTTCTCTTTACTTAAATGCAATCTACTTAATTAACTCTTCAAATTATTGCAGAGACGAACACCTTCTCATCGGTGAAATCGTTGGGGAGGTTGAGAAAGTATTAAAGAAAATTGCATTACAAAAAGGAGAAGAAGAACAAAAGACCAAAATGCTTCGCACGAGTACCTCCAAAGGTTCAAGCTCTATCCCCCACAACAATAACAGAGTAGATTTTGAAAACCAAAACGAGCTCGCTGGACTCAAACAACGCCTTGAGGAGTTGAAAGAAATGTTGGATCTTACCCGCAAGGAAACTCGCATTGTCGGGGTTTTTGGGATGCCCGGAATCGGCAAAACCACACTGGTGAAGAAACTGTATGATGAGTGGAAACACAAGTTCCAGCGTCACGTTCATATGGTGAACATCCGTGAGATGTCGAATGCGTACGGGACGCATTCGCTACAGAGGATGCTTCTCAAAGGGTTGCTTAGTGACACTTACAATAAGATAAGTGACGAGATGACGCATGGATCCGGGGAGGTCGAACTACTGGAGAAGAAAGTTTTTCTTGTTTTCGATGACGTGAGTAGCAAGGAACAGATACAAGCTCTTCTTGGGAACTATAACTGGATTAGGAAAGGAAGCAGGATTGTTATTACTACGCGCGACAGGACATCCATAAGCAAACTCGAGTATACTTATGTTGTCCCAAGGTTGGATCTCACAGACGGTTTAAAGCGATTCAGCTTTTATGCCTTTGAAGATCACAAATGTCCTTACCCTGGAAAACTCAGGGATCTTTCCACAAAGTTCGTGGATTACGCCAGAGGCAATCCGTTAGCTCTCAAGATATTAGGTCGGGAGCTTCTCTCGAAAGATAAGGATCACTGGTCACAGAGATTGGATACTCTGGCGCAAATTCCAATCCCGTGTATTCAAGATCTATTGAGAGTAAGTTATGATGAGCTAAGTGAGCAGCAACAAGAAGCTTTTCTTGTTGTAGCTTGTTTCTTCGGATCAGGGGATGAGTATTACGTTAGATGTTTAGTTGATTCAGAAGATCCTGATTCTGCTAATGATGCTGCTAGCGAAATAAGAGATCTCGCGGACAAGTTATTGATTAGCATCTCCAGTGCCCGAGTGGAGATGCATGATTTGCTGTCTACGTTCGCCAAGAAACTTTGTTCATCCTTATCTTCTGAAAATAGCGATGGAAACCACATGATTTGGAATCATGATAGCTTTGCTACTGCGGCGAAAAACAAAAGGAAAAAAGATCAGTCTAACCTCCGAAAGCCGGTAAGTTTTCATTATTAGTTGGCATTTATAGTTATATAGAGCATGTTGTGTGGTTTTCTAACTTGCATTGTTTAACTTATCAGGAAAGAGACAGGGTCAGGGGTATTTTTCTGGACATGTCTGAATTAACTGATAAACTGACCTTAGACTCTAAAATCTTCAGCGAGATGTGCAATCTACGATACCTCAAAGTCTACAACTCCCAATGTTCCCGAGATTGTGAAGCTGATTGCAAATTGAACTTCCCTGACGGACTTAACTGCTCAATGGAAAATCTTAGATATTTTCACTGGCTACAATTCCCGCTGAAAAAGCTTCCGAAAGCTATAAACCCGAAAAATCTTATCGAGCTCAACCTCCCTTACAGCAAGATTACGCGACTTTGGAAAGACAGCAAGGTATTCCTCTGCAGCCTCTGTCTAGTAAGTTTCTTTCTCTTTATTATTGACTAATGGTTGGCTCTGGTTTTGGTCACAGGACACATCCAAACTAAAGTGGGTTGATCTCAGCCACTCGAGTGAGCTGTGCGAGATATCAGGGTTACTAGGGGCTAGAAATCTCAAAAGACTAAATCTTGAAGGCTGCAAAAACTTGACAACATTGCCGCAAGGGATGCAAGAAATGGAAATTCTAGTTTACCTGAACCTGGGAAGATGCACGCGCCTTGTGTCTCTTCCGGAGATGAAGTTGAAATCTCTGAAAACTCTCATCTTGAGCTACTGCTCGAACTTTGAACAATTTCCGGTGATTTCAGAAAGTTTAGAAACTCTTTACTTGCAAGGCACGGCAATAAAGGTTATTCCTACTTCGGTGGAGGACCTTCAGAAACTTTTCCTATTGAATCTGAAAGACTGCAAAGCATTGGTGAGTCTTCCAGATTGTCTTGGAAAGCTAAGATCTCTTCAGGAGTTAATACTCTCTGGCTGCTCAAAGCTGGAGATTTTTCCAGAGCTAAAGGAGAACATGAAATCTATAAAGATTTTACTGCTTGATGGAACAGCAATAAAGCAGATGCCAATGTTATTGCATTGCAGTCACTCACAAGGCCAACCTTTTGCAAATAAGCCATTTCTAAACCCTCATGAGCATCGCGGTTTGAGTGATAATTACGGTATATCATCCTCGTTATTATCATTATGCTTAAGTGGAAATGATCTGGAGAGCTTGCAGACTAACATCAGCCAGCTTTATCAACTGAAATGGCTTGACTTGAAGAACTGCAAGAAGCTAAAATCTGTTCCGGTGCTTCCACCAAACCTCAAATGCTTAGATGCACATGGCTGCGTCTCACTGGAAAAAGTCGGAAGCCCCCTAGCCATTCTTGTGGTGACAGGACAAATCCATTGCACATTCATTTTCACTAACTGCAACAGATTGGATCAAGTTGCAAAAAGTAATATCATATCCTACACTCGGAGGAAAAGCCAGTTGATGTCAGATGCTCTGACTCGTTATAATGGGGTCTGTACTACGACTCTATTCTCTAAAAAAGGTTCAAATTATGTTGCGTACATACATTAATGATATTATTTTGGTGTAATCTTGTAGGGGTTTGTTTTGGAATCTTTGGTCGGCACTTGCTTCCCAGGATGTGAAGTACCTGAATCGTTCGATCACCAAGCCTTTGGATCACATTTAGAACCAAAACTACCTCGGCACTGGTGTGACAGTAGGCTTACCGGGATAGCTTTATGCGCTGTAGTATTGTTTCCGGACTACCAACATCAAAGCAACCGTTTCTTGGTGAAATGCACTTGTGAGTTTGAATCTGAAGATGGGCCATGTATCAGTTTTACTTCCATTGTTGGAGGTTGGAGTGAACCAGGCGATGAACCACGCAAGATTGAGTCTTCTCATGTTTTTATTGGCTATACAAGTTGGCTAGATATCGACAAACGTCACGTGGAAGACCATGGGAAAGGATGTATACCTTCTAAGGCTTCACTCAGATTTCAGGTGACTGATGGTGCGACTGAGGTATCAGAATGCCAAGTGGTGAAATGTGGCTTTACTTTGGTGTATACACCAAACGACATAGATGATGTCTCTTGGGAGATAATCGTTCCAAGTAAGAAGGAGAATGAGCTAGACAATGCAAATTCAAACAAATCTTCAAGAAAGGATAGGGATTTCTGGCATCAATCAAACTGTGGTGTGGCTTCGAGAAGGGATGAATACTTCCATGATGAAGAACTTGCAGAAGCAAACATCTCCACAACTTAAAAAAAGAGACTTCATATGTATCTTTCTTTCTTTCATTCTAACTTTGATAGTAATCAAAGAAACGGGTCTAATTAGTTTGTTGTCATGTTTATACAGCCAAGTGGTTACGATTTCTCTCTGTGTATATGCTTACGATCAATTCATGAAAGACTCTTATAAGATTCAGTCTACTCCTCCATTTTGACCATTTCATGCTGTTGTGCTAGATTCAACTATATACAATCTCGAATCTCGTTCATAGCTTTTCCGAGAAGGTACTTCTCTGTTTTCTACCAAACCCTAGCAATTAGTCATTTGTTGGCCCAGAACGAGAACAGATTAAACTCAACAGAACCTAATACCATTCTGTCACACCCCAAACAGAACCTAACTCAGATGGTCTCCACTTACTGTTGAACCAGAAGAGAAGCAAGCGGCAATCTTTGTTAATGCTTTATGCTTCCCCTAACGCGACCAAAGATGTGTCCTTCTGCTTCTGAGTCGACTTCTATCAGAAACCTAAAAACTTCTTCACCTCAGTTTCTTTTATACATCAATTGCATGACCTTGAAACCCTCTTTTATCTCTGCAGCGAAGAATCCTTTTGCGATGTTGCCTAAATACAATTTCTTGAAGGATCCATCAAATGGCTACACCACAGCTTTCTTGCTCTAACTTTTCGGCTACTTTGAGGACTCTGAGAAGCTTGTGGGTGAGGCCATTGAGCGGAAGATTGCCATCATTTGTTTTTTGTTTTTTGGCTTTCTTTGTTTAGTATTCAACAGAAGTGTTTTAAAGAACTCAAGATGCTTCATTTGTTAGTCACGTTTTTCTTCTTTTTGGACGGTGAAGGATTTGGACGGTGAAGGATGGAGGTCAAACAAAGTGGCTTCCTTTTGTCAATTCTTTTGTCTCACCAACCCCATCCCTTCTCCTATAAATACGTTGTAAATCTCTTCTCCTAAGATTCATCCTCAGAACAAAAATCCCAAAACACAAAATTAAAGAAGAAGAACGTGAGTGAGTGAGAGAGAGAAAAAAAAAAAAAAAAAAACTTTCTTTTGGTTCTTTTTCGGGTAAGAAATTAAAAATAATTTCTTATGTGTAATTGGGTTCGGGGTGAGTTGAGAGTGTTGTAAATTTTCCCGGTGAATAATAAAAAGATCTGCAGCAGGTCCGGAGACGTAGGCAAAATTGGCCGAACTCCGTTAACAAATTTTGTGTTTTTTATCGTTCCCATAAATCTGATTTATCGGAAATTTGACGTAATTTCCTAACAACTGGTATCAGAGCTCGGGTTGTGGTGATTTCAGTCAAATTTTTTGCGAGGTTACTATTCATGTGAATAGTGAATTCGTGAATAGTAAATTTTGTCGGCGATATCGCGTTGTCGACGGAGGTGTTCTAATACACGGTGGTTCGCAAAAATAATCAGAAACGATGGGAGGCGAAGATGGTTCAGCACACAGTATCGGAAAATTTGACGGTACAGATTTTGCATTTTGGAGAATGCAAATCGAGGATTATCTGTACGGAAGGAAGCTTCATCAACCACTAAGCAAGAAACCTGAGGAGATGGACAAGGAAGAGTGGGATCTCCTTGACAGACAGGTTCTGGGTGCTATCAGGTTAACACTGTCGAAAAATGTTGCTCACAACGTTGCAAAGGAGAAGACCACGGAAGGGCT
Source organism: Pseudoturritis turrita (assembly GCA_900406555.1). NCBI lineage: Eukaryota > Viridiplantae > Streptophyta > Magnoliopsida > Brassicales > Brassicaceae > Pseudoturritis > Pseudoturritis turrita. The sequence continues at coordinate 180,152 of OVBL01000316.1, read as the reverse complement.
GATGAAAGTTCTCTCGGACATGTATGAGAAACCTTCAGCCAATAACAAGGTGTTTCTCATGAAGAAACTCTTCCACTTGAAGATGGAAGAAGGTGGCCCTGTTGCAACACATGTGAATGAGTTCAACACGATTGTCAACCAATTGTCATCCGTTGAAATCGAGTTTGATGATGAAGTGCGAGCATTGATTTTGCTTGCATCTCTGCCAAATAGTTGGGAGCCAATGAGGGCTGCGGTTAGTAATTCTGTGGGCACTCAGAAACTAAAATTCAATGATGTTCGAGATCGTATCCTTGCCGAAGAAGTTCGTAGGATAGATTCTGGCGAAACATCAACGAGCTCTGCTTTCAACGTGGAAAACAGAGGGAGAAACCATAACAGAATGAACCAGAGTAGGGGCAGATCAAAGTCAAGGAATGGAAGGGGTCAACCCAAGTTCAGACAGCCTGTTGAGTGCTGGAACTGTGGAAAGACAGGTCATATTCGAAAGAATTGTATGGTGCCACCAAAGAAGGAGGAGAATAAAGGTGGAGGAGCCAAGGCAGTTACACATGTAATTGCTGATGCGTTGGCATTGACTGTTGATTCTCCGATAAAAGGTGAAACTCATGATGCAGCTGTAAACACCGCCAAAGCATCAATCTCCTATGTTGATAGCCCGATCGATTCTTGGGTTCTTGACTCAGGAGCGTCATTCCACACCACACCACACCACAACATTATGGAGAATTATGTTGCGGAAAATTATGGAAAGGTCTATCTAGCTGATGGTTTACCTTTGGACATAGTTGGTATTGGAGATATCAATTTGAAGATGTCTGATGGACGCGTGTGGAAGATCACAAAGGTTAGACATGTGCCAAAGTTGATGCGGAACCTAATCTCCGTAGGACAACTTGATGATACGGGGCACAATGTTAGCTTTGGTGATGGAGCCTGGAGAGTGAAGAAAGGTTCCATGGTGGTCGCTAAAGGTCATAAAAGAGGCACTCTTTACATGACAATGAGTTGTCAAGATACAGTTGCTGTTGTCGAGAATGCCAAACAGACCAAGTTATGGCATTGTAGGTTGGGACACATGAGTGAGAAAGGGATGAAACTTATGGTGGCAAATGGCGTGCTTCCAGATCTGAAGACGGTGGATCATCAGATGTGTGAAAGTTGCATCCTTGGAAAACAGAAACGGGTTAGTTTCTCAAAAGAAGGTAGAGAGCTAAAACCTGGGAAGCTAGAACTGGTGCACACTGATGTGTGGGGACCCGCTTCTGTTGCATCGTTAGGAGGTTCACGCTACTATGTGACCTTTATTGATGACTCCACAAGAAAGGTGTGGGTTTACTTTATGAAGTGTTCTCAGTTTTCAAAAGATGGAAAGCCATGGTTGAAATTGAGACAAATCTCAAATTGAAGTGCCTAAGGTCTGATAATGGTGGAGAATATATTAGCGAGGATCTCAGAAGATATTGCGCTAATAATGGGATCAAGATGGTGAAGACTATTCCTGGAACGCCACAACAAAATGGAATAGCAGAAAGGATGAACAGGACGCTGAATGAGCGTGCAAGGAGCATGAGATTATATTGTGGATTGCCTAAGACTTTCTGGGCAGATGCAATCAATACGGCGGCCTTCTTAATAAATAGAGGACCGTCTGTTTCATTGGAATTCAAGATCCCTGAAGAAGTTTGGAGCGGCAAGAAAGTAAATCTTTCTTTTCTAAAGGTGTTTGGTTGCTTAGCTTATGTTCACGTTGATGATGCTGCAAGAAGTAAACTTGATGCAAAATCTAAGAAGTGTTACTTCATTGGTTATGGTGACACGGAGTTCGGTTACCGATTTTGGGATGATGAAAATCGGAAGATCATCCGCAGCAAGAATGTTGTGTTCAATGAAGGAGCGTTGTACAAGGATAAGCTAAAACAAAGCTCAGAAAAGAAGGAGTCTAAAGCTGTTGATTTGGGAGATATTCTGGCACCAGAGTTGCAGCAGGATACTACAACAGCAGAAGAGCATGTTGCTCGAGAAGAGGACAGTGAGGCAAATCAGAATGTTAATTCTGAAGTTACCCCCAAACGCCAGCTCCACAATTACGGCGGTCAGATAGAATCAGCAAGCCTACTGTAAGATATTCTCCATCTCTCAGCTATATTCTGCTCACGGATAGAGGTGAGCCTGAATGCTTTGAAGAAGCAATGCAAGCTGATGAATCGATTAAGTGGGAGCTTGCAATGAACGATGAGATGGACTCGTTGATGTCCAATCATACGTGAGAGTTAGCTGAGTTGCCTAAGGAGAAAAAGGCATTGCATAACAAGTGGGTCTACCGGATAAAAGAAGAACATGATGGAAGCAAGCGTTATAAAGCAAGGCTTGTTGTGAAGGGATTCCAACAAAAAGAAGGCATAGACTACACAGAGATATTTTCTCCTGTAGTCAAGTTGGTGACAATTAGAACTGTTCTTGGGCTGGTAGCATAGGAAGATTTACATCTTCAACAAATGGATGTGAAAACGGCATTTCTTCATGGTGATTTGGATGAAGAAATTTATATGAAGCAACCCGAAGGCTTTGAGGTCAAAGGGAAAGAAAATCTTGTCTGCAAGCTTAAAAGGAGTCTGTATGGCTTGAAACAAGCTCCAAGACAGTGGTATAAGAAGTTTGACAGCTTTATAAAAAATGCTGGTTTCTTGAGATGTGAGGCTGACCACTGTTGTTACTTCAAGAGGCTTGAAGAGTCCTACTTGATACTGCTCCGGTATGTTGATGACATGCTGATAGTGGGAGCAGACTTGCATGAGATCAACAACTTGAAGGCGAAACTCTCAGAAGATTTTGCGATGAAAGACCTAGGAGAAGCAAGACAAATTCTTGGGATGAGAATTTGTAGAAGCAAGGAGGGTCTTAAGCTATCACAAGAGGAGTATGTGAAGAAAGTCCTCAAGAGGTTTAACATGGATGACGCGAAGCCAGTTAGTACTCCCCTGGCAAGTCATTTTCGGTTATCCAGAGACCAGTCTCCAGTGACTGAAGACGAGATGGTATATATGGATAGAGTTCCATATGCTTCTGCTATTGGCAGCCTGATGTACGCGATGGTATGTACAAGGCCAGACATTGCACATGCAGTGGGAGTCGTGAGCAGGTTTATGAGCAATCCAGGCAAGGAACATTGGGAGGCTGTTAAGTGGATTTTAAGGTATCTGAAGGGTAATCCAAGTGCAGCTTTATGTTTCAGGAAATCTGAGATAGGATTGCAGGGATATGTTGATGCTGACAATGGTGGTGACATTGACAGTAGAAAGAGCACAACCGGATATGTCTACACTTTTGGTAGTACTGCAATTTGTTGGGTTTCAAAGTTGCAGAAAATCGTAGCTCTGTCAAGCTGTGAAGCTGAGTATGTTGCCGTCACAGAGGCAACAAAGGAAATGATGTGGCTACAATCATTTCTACGAGAGCTGGGCCATGACCAAGAGAAAAGTGTGTTGTACTGTGACAGTAAAAGTGCCATTGATCTGGCAAAGAATCCGGTTTACCATGCTCGGACGAAGCACATACAACTTCGGTATCATTTCATCAGATCAGCTTTAGAAGATGAAGTGTTGGTACTTGAAAAGATTCAAGGAAGTAAAAATCCGGCAGACATGCTGACAAAGGTCGTGCCGTTTGATAAGCTGAGGTTATGTACAACCTCAGTTGGCTTGCTAGAGTAACAAGCCTGGAAGACCTGCTGTATTGATCAAGGTGTGAAGACAGATTGAAATCAGTCTTCAAGTGGGAGATTGTTAGTCACGTTTTTCTTGTTTTTGGACGGTGAAGGATTTGGACGGTGAAGGATGGAGGTCAAACAAAGTGGCTTCCTTTTGTCAATTCTTTTGTCTCACCAACCCCATCCCTTCTCCTATAAATACGTTGTAAATCTCTTCTCCTAAGATTCATCCTCAGAACAAAAATCCCAAACACACAAAATTAAAGAAGAAGAACGTGAGTGAGTGAGAGAGAGAAAAAAAAAAAAAAAAAAAAAACTTTCTTTTGGTTCTTTTTCGGGTAAGAAATTAAGAATAATTTTTTATGTGTAATTGGGTTCGGGGTGAGTTGAGAGTGTTGTAAATTTTCCCGGTGAATAATAAAAAGATCTGCAGCAGGTCCGGAGACGTAGGCAAAATTGGCCGAACTCCGTTAACAAATTTTGTGTGTTTTTTATCGTTCCCATAAATCTGATTTATCGGAAATTTGACGTTACCTTCGCAACCTGTTTGGTCAATACATATACACCATTATATATGATCATTTACCATCTTTATCATCAACTTTTAGGATCACAAGACTGCGATGTTTATGCAATGTTTCCCCCTCTGCCTAACGCCCACATGCGCAGTCCACTATGGCTTGTCTCCTTGGAGAAGATGATAACAACATCTTTCGGGCATATATTCGCTCTTAAAACCCATATGATCCGATAAGAAAATTCATAGAAATCAGATTTTTGTAGCAAAGGAGGCAGACAAGATCCAGAATGCACATGTATGTATGCACGAATTGCGCTACAATAATCTCTTACAAAGGAGACATGCCAAGTTGGAAGAGGTGCAAAGTCGCTCGGTGGCTATATTCTTTTAGAAGATAATTCATGTGATCAAATCTGAGTCATATCTGTTTTTCTTATTCTTGATGAGTCATGGAAGGTGTTTGGAAGGAGACATTGCACAAACATCGCTTTCTGTGATCACAATGAGATTCCAAATGTCTCCCTTCCTTGATGGTTGTATATATGTAATGACGAGAGACGCAATGAACACATCTTCAGCTCTCTAAACAGAAAACCAAAAAAAAAAAAAAACTTAATAAAAATGGCAGTCTCCTTCCACGTTCGCTCTAACTGCTATCCCTCTGAACTTCACCCACAAGCTGCTCATGTTGATGAACAGTTGGCTCCATTGAGATCTTCCGAAGAAACTTCGACATCTTCCAGTTCTTCTATCTGCCAAAGACTTGACAATCTTCAAGATCTACACGAGTCTCTTGAAATGCTTATTCGCCTACCCAACATGCTCTAGCTCAAGTACATAACAAGAAAGTTCTGAGCAGCTTCTTGATGGATCACTCAGGATCGATCTTGGACTTGTGAAACATTTCCAAGGATGCTTTGTCTCGTATGAAAGAAGGTCACATGGAGATCCAATCGATTCTAAGACAAAAGCGCAGCGATCTATCTGGAGAAGTCAAGAAATACTTAGCCTCAAGAAAATCCCTCAAGAAGACATTCCAGAAAGTACAAAATTCTTTGAAGGTTTCACAAGCCGAAGAAAACAACGACGAATCTCTTGCTATGTTTGGAGAAACAGAAGCTGTCACAGCTGCTCTGTTTGATTCTCTCTTTAGCTACAAGTCTGGATCAAAGGCTTGTGGAAAATGGTCATTGGTCTCAAAGCTAATGAACCAGAAAAATGTCTCATGTGACGCACAAGCAGACGAAATCACAAGGGTTTCCGAATTCCAATCCGAGAAGACATTGAAGATGGAGAATGTTCAGATCCTAGAGTAATGCATTCAAGATTTTGAAGATGGGCTTGAATCTCTTTCCAAGTCCTTGATTAAATACAGAGTCTCCTCTCTAAACATCTTAGGCCACTAACGCCTACAAATTTTGTACAGAAAACAAATATCAATAGAAATGAATACAAAGATTAATTCGTATATTTTCGTGTGTTCTCTCTTTTTCATCCATTTTTTATGTGTGAATCATTTCACATGAAATAACTAAGACTTTCAAGAAACAAAACTTAAGTTCTGAATCTCACCTACACATGAACTCTATACATCTTGATCCCTCAAAACATCTCCAATCAAATCTTACGCGCTAGACAATCATGTAGCATCGCAGAAACTCCACATGCTCTATGAAATAAAGAATAAAAAATAAACCCAGAAGAGTGTTCAATATGAGTTACACCTTTAAAAAACCTCAAAATTTTGTTTTGCTAATTCACATGGCATGATCGATGGATATGGATCTTGCCCGTAATTCATCAAACAATCACACTTTAAACATTGCATAAAAAAGTTATCATTATTCCTCAATAACCTTATACATGTTGCCATCAATAAATTACCATCTTTGATCTAAGTCTTAAAGTCCAAAAAAAACTCCTCTTCTAGTCATATCTCCAGATATCAACTTATTTTTCATATTGGTTAGGTATCAGATGATAGTATATCCAAATCTCATATTGTCTTTCTCTGTTCATTTTCTGTTTTTTTGGCTGTATAGTTAAATATATTTGCTCTATTTTCATTATCATTTGCTCTGTTTTGGAAACTGATAAGAATTTGACAGGAATAAACAATTTCTTCTACTTAAGGAAGCTGGTTCAAGGATCAAAAACAGAAAAAATCAAAAAAAAAATTGACATGTGAAAAGCACACAAAGACTTATCTTTTTGTTGAATCATATCCATTGTCTTTCACCACCATATAGACATGAACAGAGCTATTATTGCTCAAAACGTGTGAATTCAGAGATGATTATCTTATTATAATGAGGAATCTTGGAACTGAAATCTGTTGGACTCAAGTTAGATTTTAACTTGTTACGGCGAGAAGATTAAACTGCAAAATTTGAGAGGATTGACATTGGTAGATTTGTTGATTAAATTTTTTTCCTGATTTTGGACTGAATTTGTGCTTCGATGATAAGAGAATCAAATTAAGAATGGATGACGCAAAAGTATATGAGAAATCTTGAATTTGTTTCTATTAACTTTTCTTTCATATATGTGCAAAACTTGTGTAGGCTTAGTGGCCCAAGATGTTAAGAATTGAGACTCTGCATTTGATCAAAGACTTAGAGAGAGATTCAAGTCCATCTTCAAAATCTTGAATGCATGACTCTAGGATCTGAACATCCTCCATCTTCAAGGTCTTCTCAGATTGAAATTCGGAATAAACCCTTGTGAATTCGTTTGCTTGCGCTTCACATGAGACCTTTTTCTTGTTCACTAGCTTTGAGACAAGCGACCATTTTCCACAAGTCTTTGATCCAGACATGAAGCAGAAGAGAGAATCAAAAAGGGTCATTGTAATAGCTTCTGCTTCTCCAAACATAGCAAGAGATTCGTCGTTGCACTCTTGGTCTTGTTTGACCTTCAAACTCTTGAGGACCTTTTGGAATGACTTCTTGAGGGATCTTCTTGAGGCTAAGTATTTCTTGACCTCTCCCGATAGATCACCGCGCTTTCTTCGTAGAATCGATTGGATATCCATGAGACCCTCTTTCATCTGCGACAAAGCATCCTTGGAAATGTTGCACAAATCCAAGATCCTGAGAGATCCATCAAGAAGCTGCTCGACGGCTTTCTTGTTCTTTTCTTGAGCTAGTGTCTGTTGTGTTACGGGTAGGCGGATAAGCTTGTCAAGAGACTCGTGTAGCTCTTGAAGATTGTCAAGTCTTTGACAGATAGAAGAGCTAGAAGATGTTGAGGCTTCCTCAGAAGATCTCAAACGAGCCAACTGCTCATCGACATGAGCAGCTTGTGGGTGAGGTCTAGAGGGGAAACTATTAGAGCGAACGTGGTAAGAGAGAGCCATTTTTATTGATCTTAAGTTCTTTGTTATTGATCAAAGAGAAGATGCTGAGAGAGCTAAAGATGTTTTTGATCTGCTTTCTCAATGCCTCTCCGGTCAATACATATATACACCATCAGGAAAGAGAGCCAAGAGGAATCTCAATGATTAATATATTAAATCATCAACACAATGTTCCTCTTCAAAGTAGTCAAAAGGCATCTCTTGTAATATAATAGTAATGATCAAGATCTCCGCCATATCAGTTCTCTGTCTCTTGCCAACCATCCTCACAGCTCAATTCTCAAATTTTCTTAAAGGCATTGAGATGCGCTTCATTGCATGTGTGCTTATTTTAAAACATAGCTGGCTTGTCTGCTCTTGAAGCTCATGCCATTCGTGCAGATCTCAAAGACTTTTCCTCAGCAGTAAAATTTTATACCTCTGTGAGATTTTGTACCACACGCTTGCATTATGATTATATTAATCAAGAAAATATATATTGAAACAAGGGCTTGAAACAACTCTTTAAAAAACAAAAACAACTACGATAGTACGACCGGTGGTTTTGGGTGGATCTTGCCAAGATCCGCATTCGTAGAAATAATGGCATGTGAACAACTCGTTGCGTTACCCCTTCCGATATTCATAAGGGTCATCATATACAACATATATATACAGTTATCAAAATTTGAAAATGCACGAGGGTTTTCAAATTAGAATGTAGACAAGATCCTTGTTCATCGATTTTGACATGTGAATGCACACGGAAACTTTAAAACTTCTTCCTTATTTTTTTCTTGCATTATTTGCATTGTGTTTCCCACTGTATAGACATGAACAGATTTATTTATTGTAGAAAACGTGTGATTTTAAAGAGAACATTTTTCTTCATATTTAAGACAGCTTTCTCAAGGATATCACACAGACAAGATCCATATTCGTCGTTTTTTTTAACATGTGAAACCACACGGAGACTTTACACTTTCTCTTCTTTTTATTTTTTCTTGAATCACTTCAAATGTTTCCTACCATAAAGACATGAACAGAGTTATTATTGCAGAGAACGTGTCAAATTCAGCAATACACCATTAATCAGTGATCTTTTTATAATAAAGAATCTGAGACAGCGTCAATTAGGTGTATTGAAGTTATTAACCTAATTTGTTTTTACCATCAAGTTTAAACTGTGAAATTTGGGAGTTAAAGAATCAAACGAGTGAACTTGTTCTTTGATGATTAAAGAGTCAAAGGTTAAATAATAAGTAAGGTGTTTAGAATTGAGATTTGAATATGTTTCTATTATCTTTTCTTTTCTGTAAAAAATTTGTAGGCTTTAATGGCCTAAGGAGTTAAGAATTGAGACTCTGTATTTAATCAAAGACTTGGAGAGAGATTCAAGTCCAACTTCAAGATCTTGAATACTTGACTCTAGGATCTGAACATCTTCAATCTTCAGGTCTTCTCGGATGGAATTCGGAATCAACCCTTGTGAACTCGTTTGTTGCGCCTCACATGAAACTTTCTTCTTGTTCATTATCTTCGAGACGACTGACCATTTGCCCCAAGTCTTTGATCCAGACATGTAGCTAAAGAGAGAATCAAACAGAGCAATTGTAACAGCTTCTGCTTCTCCAAAGACAGCCAAAGATTCTTCGGCTTGTGAGACCTTCAAAGGCTTTTGTACTTTCTGGAATGTCTTCTTGAGGTTAAATATTTCTTGACCTCTCCCGAAAGATCTCCGCGCTTTCTTCTTAGAATCGATTGGATCTCCATGAGACCCTCTTTCATCTGTGACAAAGCATCCTTGGAAATGTTGCATCAGGAAAGAGAGACATGAAGACTCTCATGGTGATTAGAATACAATGTTCCCCTTTCAAGGTGGCATTAGGCATCTCCTTCTTCTTCTAATTATACACAAATAATGGTAAAGATCTCCACCATATAAGCTCAGTGTCTCCCTCCAACTATATATCTCCATTTACTCAATGCATTGAGATCTGTTTCATTGCAATGAGATATATTGAAAGCTGGTAAGTACACGTTGTTTAATTTCCAATGCCATTTAAGAAAATGTTTCACTGTCCAAGATTAAAGAGTGAAATTTGATGGTTTGTTTCCTGCTCTCCCAGCTTTACCCAAATCATCCTGGGAAAGGTCATGGTTGGCTGCATCTCAATATCCAGCAACCCGGGATAGAACATGGAACCGTAGTCGTCCCACTTCCTGATGCTTTTGTGCTGGTAGCGCTCGTCGCCCTAGACCTCATCTTGATTCCAGGGAATGGATGTCTCTCTCGCTTGGTCCAGACCGATGCTGCTGGCTCAGCCTGATTGATGTTGCTGGCCTGTCTCATTGCAGCTCGAGAACCGCTAGCATGTCTCGTCCTAGCCATTTCCTGCAAAAACGAGAGAAAAATTTGCAAAATGAGCATTCGTTTTAAGACCAACACAAACCAAATGGATTTTTATTGCAAAAGATATAGTAAGCTCAAGCAAACGCCAATCCATCAATTTCAAAAGAGAAATAGGTAAACTCGACATATGAATTTTCAAAATCGTAGAAAAAAGTGAAATTTTTTTACATGCATTATCTTAAAATCAACCCAACAACAGTAATCAAGCACCAATTTATCGAAACAACTTGTCAATTTCTCTAAAATCTGTTCTAAATTGCCGAGATTCAAAAATATCTAACTGAAGCTCTAAATCCGAATTTCTCACTAAATCCAAGCATTCACAGCGATAATCAAGCTTAAATCATTTCACTAACTAGCTTAGAGCAAGTATATCAAGTCAGTTTCGCATCAAAAAGCAGCACACAAACCGTTTTTTTGTTCTTTCCAAAATCGCGACTGGAATATGGAAAAAGAGGGTCATAACTTTGCATATCGAAAACGAAACTTGCACAGGTTGATAGGGCTCCAAAATCCGAGATGAGTGGACACAAAAATCACTTGATTCTGTTAAGAATCGAAGGACTTGTGTTGATTTGAAGCTTTGAGAGTCAAAGTTTTGAAGAGCAAGTTTTTTGATGTTTAGATCCAAGTGGATTGTGACCGCAAAAAAAATTAAATTTTGAAAAATTTTATGCGCCAATCGATCTAGCGTGGGCAAAAAACTCGGAACTGAAAAACCAAATCGAATCCGACTCGAATTACCCGAACCGAATCCGAACCGATTCTCTAAAATTACCCGGACGGATCCTCAACACATAGTACCAAAAAACCGAATCGAACCCGACTCGAATTACCCGAACCGAATCCGAACCGATTCTCTAAAATTACCCGAACGGATCCTCAATACATAGTACCGAAAAATCCGAACCGAACCCGGAACCCGAACCGAGAACCGAACTGGTATCCGAAGTACCCGAAACATAAATTAACCTAAAGATATTTAGATTTAAAGTCGGGTATGTTCGTATAGTTTTAGGTAATTTTTATAATTTTTTCTTTGTTTTTTCGATCAATTCAGGTATTATGGATATATTTGGGTAAAAATAACCAATTTAGGTATATTATTTGAATTTTTATAATTTGTTTTTGTTATTTTCCAGGTATTTTCGAATAATTCGAGTAAAAAATAGTTAAATCGAATCAAATCCATAAAAAATCCGGATAGTTATGAGTATTTCGGGTAATTTTTGAGTATTTTGGATATTTCGGGTATTAGTGAGTTTCAAACTTATACCCGAATCCGAACCCAAACATATTTCGGGTATTAGTGGGTTTCAAACTTATACCCGAATCCGACAAAACCCGAACCGAACCCGACCCGAATTTTTTTAATATCCGAATGGGTCTTATATTCCTAAATCCGAAAACCCGAATTATCCGATCCAAATCCGAACGGGTACCCGAATGCCCACCCCTAAATCGATCATCCTCATTTTTTTTTTAATATCAAATGCGAAATAATTTTTTTAAAAGCTTTAAAATTTCAAAACAAACTAAACATTTACTATTGGATTGCTTCCCACTAAGCGCATTTGTTTAAAGTCGTTTAGTTCAACTAAGTTTGCCGATTTCAGATGTGAAAAACGTTTGCTAAGGAATTTAAATTGCATGTAGCCTCTTTGGTCTTTTCACCTTTGTCCAAGTGGGGATCATAAGCTTTTTGATCAATGAGTTCTTTAAGACGTTTTCCTTTGGTAGTAAAAAAAAAGTCCCTATCTTGTTAGTCACGTTTTTCTTGTTTTTGGACGGTGAAGGATTTGGACGGTGAAGGATGGAGGTCAAACAAAGTGGCTTCCTTTTGTCAATTCTTTTGTCTCACCAACCCCATCCCTTCTCCTATAAATACGTTGTAAATCTCTTCTCCTAAGATTCATCCTCAGAACAAAAATCCCAAACACAAAATTAAAGAAGAAGAACGTGAGTGAGTGAGAGAGAGAAAAAAAAAAAAAAAAAAAACTTTCTTTTTTCTTTTTGTAAGAAATTAAAATAATTTCTTGTGTGTAATTGGGTTCGGGGTGAGTTGAGAGTGTTGTAAATTTTCCCGGTGAATAATAAAAAGATCTGCAGCAGGTCCGGAGACGTAGGCAAAATTGGCCGAACTCCGTTAACAAATTTGTGTGTTTTTTATCGTTCCATAAATCTGATTTATCGGAAATTTGACGTTATTTCCTAACAACTGGTATCAGAGCTCGGGTTGTGGTGATTTCGGTCAAATTTTTTGCGAGGTTACTATTCACGTGAATAGTGAATTCGTGAATAGTAAATTTTGTCGGCGATATCGGTTTGTCGACGGAGGTGTTCTAATACACGGTGGTTCGCAAAAATAATCAGAAACGATGGGAGGCGAAGATGGTTCAGCACACAGTATCGGAAATTTGACGGTACAGATTTTGCATTTTGGAGAATGCAAATCGAGGATTATCTGTACGGAAGGAAGCTTCATCAACCACTAAGCAAGAAACCTGAGGAGATGGACAAGGAAGAGTGGGATCTCCTTGACAGACAGGTTCTGGGTGCTATCAGGTTAACACTGTCGAAAAATGTTGCTCACAACGTTGCAAAGGAGAAGACCACGGAAGGGCTGATGAAAGTTCTCTCGGACATGTATGAGAAACCTTCAGCCAATAACAAGGTGTTTCTCATGAAGAAACTCTTCCACTTGAAGATGGAAGAAGGTGGCCCTGTTGCAACACATGTGAATGAGTTCAACACGATTGTCAACCAATTGTCATCCGTTGAAATCGAGTTTGATGATGAAGTGCGAGCATTGATTTTGCTTGCATCTCTGCCAAATAGTTGGGAGCCAATGAGGGCTGCGGTTAGTAATTCTGTGGGCACTCAGAAACTAAAATTCAATGATGTTCGAGATCGTATCCTTGCCGAAGAAGTTCGTAGGATAGATTCTGGCGAAACATCAACGAGCTCTGCTTTCAACGTGGAAAACAGAGGGAGAAACCATAACAGAATGAACCAGAGTAGGGGCAGATCAAAGTCAAGGAATGGAAGGGGTCAACCCAAGTTCAGACAGCCTGTTGAGTGCTGGAACTGTGGAAAGACAGGTCATATTCGAAAGAATTGTATGGTGCCACCAAAGAAGGAGGAGAATAAAGGTGGAGGAGCCAAGGCAGTTACACATGTAATTGCTGATGCGTTGGCATTGACTGTTGATTCTCCGATAAAAGGTGAAACTCATGATGCAGCTGTAAACACCGCCAAAGCATCAATCTCCTATGTTGATAGCCCGATCGATTCTTGGGTTCTTGACTCAGGAGCGTCATTCCACACCACACCACACCACAACATTATGGAGAATTATGTTGCGGAAAATTATGGAAAGGTCTATCTAGCTGATGGTTTACCTTTGGACATAGTTGGTATTGGAGATATCAATTTGAAGATGTCTGATGGACGCGTGTGGAAGATCACAAAGGTTAGACATGTGCCAAAGTTGATGCGGAACCTAATCTCCGTAGGACAACTTGATGATACGGGGCACAATGTTAGCTTTGGTGATGGAGCCTGGAGAGTGAAGAAAGGTTCCATGGTGGTCGCTAAAGGTCATAAAAGAGGCACTCTTTACATGACAATGAGTTGTCAAGATACAGTTGCTGTTGTCGAGAATGCCAAACAGACCAAGTTATGGCATTGTAGGTTGGGACACATGAGTGAGAAAGGGATGAAACTTATGGTGGCAAATGGCGTGCTTCCAGATCTGAAGACGGTGGATCATCAGATGTGTGAAAGTTGCATCCTTGGAAAACAGAAACGGGTTAGTTTCTCAAAAGAAGGTAGAGAGCTAAAACCTGGGAAGCTAGAACTGGTGCACACTGATGTGTGGGGACCCGCTTCTGTTGCATCGTTAGGAGGTTCACGCTACTATGTGACCTTTATTGATGACTCCACAAGAAAGGTGTGGGTTTACTTTATGAAGTGTTCTCAGTTTTCAAAAGATGGAAAGCCATGGTTGAAATTGAGACAAATCTCAAATTGAAGTGCCTAAGGTCTGATAATGGTGGAGAATATATTAGCGAGGATCTCAGAAGATATTGCGCTAATAATGGGATCAAGATGGTGAAGACTATTCCTGGAACGCCACAACAAAATGGAATAGCAGAAAGGATGAACAGGACGCTGAATGAGCGTGCAAGGAGCATGAGATTATATTGTGGATTGCCTAAGACTTTCTGGGCAGATGCAATCAATACGGCGGCCTTCTTAATAAATAGAGGACCGTCTGTTTCATTGGAATTCAAGATCCCTGAAGAAGTTTGGAGCGGCAAGAAAGTAAATCTTTCTTTTCTAAAGGTGTTTGGTTGCTTAGCTTATGTTCACGTTGATGATGCTGCAAGAAGTAAACTTGATGCAAAATCTAAGAAGTGTTACTTCATTGGTTATGGTGACACGGAGTTCGGTTACCGATTTTGGGATGATGAAAATCGGAAGATCATCCGCAGCAAGAATGTTGTGTTCAATGAAGGAGCGTTGTACAAGGATAAGCTAAAACAAAGCTCAGAAAAGAAGGAGTCTAAAGCTGTTGATTTGGGAGATATTCTGGCACCAGAGTTGCAGCAGGATACTACAACAGCAGAAGAGCATGTTGCTCGAGAAGAGGACAGTGAGGCAAATCAGAATGTTAATTCTGAAGTTACCCCCCAAACGCCAGCTCCACAATTACGGCGGTCAGATAGAATCAGCAAGCCTACTGTAAGATATTCTCCATCTCTCAGCTATATTCTGCTCACGGATAGAGGTGAGCCTGAATGCTTTGAAGAAGCAATGCAAGCTGATGAATCGATTAAGTGGGAGCTTGCAATGAACGATGAGATGGACTCGTTGATGTCCAATCATACGTGAGAGTTAGCTGAGTTGCCTAAGGAGAAAAAGGCATTGCATAACAAGTGGGTCTACCGGATAAAAGAAGAACATGATGGAAGCAAGCGTTATAAAGCAAGGCTTGTTGTGAAGGGATTCCAACAAAAAGAAGGCATAGACTACACAGAGATATTTTCTCCTGTAGTCAAGTTGGTGACAATTAGAACTGTTCTTGGGCTGGTAGCATAGGAAGATTTACATCTTCAACAAATGGATGTGAAAACGGCATTTCTTCATGGTGATTTGGATGAAGAAATTTATATGAAGCAACCCGAAGGCTTTGAGGTCAAAGGGAAAGAAAATCTTGTCTGCAAGCTTAAAAGGAGTCTGTATGGCTTGAAACAAGCTCCAAGACAGTGGTATAAGAAGTTTGACAGCTTTATAAAAAATGCTGGTTTCTTGAGATGTGAGGCTGACCACTGTTGTTACTTCAAGAGGCTTGAAGAGTCCTACTTGATACTGCTCCGGTATGTTGATGACATGCTGATAGTGGGAGCAGACTTGCATGAGATCAACAACTTGAAGGCGAAACTCTCAGAAGATTTTGCGATGAAAGACCTAGGAGAAGCAAGACAAATTCTTGGGATGAGAATTTGTAGAAGCAAGGAGGGTCTTAAGCTATCACAAGAGGAGTATGTGAAGAAAGTCCTCAAGAGGTTTAACATGGATGACGCGAAGCCAGTTAGTACTCCCCTGGCAAGTCATTTTCGGTTATCCAGAGACCAGTCTCCAGTGACTGAAGACGAGATGGTATATATGGATAGAGTTCCATATGCTTCTGCTATTGGCAGCCTGATGTACGCGATGGTATGTACAAGGCCAGACATTGCACATGCAGTGGGAGTCGTGAGCAGGTTTATGAGCAATCCAGGCAAGGAACATTGGGAGGCTGTTAAGTGGATTTTAAGGTATCTGAAGGGTAATCCAAGTGCAGCTTTATGTTTCAGGAAATCTGAGATAGGATTGCAGGGATATGTTGATGCTGACAATGGTGGTGACATTGACAGTAGAAAGAGCACAACCGGATATGTCTACACTTTTGGTAGTACTGCAATTTGTTGGGTTTCAAAGTTGCAGAAAATCGTAGCTCTGTCAAGCTGTGAAGCTGAGTATGTTGCCGTCACAGAGGCAACAAAGGAAATGATGTGGCTACAATCATTTCTACGAGAGCTGGGCCATGACCAAGAGAAAAGTGTGTTGTACTGTGACAGTAAAAGTGCCATTGATCTGGCAAAGAATCCGGTTTACCATGCTCGGACGAAGCACATACAACTTCGGTATCATTTCATCAGATCAGCTTTAGAAGATGAAGTGTTGGTACTTGAAAAGATTCAAGGAAGTAAAAATCCGGCAGACATGCTGACAAAGGTCGTGCCGTTTGATAAGCTGAGGTTATGTACAACCTCAGTTGGCTTGCTAGAGTAACAAGCCTGGAAGACCTGCTGTATTGATCAAGGTGTGAAGACAGATTGAAATCAGTCTTCAAGTGGGAGATTGTTAGTCACGTTTTTCTTGTTTTTGGACGGTGAAGGATTTGGACGGTGAAGGATGGAGGTCAAACAAAGTGGCTTCCTTTTGTCAATTCTTTTGTCTCACCAACCCCATCCCTTCTCCTATAAATACGTTGTAAATCTCTTCTCCTAAGATTCATCCTCAGAACAAAAATCCCAAACACACAAAATTAAAGAAGAAGAACGTGAGTGAGTGAGAGAGAGAAAAAAAAAAAAAAAAAAAAACTTTCTTTTGGTTCTTTTTCGGGTAAGAAATTAAGAATAATTTTTTATGTGTAATTGGGTTCGGGGTGAGTTGAGAGTGTTGTAAATTTTCCCGGTGAATAATAAAAAGATCTGCAGCAGGTCCGGAGACGTAGGCAAAATTGGCCGAACTCCGTTAACAAATTTTGTGTGTTTTTTATCGTTCCCATAAATCTGATTTATCGGAAATTTGACGTTACCTTCGCAACCTGTTTGGTCAATACATATACACCATTATATATGATCATTTACCATCTTTATCATCAACTTTTAGGATCACAAGACTGCGATGTTTATGCAATGTTTCCCCCTCTGCCTAACGCCCACATGCGCAGTCCACTATGGCTTGTCTCCTTGGAGAAGATGATAACAACATCTTTCGGGCATATATTCGCTCTTAAAACCCATATGATCCGATAAGAAAATTCATAGAAATCAGATTTTTGTAGCAAAGGAGGCAGACAAGATCCAGAATGCACATGTATGTATGCACGAATTGCGCTACAATAATCTCTTACAAAGGAGACATGCCAAGTTGGAAGAGGTGCAAAGTCGCTCGGTGGCTATATTCTTTTAGAAGATAATTCATGTGATCAAATCTGAGTCATATCTGTTTTTCTTATTCTTGATGAGTCATGGAAGGTGTTTGGAAGGAGACATTGCACAAACATCGCTTTCTGTGATCACAATGAGATTCCAAATGTCTCCCTTCCTTGATGGTTGTATATATGTAATGACGAGAGACGCAATGAACACATCTTCAGCTCTCTAAACAGAAAACCAAAAAAAAAAAAAAACTTAATAAAAATGGCAGTCTCCTTCCACGTTCGCTCTAACTGCTATCCCTCTGAACTTCACCCACAAGCTGCTCATGTTGATGAACAGTTGGCTCCATTGAGATCTTCCGAAGAAACTTCGACATCTTCCAGTTCTTCTATCTGCCAAAGACTTGACAATCTTCAAGATCTACACGAGTCTCTTGAAATGCTTATTCGCCTACCCAACATGCTCTAGCTCAAGTACATAACAAGAAAGTTCTGAGCAGCTTCTTGATGGATCACTCAGGATCGATCTTGGACTTGTGAAACATTTCCAAGGATGCTTTGTCTCGTATGAAAGAAGGTCACATGGAGATCCAATCGATTCTAAGACAAAAGCGCAGCGATCTATCTGGAGAAGTCAAGAAATACTTAGCCTCAAGAAAATCCCTCAAGAAGACATTCCAGAAAGTACAAAATTCTTTGAAGGTTTCACAAGCCGAAGAAAACAACGACGAATCTCTTGCTATGTTTGGAGAAACAGAAGCTGTCACAGCTGCTCTGTTTGATTCTCTCTTTAGCTACAAGTCTGGATCAAAGGCTTGTGGAAAATGGTCATTGGTCTCAAAGCTAATGAACCAGAAAAATGTCTCATGTGACGCACAAGCAGACGAAATCACAAGGGTTTCCGAATTCCAATCCGAGAAGACATTGAAGATGGAGAATGTTCAGATCCTAGAGTAATGCATTCAAGATTTTGAAGATGGGCTTGAATCTCTTTCCAAGTCCTTGATTAAATACAGAGTCTCCTCTCTAAACATCTTAGGCCACTAACGCCTACAAATTTTGTACAGAAAACAAATATCAATAGAAATGAATACAAAGATTAATTCGTATATTTTCGTGTGTTCTCTCTTTTTCATCCATTTTTTATGTGTGAATCATTTCACATGAAATAACTAAGACTTTCAAGAAACAAAAACTTAAGTTCTGAATCTCACCTACACATGAACTCTATACATCTTGATCCCTCAAAACATCTCCAATCAAATCTTACGCGCTAGACAATCATGTAGCATCGCAGAAACTCCACATGCTCTATGAAATAAAGAATAAAAAATAAACCCAGAAGAGTGTTCAATATGAGTTACACCTTTAAAAAACCTCAAAATTTTGTTTTGCTAATTCACATGGCATGATCGATGGATATGGATCTTGCCCGTAATTCATCAAACAATCACACTTTAAACATTGCATAAAAAAGTTATCATTATTCCTCAATAACCTTATACATGTTGCCATCAATAAATTACCATCTTTGATCTAAGTCTTAAAGTCCAAAAAAAACTCCTCTTCTAGTCATATCTCCAGATATCAACTTATTTTTCATATTGGTTAGGTATCAGATGATAGTATATCCAAATCTCATATTGTCTTTCTCTGTTCATTTTCTGTTTTTTTGGCTGTATAGTTAAATATATTTGCTCTATTTTCATTATCATTTGCTCTGTTTTGGAAACTGATAAGAATTTGACAGGAATAAACAATTTCTTCTACTTAAGGAAGCTGGTTCAAGGATCAAAAACAGAAAAAATCAAAAAAAAATTGACATGTGAAAAGCACACAAAGACTTATCTTTTTGTTGAATCATATCCATTGTCTTTCACCACCATATAGACATGAACAGAGCTATTATTGCTCAAAACGTGTGAATTCAGAGATGATTATCTTATTATAATGAGGAATCTTGGAACTGAAATCTGTTGGACTCAAGTTAGATTTTAACTTGTTACGGCGAGAAGATTAAACTGCAAAATTTGAGAGGATTGACATTGGTAGATTTGTTGATTAAATTTTTTTCCTGATTTTGGACTGAATTTGTGCTTCGATGATAAGAGAATCAAATTAAGAATGGATGACGCAAAAGTATATGAGAAATCTTGAATTTGTTTCTATTAACTTTTCTTTCATATATGTGCAAAACTTGTGTAGGCTTAGTGGCCCAAGATGTTAAGAATTGAGACTCTGCATTTGATCAAAGACTTAGAGAGAGATTCAAGTCCATCTTCAAAATCTTGAATGCATGACTCTAGGATCTGAACATCCTCCATCTTCAAGGTCTTCTCAGATTGAAATTCGGAATAAACCCTTGTGAATTCGTTTGCTTGCGCTTCACATGAGACCTTTTTCTTGTTCACTAGCTTTGAGACAAGCGACCATTTTCCACAAGTCTTTGATCCAGACATGAAGCAGAAGAGAGAATCAAAAAGGGTCATTGTAATAGCTTCTGCTTCTCCAAACATAGCAAGAGATTCGTCGTTGCACTCTTGGTCTTGTTTGACCTTCAAACTCTTGAGGACCTTTTGGAATGACTTCTTGAGGGATCTTCTTGAGGCTAAGTATTTCTTGACCTCTCCCGATAGATCACCGCGCTTTCTTCGTAGAATCGATTGGATATCCATGAGACCCTCTTTCATCTGCGACAAAGCATCCTTGGAAATGTTGCACAAATCCAAGATCCTGAGAGATCCATCAAGAAGCTGCTCGACGGCTTTCTTGTTCTTTTCTTGAGCTAGTGTCTGTTGTGTTACGGGTAGGCGGATAAGCTTGTCAAGAGACTCGTGTAGCTCTTGAAGATTGTCAAGTCTTTGACAGATAGAAGAGCTAGAAGATGTTGAGGCTTCCTCAGAAGATCTCAAACGAGCCAACTGCTCATCGACATGAGCAGCTTGTGGGTGAGGTCTAGAGGGGAAACTATTAGAGCGAACGTGGTAAGAGAGAGCCATTTTTATTGATCTTAAGTTCTTTGTTATTGATCAAAGAGAAGATGCTGAGAGAGCTAAAGATGTTTTTGATCTGCTTTCTCAATGCCTCTCCGGTCAATACATATATACACCATCAGGAAAGAGAGCCAAGAGGAATCTCAATGATTAATATATTAAATCATCAACACAATGTTCCTCTTCAAAGTAGTCAAAAGGCATCTCTTGTAATATAATAGTAATGATCAAGATCTCCGCCATATCAGTTCTCTGTCTCTTGCCAACCATCCTCACAGCTCAATTCTCAAATTTTCTTAAAGGCATTGAGATGCGCTTCATTGCATGTGTGCTTATTTTAAAACATAGCTGGCTTGTCTGCTCTTGAAGCTCATGCCATTCGTGCAGATCTCAAAGACTTTTCCTCAGCAGTAAAATTTTATACCTCTGTGAGATTTTGTACCACACGCTTGCATTATGATTATATTAATCAAGAAAATATATATTGAAACAAGGGCTTGAAACAACTCTTTAAAAAACAAAAACAACTACGATAGTACGACCGGTGGTTTTGGGTGGATCTTGCCAAGATCCGCATTCGTAGAAATAATGGCATGTGAACAACTCGTTGCGTTACCCCTTCCGATATTCATAAGGGTCATCATATACAACATATATATACAGTTATCAAAATTTGAAAATGCACGAGGGTTTTCAAATTAGAATGTAGACAAGATCCTTGTTCATCGATTTTGACATGTGAATGCACACGGAAACTTTAAAACTTCTTCCTTATTTTTTTCTTGCATTATTTGCATTGTGTTTCCCACTGTATAGACATGAACAGATTTATTTATTGTAGAAAACGTGTGATTTTAAAGAGAACATTTTTTCTTCATATTTAAGACAGCTTTCTCAAGGATATCACACAGACAAGATCCATATTCGTCGTTTTTTTTAACATGTGAAACCACACGGAGACTTTACACTTTCTCTTCTTTTTATTTTTTCTTGAATCACTTCAAATGTTTCCTACCATAAAGACATGAACAGAGTTATTATTGCAGAGAACGTGTCAAATTCAGCAATACACCATTAATCAGTGATCTTTTTATAATAAAGAATCTGAGACAGCGTCAATTAGGTGTATTGAAGTTATTAACCTAATTTGTTTTTACCATCAAGTTTAAACTGTGAAATTTGGGAGTTAAAGAATCAAACGAGTGAACTTGTTCTTTGATGATTAAAGAGTCAAAGGTTAAATAATAAGTAAGGTGTTTAGAATTGAGATTTGAATATGTTTCTATTATCTTTTCTTTTCTGTAAAAAATTTGTAGGCTTTAATGGCCTAAGGAGTTAAGAATTGAGACTCTGTATTTAATCAAAGACTTGGAGAGAGATTCAAGTCCAACTTCAAGATCTTGAATACTTGACTCTAGGATCTGAACATCTTCAATCTTCAAGGTCTTCTCGGATTGGAATTCGGAATCAACCCTTGTGAACTCGTTTGTTTGCGCCTCACATGAAACTTTCTTCTTGTTCATTATCTTCGAGACGACTGACCATTTGCCCCAAGTCTTTGATCCAGACATGTAGCTAAAGAGAGAATCAAACAGAGCAATTGTAACAGCTTCTGCTTCTCCAAAGACAGCCAAAGATTCTTCGGCTTGTGAGACCTTCAAAGGCTTTTGTACTTTCTGGAATGTCTTCTTGAGGTTAAATATTTCTTGACCTCTCCCGAAAGATCTCCGCGCTTTCTTCTTAGAATCGATTGGATCTCCATGAGACCCTCTTTCATCTGTGACAAAGCATCCTTGGAAATGTTGCATCAGGAAAGAGAGACATGAAGACTCTCATGGTGATTAGAATACAATGTTCCCCTTTCAAGGTGGCATTAGGCATCTCCTTCTTCTTCTAATTATACACAAATAATGGTAAAGATCTCCACCATATAAGCTCAGTGTCTCCCTCCAACTATATATCTCCATTTACTCAATGCATTGAGATCTGTTTCATTGCAATGAGATATATTGAAAGCTGGTAAGTACACGTTGTTTAATTTCCAATGCCATTTAAGAAAATGTTTCACTGTCCAAGATTAAAGAGTGAAATTTGATGGTTTGTTTCCTGCTCTCCCAGCTTTACCCAAATCATCCTGGGAAAGGTCATGGTTGGCTGCATCTCAATATCCAGCAACCCGGGATAGAACATGGAACCGTAGTCGTCCCACTTCCTGATGCTTTTGTGCTGGTAGCGCTCGTCGCCCTAGACCTCATCTTGATTCCAGGGAATGGATGTCTCTCTCGCTTGGTCCAGACCGATGCTGCTGGCTCAGCCTGATTGATGTTGCTGGCCTGTCTCATTGCAGCTCGAGAACCGCTAGCATGTCTCGTCCTAGCCATTTCCTGCAAAAACGAGAGAAAAATTTGCAAAATGAGCATTCGTTTTAAGACCAACACAAACCAAATGGATTTTTATTGCAAAAGATATAGTAAGCTCAAGCAAACGCCAATCCATCAATTTCAAAAGAGAAATAGGTAAACTCGACATATGAATTTTCAAAATCGTAGAAAAAAGTGAAATTTTTTTACATGCATTATCTTAAAATCAACCCAACAACAGTAATCAAGCACCAATTTATCGAAACAACTTGTCAATTTCTCTAAAATCTGTTCTAAATTGCCGAGATTCAAAAATATCTAACTGAAGCTCTAAATCCGAATTTCTCACTAAATCCAAGCATTCACAGCGATAATCAAGCTTAAATCATTTCACTAACTAGCTTAGAGCAAGTATATCAAGTCAGTTTCGCATCAAAAAGCAGCACACAAACCGTTTTTTTGTTCTTTCCAAAATCGCGACTGGAACTATGGAAAAAGAGGGTCATAACTTTGCATATCGAAAACGAAACTTGCACAGGTTGATAGGGCTCCAAAATCCGAGATGAGTGGACACAAAAATCACTTGATTCTGTTAAGAATCGAAGGACTTGTGTTGATTTGAAGCTTTGAGAGTCAAAGTTTTGAAGAGCAAGTTTTTTTGATGTTTAGATCCAGAGTGGATTGTGACCCGCAAAAAAAATTAAATTTTGAAAAATTTTATGCGCCAATCGATCTAGCGTGGGCAAAAAACTCGGAACTGAAAAACCAAATCGAATCCGACTCGAATTACCCGAACCGAATCCGAACCGATTCTCTAAAATTACCCGGACGGATCCTCAACACATAGTACCAAAAAACCGAATCGAACCCGACTCGAATTACCCGAACCGAATCCGAACCGATTCTCTAAAATTACCCGAACGGATCCTCAATACATAGTACCGAAAAATCCGAACCGAACCCGGAACCGAACCGAGAACCGAACTGGTATCCGAAGTACCCGAAACATAAATTAACCTAAAGATATTTAGATTTAAAGTCGGGTATGTTCGTATAGTTTAGGTAATTTTTATAATTTTTTCTTTGTTTTTTCGATCAATTCAGGTATTATGGATATATTTGGGTAAAAATAACCAATTTAGGTATATTATTTGAATTTTTATAATTTGTTTTTGTTATTTTCCAGGTATTTTCGAATAATTCGAGTAAAAAATAGTTAAATCGAATCAAATCCATAAAAAATCCGGATAGTTATGAGTATTTCGGGTAATTTTTGAGTATTTTGGATATTTCGGGTATTAGTGAGTTTCAAACTTATACCCGAATCCGAACCCAAACATATTTCGGGTATTAGTGGGTTTCAAACTTATACCCGAATCCGACAAAACCCGAACCGAACCCGACCCGAATTTTTTTAATATCCGAATGGGTCTTATATTCCTAAATCCGAAAACCCGAATTATCCGATCCAAATCCGAACGGGTACCCGAATGCCCACCCCTAAATCGATCATCCTCATTTTTTTTTTTTAATATCAAATGCGAAATAATTTTTTTAAAAGCTTTAAAATTTCAAAACAAACTAAACATTTACTATTGGATTGCTTCCCACTAAGCGCATTTGTTTAAAGTCGTTTAGTTCAACTAAGTTTGCCGATTTCAGATGTGAAAAACGTTTGCTAAGGAATTTAAATTGCATGTAGCCTCTTTGGTCTTTTCACCTTTGTCCAAGTGGGGATCATAAGCTTTTTGATCAATGAGTTCTTTAAGACGTTTTCCTTTGGTAGTAAAAAAAAAGTCCCTATCTTGTTAGTCACGTTTTTCTTGTTTTTGGACGGTGAAGGATTTGGACGGTGAAGGATGGAGGTCAAACAAAGTGGCTTCCTTTTGTCAATTCTTTTGTCTCACCAACCCCATCCCTTCTCCTATAAATACGTTGTAAATCTCTTCTCCTAAGATTCATCCTCAGAACAAAAATCCCAAAACACAAAATTAAAGAAGAAGAACGTGAGTGAGTGAGAAAGAGAAAAAAAAAAAAAAAAAAAAAACTTTCTTTTGGTTCTTTTTCGGGTAAGAAATTAAAAATAATTTCTTATGTGTAATTGGGTTCGGGGTGAGTTGAGAGTGTTGTAAATTTTCCCGGTGAATAATAAAAAGATCTGCAGCAGGTCCGGAGACGTAGGCAAAATTGGCCGAACTCCGTTAACAAATTTTGTGTTTTTTATCGTTCCCATAAATCTGATTTATCGGAAATTTGACGTAATTTCCTAACAACTGGTATCAGAGCTCGGGTTGTGGTGATTTCAGTCAAATTTTTTGCGAGGTTACTATTCACGTGAATAGTGAATTCGTGAATAGTAAATTTTGTCGGCGATATCGCGTTGTCGACGGAGGTGTTCTAATACACGGTGGTTCGCAAAAATAATCAGAAACGATGGGAGGCGAAGATGGTTCAGCACACAGTATCGGAAAATTTGACGGTACAGATTTTGCATTTTGGAGAATGCAAATCGAGGATTATCTGTACGGAAGGAAGCTTCATCAACCACTAAGCAAGAAACCTGAGGAGATGGACAAGGAAGAGTGGGATCTCCTTGACAGACAGGTTCTGGGTGCTATCAGGTTAACACTGTCGAAAAATGTTGCTCACAACGTTGCAAAGGAGAAGACCACGGAAGGGCTGATGAAAGTTCTCTCGGACATGTATGAGAAACCTTCAGCCAATAACAAGGTGTTTCTCATGAAGAAACTCTTCCACTTGAAGATGGAAGAAGGTGGCCCTGTTGCAACACATGTGAATGAGTTCAACACGATTGTCAACCAATTGTCATCCGTTGAAATCGAGTTTGATGATGAAGTGCGAGCATTGATTTTGCTTGCATCTCTGCCAAATAGTTGGGAGCCAATGAGGGCTGCGGTTAGTAATTCTGTGGGCACTCAGAAACTAAAATTCAATGATGTTCGAGATCGTATCCTTGCCGAAGAAGTTCGTAGGATAGATTCTGGCGAAACATCAACGAGCTCTGCTTTCAACGTGGAAAACAGAGGGAGAAACCATAACAGAATGAACCAGAGTAGGGGCAGATCAAAGTCAAGGAATGGAAGGGGTCAACCCAAGTTCAGACAGCCTGTTGAGTGCTGGAACTGTGGAAAGACAGGTCATATTCGAAAGAATTGTATGGTGCCACCAAAGAAGGAGGACAATAAAGGTGGAGGAGCCAATGCAGTTACACATGTAATTGCTGATGCATTGGCATTGACTGTTGATTCTCCGATAAAAGGTGAAACTCATGATGCAGCTGTAAACACCGCCAAAGCATCAATCTCCTATGTTTATAGCCCGATCGATTCTTGGGTTCTTGACTCAGGAGCGTCATTCCACACCACACCACACCACAACATTATGGAGAATTATGTTGCGGGAAATTATGGAAAGGTCTATCTAGCTGATGGTTTACCTTTGGACATAGTTGGTATTGGAGATATCAATTTGAAGATGTCTGATGGACGCGTGTGGAAGATCACAAAGGTTAGACATGTGCCAAAGTTGATGCGGAACCTAATCTCCGTAGGACAACTTGATGATACGGGGCACAATGTTAGCTTTGGTGATGGAGCCTGGAGAGTGAAGAAAGGTTCCATGGTGGTCGCTAAAGGTCATAAAAGAGGCACTCTTTACATGACAATGAGTTGTCAAGATACAGTTGCTGTTGTCGAGAATGCCAAACAGACCAAGTTATGGCATTGTAGGTTGGGACACATGAGTGAGAAAGGGATGAAACTTATGGTGGCAAATGGCGTGCTTCCAGATCTGAAGACGGTGGATCATCAGATGTGTGAAAGTTGCATCCTTGGAAAACAGAAACGGGTTAGTTTCTCAAAAGAAGGTAGAGAGCTAAAACCTGAGAAGCTAGAACTGGTGCACACTGATGTGTGGGGACCCGCTTCTGTTGCATCGTTAGGAGGTTCACGCTACTATGTGACCTTTATTGATGACTCCACAAGAAAGGTGTGGGTTTACTTTATGAAGTGTTCTCAGTTTTCAAAAGATGGAAAGCCATGGTTGAAATTGAGACAAATCTCAAATTGAAGTGCCTAAGGTCTGATAATGGTGGAGAATATATTAGCGAGGATCTCAGAAGATATTGCGCTAATAATGGGATCAAGATGGTGAAGACTATTCCTGGAACGCCACAACAAAATGGAATAGCAGAAAGGATGAACAGGACGCTGAATGAGCGTGCAAGGAGCATGAGATTATATTGTGGATTGCCTAAGACTTTCTGGGCAGATGCAATCAATACGGCGGCCTTCTTAATAAATAGAGGACCGTCTGTTTCATTGGAATTCAAGATCCCTGAAGAAGTTTGGAGCGGCAAGAAAGTAAATCTTTCTTTTCTAAAGGTGTTTGGTTGCTTAGCTTATGTTCACGTTGATGATGCTGCAAGAAGTAAACTTGATGCAAAATCTAAGAAGTGTTACTTCATTGGTTATGGTGACACGGAGTTCGGTTACCGATTTTGGGATGATGAAAATCGGAAGATCATCCGCAGCAAGAATGTTGTGTTCAATGAAGGAGCGTTGTACAAGGATAAGCTAAAACAAAGCTCAGAAAAGAAGGAGTCTAAAGCTGTTGATTTGGGAGATATTCTGGCACCAGAGTTGCAGCAGGATACTACAACAGCAGAAGAGCATGTTGCTCGAGAAGAGGACAGTGAGGCAAATCAGAATGTTAATTCTGAAGTTACCCCCCAAACGCCAGCTCCACAATTACGGCGGTCAGATAGAATCAGCAAGCCTACTGTAAGATATTCTCCATCTCTCAGCTATATTCTGCTCACGGATAGAGGTGAGCCTGAATGCTTTGAAGAAGCAATGCAAGCTGATGAATCGATTAAGTGGGAGCTTGCAATGAACGATGAGATGGACTCGTTGATGTCCAATCATACGTGAGAGTTAGCTGAGTTGCCTAAGGAGAAAAAGGCATTGCATAACAAGTGGGTCTACCGGATAAAAGAAGAATATGATGGAAGCAAGCGTTATAAAGCAAGGCTTGTTGTGAAGGGATTCCAACAAAAAGAAGGCATAGACTACACAGAGATATTTTCTCCTGTAGTCAAGTTGGTGACAATTAGAACTGTTCTTGGGCTGGTAGCATAGGAAGATTTACATCTTCAACAAATGGATGTGAAAACGGCATTTCTTCATGGTGATTTGGATGAAGAAATTTATATGAAGCAACCCGAAGGCTTTGAGGTCAAAGGGAAAGAAAATCTTGTCTGCAAGCTTAAAAGGAGTCTGTATGGCTTGAAACAAGCTCCAAGACAGTGGTATAAGAAGTTTGACAGCTTTATAAAAAATGCTGGTTTCTTGAGATGTGAGGCTGACCACTGTTGTTACTTCAAGAGGCTTGAAGAGTCCTACTTGATACTGCTCCGGTATGTTGATGACATGCTGATAGTGGGAGCAGACTTGCATGAGATCAACAACTTGAAGGCGAAACTCTCAGAAGATTTTGCGATGAAAGACCTAGGAGAAGCAAGACAAATTCTTGGGATGAGAATTTGTAGAAGCAAGGAGGGTCTTAAGCTATCACAAGAGGAGTATGTGAAGAAAGTCCTCAAGAGGTTTAACATGGATGACGCGAAGCCAGTTAGTACTCCCCTGGCAAGTCATTTTCGGTTATCCAGAGACCAGTCTCCAGTGACTGAAGACGAGATGGTATATATGGATAGAGTTCCATATGCTTCTGCTATTGGCAGCCTGATGTACGCGATGGTATGTACAAGGCCAGACATTGCACATGCAGTGGGAGTCGTGAGCAGGTTTATGAGCAATCCAGGCAAGGAACATTGGGAGGCTGTTAAGTGGATTTTAAGGTATCTGAAGGGTAATCCAAGTGCAGCTTTATGTTTCAGGAAATCTGAGATAGGATTGCAGGGATATGTTGATGCTGACAATGGTGGTGACATTGACAGTAGAAAGAGCACAACCGGATATGTCTACACTTTTGGTAGTACTGCAATTTGTTGGGTTTCAAAGTTGCAGAAAATCGTAGCTCTGTCAAGCTGTGAAGCTGAGTATGTTGCCGTCACAGAGGCAACAAAGGAAATGATGTGGCTACAATCATTTCTACGAGAGCTGGGCCATGACCAAGAGAAAAGTGTGTTGTACTGTGACAGTAAAAGTGCCATTGATCTGGCAAAGAATCCGGTTTACCATGCTCGGACGAAGCACATACAACTTCGGTATCATTTCATCAGATCAGCTTTAGAAGATGAAGTGTTGGTACTTGAAAAGATTCAAGGAAGTAAAAATCCGACAGACATGCTGACAAAGGTCGTGCCGTTTGATAAGCTGAGGTTATGTACAACCTCAGTTGGCTTGCTAGAGTAACAAGCCTGGAAGACCTGCTGTATTGATCAAGGTGTGAAGACAGATTGAAATCAGTCTTCAAGTGGGAGATTGTTAGTCACGTTTTTCTTGTTTTTGGACGGTGAAGGATTTGGACGGTGAAGGATGGAGGTCAAACAAAGTGGCTTCTTTTTGTCAATTCTTTTGTCTCACCAACCCCATCCCTTCTCCTATAAATACGTTGTAAATCTCTTCTCCTAAGATTCATCCTCAGAACAAAAATCCCAAAACACAAAATTAAAGAAGAAGAACGTGAGTGAGTGAGAGAGAGAAAAAAAAAAAAAAACTTTCTTTTGGTTCTTTTTCGGGTAAGAAATTAAGAATAATTTCTTATGTGTAATTGGGTTCGGGGTGAGTTGAGAGTGTTGTAAATTTTCCCGGTGAATAATAAAAAGATCTGCAGCAGGTTCGGAGACGTAGGCAAAATTGGCCGAACTCCGTTAACAAATTTTGTGTATTTTTTATCGTTCCCATAAATCTGATTTATCGGAAATTTGACGTTATTTCCTAACATATCTAATACCTCAATTGATCCATTTTTTCTTACATGTCTCTTGAATTGATTATTGTTTTCAGGTCTCGCTTATGTGGATCATGAGACTTTGATTCAATTGTGAATTATTTTTCACGTTCTCCTTTCCATGTAAAATTTGGATGACCATTTAGAATTTCAGTGGCTTCATTGTCATTACCTTATTTTTCCAAAAAAAATGTTTCCTCGCTGGCCTTATATGTCTCGCCTTCTTAAACATCTTTTCGCATTTTCCTCTAGTACCATTGCTTCAAAAATTATTATTAGGACATGCATCACAAAGATAATGATTAGATTTCTTATGGGAAAAATGATCAGGCTTTTTGCTAAAGACTTCCTATTTTTCATTAATCCCATTTGGCGGATCTTCAATTTTTGAAATTTGGGCAACTTGAACGTCTAGGGAATCGACACGAGTTGTGAGTTCCAGGAGTTTCTCTCTCGACTTTTCAATCCTCTAGTCATGTGAATCAGAGACGGTGTCCATTGTGTAACCAATGTTTTGATGTCAATCTTGTTTTCCTCAATATCAATCTCTTACCATCTTTGGTCATCCTTGAGTTGTCGAAGATATTTATCTAACTTCACAAGTTGACCCCCAAGAGTGTTTATTGTGTTAGCAAAATTAGCCGAGAGCTTCTCTATTATGTCTTTGAACTCTATTGCAGCCGTCCTTTAATATTCACGGTACTCTTCCATCATGCTCATACACCTTTCTTCCAAACTGGGCCGTGTTGGTGGAGGTGGATAGTAGTCTTCGTCCTCAATGTAATATTGAGGAAGACGAATAGAACTACGACCTCGTCTAAAGACTAAAGCAGTTGGGTCATGGTTCCCAGATTCGTGTCGAATAGGTGTACAAGATGTAGATCTGAAGGACACAACATGAAGACCTGCAAAAATCATATATAATGGCTTGTGGTGAAAACTATTATGTTCGAATGTGTCTTAGCAGTAGAAGTGTTTTTCACATTTTCGTGATCAGTGTACGTTAAAAATATTTCATGTGCACTCATCTTGTGCATACATTAGGAGTAAATGTTTCATTGACCCTTTTGGATTTCTAAAAATACGGTGTCGTTTTGATTTTATGCCACCGCTTACATAGTCTTTAATGTCGATCACATATCTATTTCTTACTCCCTTACCAGACATACGAAATTCATAACATCTACATTTTTTACCATGTTTAAAAGCAAACGGTGTACGTACATATGCTACGTATTAGCGTACATAAAAATATTGTCGTACATTTTACCGTTTTGCGGAGATGGTGTACGTACATCCTAAAGACAAATGGTTTATGTACATCTTACATAGTCTTTAATGTCGACCACATATTTAAGAAAATTAAATTATTTACCAGACATACTTACAACATCTACAGTCCTAACCATGTTCTAAAGACAGACGGTATAAGTATATATGCTACGTATTAACGTACTTAAAATATTGTACATTTTATCGTCTTGTGGAGATGTGTACGTACATTCTAAATTTAGATGATGTACGTACATCCTAACCGCTATAAGTTCTAGTTTTGAGTAGGTGTTATCTTCACCGTCGAAGGGTAATCGCCGGAACAAAAAAAGCATCTTCGGTAACTGGTTCAGATGCACGACATGATTAGACTCCGATTGTGGTTCCATTGATACCGAATTAGCATCACTGCAGAGGGAAAAAATTAGAAACATGTATTAGAAATCACGGAGAGCAGTCGATTTATCGTTGAGAACGAAAATAAAACAGACGGCAAATTAGGGTTCGACAGCAAGCCCCTAAGTCGGAGATGAACATATGTACATTACCAGCAGGGCGGGGCCGTCAACGAGACACGGGTGGCTTTTTTTATCTATGATCTAGGGTTCCTATATGACTTTCAACTCTCTAATTCTCTGACTTTCTCCTCTCGGTTCTGTTTCTTAAAATTTCCGTTTTGTTTGAAGATTTAGTTCATGAACTGAAGTCACATAAGGTCTTTCTCTTTCTCCTTCAATACACTATCCCTATTAACTACTCATGATTTTTCATAATAAGTCAGACATGTCTTTTCAAATTTTTGAGTTACACTCCCTTTCTACACATATGGATGCAAGGACATTTTCGTTATAATAGCTTGTAATGCCATCATATGCAAAAAATGTTTTGCTATGACATCCTACATAGATAAAATTCAAAAATATGACTTTTATGAAAATACACTTTTTTATTTCTTGGTTTGATTTGGTTATTATACGCTTGCAGTTGCGCTTCTCTATAATCATAAAGATTTGATCGAGGACTTTTCCACATTTTTATGTAAGTAGGTCGTTAAAGTACCTTCTAGAATGTGTGAAACAGAATATATGTAGATAAAGGTAATTTTAGAACACCATTCTCAAAAATGTTTATGTATTAACGAGAAGAGAATGTGCAGTTTCTAAGTTTCTTTTGTAGAGTTTTGAGTTTAGTTTGATTCTTACTCTAAAGAACATATGCTTCTATTATAAAATATTTTCTTGCTACTTTGTGTTGCACTTTCGTAGTTCTTGGTTTGATTTACATTTATATCCGTGCAGTTGCAGATCGCTAAACTTCTTTAGGATCATGAAGATTTTATTCATGGAGCTTTTCAACTTTACTTCACCTACAGAGATGAAAAGAGTTAGAGCTTCTAAAGAGAATCGATTGTATAGTTTCTTATATGTAGAGATTTGAGTTTAATTTGATTCTTGCTCTAGAGAACATCTAAACATGACATCATGACATGCATAGTGCACATATGCTTCTATTAGATCTTTCTTCGTTACAAAGAAGGCATGAGATTATGTTGTATTGGTTTTATTTTGTTGTCGTTTATTAGAGAAATCGAGAGGAAAAAAATAAATTTTAACATGTAGAAACAAAAACAGAGAGGATTTATGTAGCACAGAAGCTTCTTCAACTATTTTTTCTTCTCCGAGTCTCTACAACGTGACCTAGAACTCTAGAAGAATAGCCAAATAATTTAAATATTTTGGTCCTTTTATCACATTCATTTTATTATATTGATAGCTTATTCAAATTATATCTTTTAACATTCCGAATAATAAATGGTAAAGTCTCTTTTTGATATGACTCATTGTTGAATAGTTGCTAACTACTAATAAATGATTCTGGTTTTTCTATTTTAGATATATATGTATATATGTTATATGAAAATGATGTTAGAAATCAAAGGATTACGAGTGATGATTTTTATTTTTATTTGAGTTATTTTATGTTTAATATTATGTATTAGATTTGTGTTGTTTAAAATAATCTTAAATATGATTTTATGTTTTGCATTTTCATTATATTTATATATATTTACGCTTCCAACGCTTTCGCTTCTACGTATCTAATTCTAATTCCGTGAAACTTAGGAGAGGAATATAGCACCAAACTCAAACCTATAAAAGGTCAAAAAAAAAACAACAAACCAAACAAAAATTCAAGCTATACCAAACTGCACATAACCTTTTTTTTTTTTTTACGTAGTATACAATTTGATTATTGAAAATAATTTACCATAAAAACAAAAACTATATCTTAATTACATTATTAATAAAGGATGAATTTGGCTAATAACAAATTCTCATATGTAGTAGATAATCTAAATTAATTTTTTTTTTGTCAATGATATCTAAAATAACCTTATCGTAGATTTGGACACTAATAGTTTTAATTTTTTGTTTAATTTCAACTAAATAATTATAAAAGCTGCAAAATAAATGCCACAATGTAATTAAAGTAAATTATTCTATTGGGCCAAATCAGTTTTGTCGGATGCTTATTAAGATTTTAATTTTTAGCACTAAATATACACAAAAATCTGTTGGTTAGAATTTTCCAATAGAGGGAAAAATTTGTGCTAAAATAAAACTTTCAGAAGAAAATAAGTGCGAATATTTATTCCGTAATATAAATAAACACTCGCGCATAGAACTAAAATCAGTTTTTGTAACTTTCTTTTTATGGTATCAACAATTATTATCAGACGTGTACCCTTAAAAACTGGATCGGATAATGCAGATAACATGTAGGATTTGGATAATCCGAATATTACTATATAAACAGGCAATTTGAGTAACTAAAATCACTACACGAACAAGTAATTACAGATAATATTGAAAAAAATTAGAAAATTTTGGATAATAATTAAAAAGAAATATAAATTTTGGGAATTTCATGATAATTTTGTGAAATCTTCGGTTAATATGTCTTGTAATTAAGTGTTTTATTTGATTAATTCATATCTTCAAATTTTATGTAACATTGAAGATAACTTTGATGTTGGAAATGAGGATGTTACAACGATGGCAAGTAACTCAGGAGTATGAGATTGATGATATTGTTGATATGAGATTTATGTTAAACTGCACATAATGTTGATGATAGGTAGAGATTGAACAACAAAATTCTAGCTTTTTATGATTTGATATCTCCACATACTAGTGAAGAATTAGCTAGTAAAGTTATTGGCTGCTTGAAAGAGTATTATTTAAAGAAAAAACATTTTCTATGACTTTGGATAATGCTACTAGTAATGATAGTATGCAAAAGATCATTAAACATCGTCTTCAGATAATTAATGGTAATGGATTGTTGTGTGATGGGAACTTTTTTTATGTTAAATGATGTGCACATACTTTGAATCTAATACTGAAAAAGGATTGAAACTCGCCATTAGTATTTGGGAAATATTTGAGAAGTGTCGAATAAGAAAGCATTTGAATCAATGATATACTCATTTGCGGCATATGTTGATAGTGTAGGGATAAGAGTGAAGTTAGATTATCTTTATGTACTTGCTAGAGATTTGATGTTCTGTAAAGCATTTACTAGCCTAAAAGAGTGTGACAAGAGTTACGAATTATTGTTTTCAGATGAAAAGTGAGATAGGGAAGAGAGAATTTGTGATTTTTTGAAACTTTTTAGTACCATCACCACTTAAATTTTAGACATTAAATATCTCACAGCTAATGCGTATTTTCTACAAGTGTAAAAAATTGAGTATTTATCGAAAAATATGCAATTGTGGTATTATTGAAGTGAAAGACATGGCTAAGAGGATGCAATTTAAGTTTGGAAAATATTCGAGAAAGTGTCAAGTTTGTGAAAGCATCTGAATCAAGGATAGACTCATTTACAACATGCGTTGGTAATGTAGGGATTAAGAGTGGAGCTAGATTGTTTTTAGATGTACCTACGCGATTGAATTCGACTTATGATATGATTGCTAGTGTTTTGAAGTTCTCTAAGACATTTACTAGTTTGAAAGAGTGTGACAAGAGTTACAAATTATTGCCTTCAGAGGAAGAGTGGGATAGAGGAGAGAGAATTTGTGATTTTTTAAAGCCTTTTAGTATTATCACCACTTATTTCTCAGGCTTAAGTATCCCAAAATAATGCGTATTTTCTACAAGTGTGGAAAATTGAGTGTTTATTGAGAAAATATGTCAATTGTGGTGATACTGAAGTGGAAAACATGGCTAAGAGCACTCTAAATTGTCAAAATATTAGGATGAGTACAGTCTCATTCTAGCTATGCGTATTGGTTTAGATCCGAGGTTGAATCAGCAAATACTTAAATCAAATTATGACAAGGTGGATCCCAGAACTTCTGGAAAAAAAGTTGAAGTTGTTAAGAAGAATATGAGGTTACTTTATAAAGAATATATAACCAAGCATTTGACTAACATCTTAATATTTTTTAAATATAATCAATATTCAGTGAACAATTTTAGAAGATGCACAAAACACCATATTATAGATTACATATATAATGTTGTCT
The DNA here is from genome assembly GCA_900406555.1 of Pseudoturritis turrita. Taxonomy (NCBI): domain Eukaryota; kingdom Viridiplantae; phylum Streptophyta; class Magnoliopsida; order Brassicales; family Brassicaceae; genus Pseudoturritis; species Pseudoturritis turrita. Next base: position 144,868 of record OVBL01000316.1, on the reverse strand, counting down.
CTTGTGGCTGAAATATCCACACACAAAGTTTGTAACATTATTTTTATTTCTAACCTGTGAAGAGAGAAGTTGAAAGCCATTGACATCCACGGTGTCCATTATTATTGTAGTTTCTTCTGATACATCTAATTTGCCAATAACTTCAAGACATCTACATCCGCAACAATTTTGAGCTCTCCGTTTACTAGAAATCTGCTATCTCTGGCATAAATTTCATTAATGGGGAATGTGGATAAACGATCCCAGTGGGGAACCTTCTCATCAAACGATTTTTGTGAATCTGTACAATCACAAAACATAATTCAACACTACATGAACTAATGCTCATGTGGATTGAACAACAATGCTCACAATCACAACTTGGCACAAAACCTTAAAACTAAATCTAAAACCAACCAGCAGAAAACACCATTGAGCAACATATAAATCTAGTCCAACAAAAGAGCCATCCACTAAATCAATATATAATATCGCAAAAGAAACAATATCCACGACAAAAAGCTTCATAACATTTGAAATATCCTACGTATATAAGAAGGCAAAGTCTAAGTAATTATGTTGTGTTTATGATGATGTCAATGAAAATAAATTGGAGACATAAACTCTTGTAAAAGCTAGCAGTAGGAAGAAACAATCATCATTTTGTTTCTAACATTTTACGGAATTTTGATCTACTATATTTAGGAGATATCGTGTATTTCTTCTCATTCGAGATGACAATAATTTATAATCAGCGACTTCGAAATTCAAAAACAAGTAACCAACGTTATTTTCCTTGTGATAGACACAAAGACGCCTGAAAAAAACACACGAATAAAAGAATCAACAAATGTAGAGGATGTAACCTAAATCTACATGAACGAAAACACTTGGAAACCTTACCACATGCATCCACCTACGACGAATTGATTATAATAACCTTAATCGCCCAGTCGATCTTCTTTTTAAATTGTTTCTCCATGATTTTGATGAAGATTATTCTGCAATCAAACTAGTAGAACATGAAAAGATGAAAAACCCTAGAACCGTAGTAATGTCCCACACCCATATTTTTTAAAGTTATTTTTCGTAAATGTCACTTTCTTAAAATATTATTATGCCCCATAGCACTCCTAAAAATTTCTTCTGCCAAATGGCAAAGAACACATGAACAGACCATTATACCATTCGAATTTATGACATGTGAAGAAGAGAGAGATAGGAGTTGACAGTTCGTATTTGAGACAATTTATATCACTCGATACACAACAGTGTACATAGTGGTGTACACTGTGACGTACGGTGTGATGTACAATTCATATACGGTGTGGTGTACGTGATGGTGTGCGAGGCGGTGTGTGGTGTACAAAATAGTTTGGGGCAGTGTACAAGATGATTTGCTCGGCGGTGTATGAGTGGTGTACGAAACGGTAAACAGAACAGTGTATTGGTCGATGTACATCTCAAGGTGGTGTACCATGTACGATATGGTGTACATAACAGTGTACGAGATGGTGTACTAGACTATGTATGAGTTGGTGTAGATGAAGGTGTACGAAATTAGTGTACACGACAGAGCCATCAAAGTAAGCAGAAATAACATAATATCTAGGTCGATATAAGACAAAATTGGACTCTTTAGATCCGCAAAAATCTTAAAAATAATAAATATTTGTTTTGAAATTTTTTGTATGAAAATTTTTATGAGAATGAAGATGAAGAGATTGGGAGAAATGAAAAAGAGTTGACGAAGAAGATGAAGGGAGAGAGAAAAAACAACATTTTTACTTTATATTAAATACAACAACAAATCAACTAACTCTCTTCTGGCTCACTGCTCAGCTTCTGTGAGGGCAAAATTGTCCATGTCCACCTACTTTGCCATTTGGCAGAAGAAATAAAAATTGGTTGCTATTTGATGGAATAAATTTTTATTTTTGTGATTTGGTAAAAATTTCTCATTTTTTTAATTTGGAGAGTCAAACTAGAATCTCGAATACCAAAACCAACATTAACTTTAAAAATTCAATATGTAATCAAAGTTTTGAGAAGTTCGAATACCACACTAAAACACGAAGAATGCAATCATGTCTTTACTCTTTTGCAGATATAGATTTGGATAGGATTTGGATCATTCGAATAATTAAAATCCCTATCCAAACGAACAATTTCAATAATTAAAATCACTACTCGAACATGTAATTACTGATAATTTTGGATAAGATGAAGGGAGAGATATTAATGCATTTTTGGAAATTTTATAAAATATTCAGTTTATATGTCTTGTAATTAAGTATATTATTTGACTTATTCATATCTTCAAATTTTAGGTGACTTTGAAAATAATTTTGATGATGGTTACAACGATGGCAAGTAGTTCATATGATATTAATGATATTTTTGATATGATAATGTAATAAAATTAAGAAATTATGTGTTACTTTTTAGAAGCTAAATTCATGTCTAAATTCAGTCGACAAGTATTCGTGGTATGTTTTCAAGTTTTCAAAGATTCATGTGTTTCGTAGCGTTATAACGGCAACAAAGACCTTGATTTTCACTGGCTTGGAACGTTTGTGATTTTGTTGTCTTTAGAGATTTTGGTTTTTGGGTTTGGTTACTTATGTAAACGATCTTAGTATTTTTTTATCACAGTACTTGGACCATGTAATTTATCAAGTGTTTCGTTTTTCTGATGGTTTGAAAATGTAGGCTGTAAATGGTAACATGCAAAAAAAAATTCTCAAGATTCAGCTAGATTAAGCAATTCCGCAGACACCATTTGCTATTTAAAAAATTCCGTCATATTCAGTTGGATTCAGCAATTCAGCGAAAAAAAATATTGCATGATTCAGCTAAATTCAAATAGTTTCAACAATTCTTCCAACACCAATTGATATATAAATATGTTTATTTTAGGTAAATGATCAGATAAGAGCATATATGAGAGTTAGGTAATGATATTTAGGATATTGAAAATTACATATGAAATGTATCTTTAAAAATGAATCAGATAATACATGTATGGTATATATAATTCGGATATTTAAAATCATTATCAAACATGTAAGAACCATATCGTATTCGGGTATTTCAGGTAACTACAACTAATTTTGGATAATTTATAGAAAATTTTCTTTGAATCTTTTTTTATGATTCTTGTAATTGTAAGAATTTTTAGATAATTTAGGTAGTTTTATTACTTAAAAAACATAGGTCGTGTTCATGTATTTCGATTAAATTTATAAAATTTTTGGTTTGGTTCAATCACTTTTTTATTATTGTTTGTATTAATATAATTTTTTAAAAAACTTGAGAAATCTTTTTGGAAAACAAAATTCAACAATTAACGTAAATTTTGCTGAAAACAAAATTTTGGAATAATTTACTCTATTTGTAAGATAAATTCACCTTTAATTTTTTATGGGTTGCAAGTTTTCTCTTTAAATTATGTTGTTATTTTATGTTTAATAAAATTATTAAATATATCAAATGTAAAAGTTAATATTTTATTAGTTTATTTAATTAATCTTGTCACAACAAAATTGTTTAACTAATTTTTTAATAAGTTTATTTAATTATTAAGTTTTTGAAAAATTTAGCAAAATTCAGCTGTTACGATTTATATTTCAAATTATTCCGCCAGATTCAGCAAAAAATGGCCAAAAATTTAGCCAGATTCTGCAATTCAGCAAAATTCAACCAGATTTTGATGTTGCCATTTAGATCCGTAATGTGTGTTTTTATCTTTTCAAACCAGACAAGATAATATTGAACAACAGAACTTTAAAGAACATCATAAATTTATCAAATTTCATAATATTCATATGAAAGACGGTGATGTGGAATCAAAACAACTTTATTTAGAAGTTCTAAGTTAGAACCAATAGTATCTATCTCTCATTTGTAAACAAATCTAGAGTTATTATTTGAATTTTATTTTCTCTTTCAATGACATCCTTTTGGTTATCATATACACAAATATAACAAAATAAATCAAAGAATTGCAAAATAAAATCAACCAAAAATATAAATTGGTTATCAAACAAATAAAAAAAAAAGTTAGGATACCTAGAATAAACCCATAATCCATTTTTAAGGTTAAACAGGCTAGTACTAAACTTATATAAATTTTTTGGACATAGGTTTTTAGTGGACGAATTTTTTAGGATCTAAATTGGAAGGATAAGAGTTTTTTTACCCACCACAACATCTCTAGATAGGAGTTCTGAAAACATTGCTCTAACGATTCATCTCAAAATCTAGGACTCAACAAACCCAGGACCAAAATTATATACTGGATGTCGGGCACTTGTGAATCTTTTAGTAACCATCTTACCATATCACAAACAACTATATTCAGACAAATTATGGAGAAGAAATTAATGGGTCTACGGTCGGGTCAATGGTGGAATCATCCCTTCCAAGGTCCCACACAAAGTCAGTGTAAGGACAAGGGACGATCCGTTTCTGCTCAGGACAAGGGCTACATCCATTGACTTTACCCTAGTTTCTTCTCGGAAACTCCATGGATTTTGACGATTGTCGATAGAAATTATCATCCACGGAATTCCATGATTCAAAGTTTATATTATTTTTTTGGAATGGTGCAGTCAAATCTGCCTTGTTGCTATTTTTGTTACATGAAATTTTTTTATGTTACAAAGTTACAATGATACGTAAAGCTGAGTAATTACTATTGGTACTCTGAAGCTAAGCCAAACATCTTACAAGCTCTGTTTTTTTCCCATTGTTTCTTCACTTTTCCTAAAAATTTAATAGGTTAATTATTGGTGTAAGATTCTGGAGCCATGGGCTTATACTCAAGAACTGGTCTGATCCCCATTCAAGTCCTGGTTTAGGTAATTGCAGCTCTGGTAGTGGGAAGCCTCCACACGGCAGCTTCAGTGATGAAGAAGGTTCTTTTATCTCGGCTGCTCGTTCTTTCTCTTCGTTCTTTGCGTTTTCGGTATGCCCTTGAAGCATTAGGATGTTGTTATCTTCTTCCATGGCTACCATTTGAGGAAAAGGGAACGAAGTCATCATCAAGTCTTCCTCTTTCCCAACGAAAGATATCGTCTCAGAAGACGAGAGAGGAGAGTTTGGGCATGTTTGATTCATCTTAGCCTCCATCTCTGCTCTTTGCTCCAATACTTTCAGTGAAGTGGCTTTTCTGTATATCTTACACAGCACAACGTCCTGCGATCAAAAGGGAACACAAGATGAGCAACAAAGTTGTTTCCTGATCACATAGCTGGATTCAGACAGAGCTTTTGTTTTCAAGGTACCTTTGGTAAGGGGCAATTGTCAGGCATCCGGAACTCGTTCATGACCCAATCAGTCTTGCTTCCTCCCGGCGCTCTTCCTCTGTAGAACACAAGGGTCTTCTTGAGCCCAATCACACGTTTTGGTGCAGACAAGCTTATGATTTTGCGATCAGATCCAGTTGCTTTCCAATATCCTTTCTCAGTTGTCCTGCTTGGTCTCCCTCCGTTCCCATGTTTCCTTTCCCTTGGCACAAAGAAGTACCATTCCCTCTCCCCGATTTTCGATAAAGCTGTGATCAAAAGTCAGACTTTAGCACAACCTAGAGAAGAAAAACAAACTTTTAGGGAAACGGAGAAGCCAGCTAGTTAGTACTAACCAGGTAAGTCCCATGGATCATGACGATAGATGTTGAGGAAACCAATGACCTCGACTTTCGACCTCTTCCCGTAAACCATGTTCTTGAGGTAGAAATCAAGCAGTTCATCTTCGGTCGGGTGGAACCTGAAACCGGGGAGCTCAATCTCTTTCGACATTTCTCTCACTGTCAGTTTGGTACTATTAAAAGCTGTGTAAGTGAAAAGGTTGTTGGTGATATCACTTAGGTGGTGCAATGAACTTTTATATATAACTCTAGGAGTCTAGGACCCAATGTGTAAGAGAGAGAGATTTTCTTTGTGTGATGGGGCTAATGTTTTGAGGAAGCAGACCAAGTCAAGAAGAATATGTGGAGGCATGATTTAACAATTGAATTTTGAAAGTCTTTTGTGAAATTTTTTCTACTTTGTGTTTTTTTCTTTCATATTTTCAGAGGTTTGTGATGTTTTACTTAGAAAGAAGAAGGGTCTTTGATCAAAATCAAAGTGGGTGTGGAACCCACACGCTATTATCTTGAGAAAGTTAGAAAGGGTCGTTAGGATTGGACCAGAGCTTGGTGCCTTTGTTTTCTTTTTTTTTAGTTAAAATTATTATTCTTTTGATCAAATATTTTAGTTATTGTGAAAAATAAAAAATAATCAAACATTTTGATCGTGGGACTTCCACCATTTTGTTTAATCTCACTTTGACTTCAGAAGTCTCCTCCAAAGACTGGAAGTATTTTGCCTCTCATGTGGGACAGAACCTTGAACTCCTTTTTTTGTTTCTCGAAACATGAGTCTTTGATTAACCAACAAACATGAGTCGCTCAGAGATACCTAGCAGTTTTTATCTTTCCCCTATTCTTTTATTGTTTGTCATTTTAATTTCAAATTGTTTAGCTTATTGAATGAATTTTAATGAAAAAAAAATTATAAGTATGAACATATTCATTTTAAAATAATCAACTAAGTTTTTAATGAAAAAAAACTCTTCAACTAAAGATTTTTAATAAAATTAATTCGCTATCAGTAGAAAATCTTAAATAGCTTCCATTTAATAAAACACATCACTTTAACTTGTTGAAAAATAACATATGTTCACGATTTGGTAGTAAAACGATATAACTTTTTTAATAACATCATCATGTTCAATATAGAAAAGCTGTAAGGTGATAAGTGGAGAACCGTCCTAGAAATGAGAATGACCACTCAAGTTAGCATGAAAGTAGTAAAAGAGGATAAGAAAACTCGAGTGTATTCAATTAAGACCATGCGATTGATTTCTAGTCCCTAAACGAGAGAATTAAGATTCAATTAAAATCCAATTAGGAATAGAGTTGAAATTAATTCAAAGCAAGCTTCAACCAAGACAAATACATTCAAGCCAAGAGATCAAAGCATGATTCATCTTTTACTTTATTAAAGTGCATCAAAGAACTACCAACAAGGGCATCAAATCAAGCTCTGAAGTTAAATTTTTCAAGGAAAGATCATTGTTCCATATGCATATGCAATGCAATCCTAGAGTGAACTTAGACCCAATCCTAAAAAGATGAAAGTGAAAATGCGAACTACATAATTTTTTTTGTTTTTTTAATGTATAAGGTTATTCACAATGCATGACTTAAGAGAAACAAAATAAAACAAACATTCATTAGCAACGATTGCCTCCCTCGGACTTACTTATCACCGTCTCGGTGAGATAGTAAAATGGAAGGAGAGAATGAAACATAACAAACTCAAAGAAGAAAAATAAAAAGTATTTACAAAAGAACAAGAAATGGTACCTTGGAGCTAAGGATCTGAGGATCTTGGTCCTCCTTTTTGGCATGTATATTGGTCTTTTGACATGAGATTGCTTCTCAAGTGCGTTTGTTTTACGTTGCTAGCTTGACGAAAGATAAACTTGGGAGAGTTTCCAAGGGCACGTTTAACGTTGCTAGTTTGATGGTTGTTTCCTCTTATTTTTTCTTTCCTTACATATTTTATTTACTCCTAGTTGTACACATAAGAGATCAAGATCAGAAGAAAAGAGAAAAGATTAGCAATAAAAGAAAATAAAAAGGCTATAATTTCAGTTTGAATCATAATTCTAATGGCAATCGTTTAGAGTCCCCGACAACGGCGCCAAAAGTTGATATGAAATAAGTTTTGGAACATTAAACGTGACTACCACAAGTGCATAGAAAATTCGGTATAGTATTTAAGGATCAACTCATTAAAAATACAAGTAACTTACTAAACTCACTACCAGAAAACAGTGCCTTTTGCGACTACTATTATGGTCACAAATTGGTCGCAAATCGCATTTTGCAACCAATTTGCGACGAAATTCAAATTGTCGCATCTGGCTAGTCGCAAATTGATATTCGTCGCAGTTTGGTCGCAAATTAGTCGCAAATTATTTGCTACTAATTTTTTACTAAGACATGTCTTATCTTAGTCGCAAATTATTTGTATTTAAAAAAAAATTGAAAAAGCATTATACCAATTGAAAAACATTTTATAAACATAATAACATTTAAACATTTCATAATCTAATCTCTAAAACACTTAAAAATCTAATCATGCTAAAATTAATAATTGCAAGCCTAAACTAAACCTAACCATTCTAATACATGAAATAAATAATAAAAAGAATTAAAAAGATTAAGGATTTATGATCATACTTTAATACAAAGGTTTTATGAAAAACTAATATTTTCCACTTAAATCTAAAATTCTATACTTAAATTAATATTATCCACTTTATTCCATACCTAAATCTAATCCTAACCATTCTAAAGCAAAAATTATAATTTAAAAAAAAAAAATCGGATTTTGTAGAGAGTAGAGAGATGATGGAGTGTTGATGGAATGAGCAAAGTGCAAGAATATTTCGGGTGCCTTATATAGAATTATAATGGGTGGCAAATGAGTCGCAAATTGCACCATTTTTTTCACCCAATCGTATTTACCGCCAGGATTTGCGACGCGTTTGCCACGTGGCGTCGCAAATGCCTCGCAAATCCGGTCAAAAAATTAACACGCGGCAAACAAAAAAGTGAAGTTTTTGTTTAACCGCCAAGATTTGTGAGGCATTTGCGACGCCACGTGGCAAACGCGTCGCAAACCTTGTCAAATTTTCAACACGCGGCAAACAAAAAAAGTGAATTTTTTTTATTACCGCCAAGTTTACAACTCATTTGCGACGCCACGTGGCAAACGCGTCCCAAATCTGGTCAAAATTTCAATACGCGGCAAATGTGACGTGGCATCGCAAATGTGACGTGGAGTCGCAAATGCCTCGCAAATGTGATGTGGCGTCGCAAATGCCTCGTAAAAGTGACATGCGTCGCAATCTAGTCGCAAATCTGGCCAAATTTTTGTGAGGCATTTGCGACTAACCAAATCAAACAAGAAGAAAAAGGGTTTAGGGTTTAGGGTTAACACATAGTTCATACATATAAACATGTTATAATTATACATTAGGGTTATGGGTTTACGGTTTCAGAAAATTATATAATTGATTCGACAATCGTACTAAAAGTGATCGATTCATCATGCATGAAGTATATAGATACATACTTAATCTCTATAGGTTCAACCAAAATGTAGATGTTGTCCGAGAAATAAATATATCGACAATGCACGATTTAGACAAAATATGAACACTTACCCAAATGTCTTAAGTGCATTGATTTACTCCACTGCACGAAGCAAGATCAAAAAGTGCATCAAATTACTCTATTATAATTTGCGACTAATTTGCGAGGACAAGTCACAAATACCTCGCAATTCTTATATTTTTGCGACTCATTTGCGAGTCGCCGAAGCAAACGAGTCGCAAAAAGGGTTTAGGATTTATTTAGGGTATAGAGCTTATTTAGGGTTTAGGTAATATAGAAATCTTAAAAAAATATCGTATTATTCAACTGGCATATATAAGTAATATAAAAGCAAACGAGTTTTAAATATGAACACTTACGTAAATGGTTTAAGTAATATATAAATCTGAACAAAAAATTGTATTATACCGGAGTTCTTAAAATAAACTAAGTACAATTTGCGACTAGGATCAGCAATTTTTGTTACCGATTTGCGACCAACCTTTGTTACTAATTTGCTAGGAAAAAATATTTGCAAGGTCTTTGCTAGTAATTTGCTATCCATTTGCGACCAAATTTCAGTAGCAAAAACCAGTTAAAAATCATAGAAAACGTGTGTACCTACTTGCTAAATATCCTCACAAATCAGTCGCAAAGCGTAGAAAATACCTTTCGCCGCAAATGCCTCACAAATTTGCAATGTCTTTGCTACAACCTTTCTTTTCGTCGCAAATTAGTCGCAAAATTGCGAATATTTGCGACGATATTTCTCCACGCAAATTTGCGATCCCAATCGCAAAGTCGTAGCAAACGCTTCGCAAATTTGCGACCTCATAATGTGGTCGCAAATTCTCCTCGTAAATGGGCCTGTTTTTTTTGTAGTGACTAAGTTAAATGATGATTGGTTTTGAGTTTTTAAAGATCTTAAATCTAAACAACTTAAGTGAAATCAACTAAGTGAAAAATGTAGATTAAGTAAACAAGACAAGATTGCTAAGAAAAATGCAAAACCAGATCAATGTAAACAAGGCAAAAGACCAAACAAACACAAATAAAAAGTCAAAGCAAAAGTCAACCTAAAGTGAAATAAACAAGATTGATCAATATGAAAAAATATGGATCATGGAAAAAGATAATAGATTAGGGATGATATTAACCCTTAACTAATGATGGTAAAATATTAAATCAAGCGCAATTCCAATACATGGATCACACAAAGTAAACTAATTCATTTCCAGGAAATTAATCTCTTTCCTAATTTCCTAATTATCATAAACTTTCGTTAGCAATTAGGAAACCAAAAAACATTAAACATGAGTCCAATAAGTCAACAATTCACTTTTAATCATCAAGTTTCAATTGACTAAGTATAAAATATACATTTAGAGTTGGTATAGACATTTCATCGAACATTTCCAGATACAAAACACCCAAGTTCTAGATGTTGATTAGCAAGGTCAAATCTTAAGCACCATCTAAACATGAGAAATAACAAGAATTTAGTCTTAAGCATCTTAAATCAACCATCAATCATCCTAATCTACCGAGCCCACAGTCCATAATAAGACTACTCACACATGGCCAATGCAAAAACAAAAGCTAAGATAAGGAAATACATAACATAAAATGAGATTAAGAGAAAGAGATTAGAGGAAATTTTCACTAAATGGTATGAAAAAGAGAAATTTTCTCCATACAAGTGAAAAGATCCGAGATACAAAGTTTTGAACCAAAACATAACTTAGGATTTTAATGAGCTAAAATTGTATTTATAATAAGGGAAAATCAAACCAAGTCAATCCGGAACAAACCGGGTTAAACCCGATTTCAAAGAGTAAATTGTTGTGTTGATCGATCATGGTGATCGATCTTAGTTTATCGGTTCTCGAAGTAGATGGCTTGTTGTTCTGGATGAATTTGTGATCGACATCCCTAATCGAGGTGGATGTCGATCCATACTGTTCTTTGATGATATGAGACTTGAACAACATGTCTGATCAAGTTTCTGGTCGATCAAGCTTGCCTTTACGGGATGTCGTTGTTCTGCATGTTGCCCTGATCGAGGTTCTTGACCGAGTTCTTCATCGATCACTAAAACGACCACAAAGCTGGATCTCTGGTTTGGTTCTTGATCGATATCCACGATCGATCATGAGGTTGATTATGGCTCCATTCTCCGAGTTTGGTGTTTTTTTGGTTTTCTCCCATTTTTCTTTCTCACATTTTGGTTTCTCTTATCGAAAAATGCAATGCAAATGCAACAAATCAACCTAGGAGCCTAAGACTCAAAACAAAATCAAATGTGAATCAAAACACGTTATATGAGTCTAGGAAAGTAATTTTTATAAAAACTTTTCATCCCTTCCACATGGAGGGAATCAAATTTTTGCATAACATAGATATTTCATCTCTTTTATTTTACAAAATCAGGTTGTCACCTAAATCTAGCTTAAATATCGACATATTATGTGGACCACATTTTCTGGCCTCGTGTAACGTGAACTCGTTTTCCACACTTCAATAATAATTTAGGTTTTATTGATAAATTCTGTTTTAAAAATATTATGAATTTAGGGTATTATAATTGTAAGATATGTATTATTGTTAGTGTTGTTTGAATTAGTTTGTTTTGTATATGCAAGAAAAGTAATAACTATTAATGTATTGGCCTACAATCAGATCGGGTTGATCCGGTGACTCGGTAACAACAACAATGTTTGGTTTATCTTCTAATTTGGCTTAGCAACTCAACCATTGGAGAGCAAACTTAACTCAATTTCTCATCATGTCGGAATTTGGTTCCTATTATCAGCTCAAGACTGCAAAAATGTATTCCTTAGACAATAACATATAGTAAAGATGATTTTTTGGAAGACAAAATAAGTATTATCTTCTCAAATACTCCCCCGCATTCAAAGAGTACAAGTCTACAATTTTTCGAATTTTTCTATTATTTTATTATATAAAGTTTGATACGTTTAATTTTGTAATTAACATGATCGTGACATGTGGCAGTCGGTCGATCAGATTTTGACACGTGTAAATTTTTTTCCAATTAGATTTTGACACGGGTTAAAAGAGTTTATTTACTTTTAAAAACCTAATATACCAATTAAATTTTGACATGTGTTAAAAGTGTCTATTTAATTTAAAAATCTAATATACCATTATATTTTTAAATTAGATTACAAAAATGAATTAAAAACCTAATACCATTATTTTGGTGTGTAATGTGAATTATATTGTGAGTTTTTTTCTTTAGGTTTACGGTTTACCATTATGTGGATCCGGTAAAATTTACAAAATTGATGTTTGAGAAGAAATTTATATTGAAAGTTTCTCATTTTGTGAAAGTTATATAAATAAAAAACAAATTGTTGAAACATTTATAATTCGTTTTTCATCAGAAAAAATATAATATGTCGATTCAGAAAAGAAAAAGAAAAGTCAAATATGATTTAAAAAAAGTAAATTTAATTCAAATAGAAATGAGAATCAACTAATAAATATTTTGAAAAATAGATATATGAGTAGTTAAATAATAAAAGGTAAACATAATTTAAATAGAAATAAGAAAAACTAATTATTTGAAAATATGTGACAAAATTTAATAAGAGATCAAATAATAGAAAAATAAGAAAAGAAATATATAAATAACTATTAGAATTCTCTATCAGTGGTTTCGCGTCGGCGTTCACAATTTTTTTTATTTACTTTCACTGGTGATTAGATTTTATTTTTCACACTTCGTTTTTGTTTTTTTCCGGGTTATAAAATATGGTGATGAAGGTAAAACTAATTCAAATAGGAATACTGCAACGAGTTCCTATGACAAATAGAAATATAAATATTTAAATAATAAAAAGTAAAATCAATTCAAATAAAAATATGAATAATTAAATATATAGACATATACGTCTAATTTTAATTGGAAACCAAATAACAGAAAATAAGAGATTCAAAATAAATAAATAACTGTTAAAAATAATTTTTGGTGGTTTTGCGTATACGTTCTCAATCTTATTTTATTTTCTTTTACGGGTGATTCAATTTTTTTTTCATTTTTTCGCTTTTGATTTATTTCACGGGTTACAAATATTTATTACGTGTATACGCGGGTCATAAATCTAGTTTTCAATAAAACTACATACGTTAATATCTATAATAATTTTTAAGAAGTTCCAATTTATTTTGATTGATTACAAAATTTCAAAAGAAATTCAAAAAATTAAATCGTTTTCCTTTTAACTAAAGAACAAACAACAATAAATAGTAGTGAGTAGCGACTAGTGCAGCTAGGAATATAATATGTTAGCATATGAAAGTTTCTCGGAAACTGCAGAAAAAGCTGCTTTATTTCAATTTGTGTCTTTTCAAATGCAGAAGAAGAACATAAAACACTATTCAGTTAACGGAGAACAATATCAACGAAACTACCCAAATAAAAAGTAGGGTCCTAAGAAATATCTAATACATTATACACCGAAAGCAAAACCAAACTTGTGTAAATTGTAATGAGGAATTTTTAAGAGTAATTGGAGGAAATGAGGATATAAATCCATCTATTTAAAAATGTCAAAAACTTTTTTTTTTGGTAAGTGAACAAAATGATTTTACGGTGTTGTACACGATTTTGTTCTTTTCATTTAATTGTTACGAGAAAAGTAGTTTTTTCGGTATAACATGTTATTTTATGAAACATCCAATTTATCTAAGAAAAAATCTTCAAAAACTACCATTTTCCACTAAATCTTTAAAAACTAATATTTTTTCCTAAATCTTCGAAAACTATCGCAACATCTTTTTCTTTCTTGTAAATTTACCAATTTACCCCCCACATACATATTCTCCTACATCTCTCTTTCTCTCTCTCGTCGGATCTCTTCCGCCGGATTTTTCGCCGGATCTCTCTCTCTATATTGGTAAAGAAGAAGGTGGTGGATGGTGATGGAGAAAAACAGAGACGGTGGTAGATTGTGGACAGAGACGGTGGTGGATGTGTGGATAGAGATAGAGATGGAGACGGTGATGGATAAAAACGGTGGTTGTGGACAAAAACGATGACGGCGGTTGTGGACAAAAGCGGAGACAGAGACGGCGGTTGTGGACAAAGGTGGAGACGGACACGATGGTGAACAGTGGACAAAGGTGGAGACGGACACGGTGTTGGATAGTGGACAGAGACAAAGACGGTGGTTGTGGACAAAGACAAGAACGGAAACGGTTGTGGACAAAAACAGGAACGAAAACGGTGTTGGAAAGAGACGGAGACGGTGGTGGACAATAACGGAGACGGTGGTTGTTGACGGAGACGGTGGTGGAGATGATGGACAAAGACGACAATATTGTGGACGAAAATGTATACCATGAAATCATAACTAAGGGTATACATGTCTTTTTTATTTCGTGAACAGTGTTACTTGTGGTAGTTTTCGAATGTTTTAAAAAAATTGGTAGTTTTTAAATATTTTGCTTAGAAAATGGTATTTTAGGCAAAAATCCATTTATCTAATCAGTTGTTCTACGAATTTACTCATATTTTCTAAGTATTAAAAACCACGTGATTTTCTTTTGTTTCATGTTTTTTTTATGTGAACATCTAGTTTATCAAATGGATATATATTTATGTCACAAAACGTTATTTGGGGTTTTATATTGTTAATTATTTAATGCGTTAAATATTCTATATCCATTTATGAAAATATACCAAATTAATGAATATATTTTAGATTTACATATGATAAATATTTTTACCCCATTATTTTAGAGGCATCCTCTCGTTAGGTGCAGTAGTCTAAACCCTTGTCATTTACCTAAAGTTGTTTATTTCTCAGCAATGTATTTTACAGTACAACAAGAAAGCATACAGTCTTGAAGTTAAATCTCACTGGTTATATAAAAATCTGTTAAAATATCATATCCAGTATCACATTCTTGTGCTCTATGTACTCTAAACAGAAAAAAAAAACCTAGTTTGTATTCAATTTAAGCAAACTAAGACTTGTGAACCCAATGATTAAAATTCACAGTTATAAACTTCATTGGCAGAGCCACTCTTTTACAGTTTTCCCCTTAGCAATAAAACTACCAACGTTCTTCCGGTCGATTCTCATCGGGCTTTCGGTACGGACCATTATCTTTTTAACCAATGCTTTTACCGGTGACTCTCCTCTTACGTTGCTGTGCTTTCCTGACCCAGAAACAACTACAATCTCTGCAGGAATCACACACTTGTCTTCACTAAATCTAACCCTGATCTCATCCATCCATTGCATCATTATCAAATACGATGAGCTCAAGTGCATACCATGTAAGTCCAACTTACCCTCTACTGCAGTCCACACGATTGCTTCATCCAGAACCGATGACCGAGTCAATTCGCGTACCAGAAGCACCTCGTCCTCATTCAGAAAAGTAAGCAGCTCAGAAAGAGAAAGTGGACAGCTATCCAAGTCTTTTAACAGTGACATGATTGTAGGACAAGAATTCAAGACCGAGTTATACGTCCTTATGGATAAAGAAACATTAAACCCTTTCAATTTCTGTAGCCAAGAACCCATTTGGGGAAGAGCATTATGAGCTCCATAAGAAGAGAGAACCATATTTGAACAAACTGTGTCGATTTTGTGACCATCTGTTTCCATTCTATGCACTATTCTGTTCATGTTGTCAAACAATCCTAATCTTCCATACCCGTATAGAACAGACTTATATTCAAACAATCCCGGCTTTATTGTTTCCGTTGTCATTTCCTCCATAACACTTTCTGCATCGTGAGGTTGGTCCATGTTGCATAATCCAGAAACCATAGACTTGTAAGCTTGGGTTTTGACGTAAACTGATGAAGATCTTTGGATTATCTCTCTCAAACGAACGCAGGCTTCGTTGAATCCTTGTATTGACCCTTGTTTAGAATTTGATTCAACCAAATTGCAGAGGAAGAGAGCAAAGTCTCGTTCATTTGACTTGAGCCTTGAAACTGCATTAGAAAGTAGAGTTTCTGATTCGCCGAATCTTTCTTGTTTATTGAGCAGAGCAACAAGTTCAGCAATGAGCTTGGGATTCCAATCAAACCACGATGCTTCAGTAATTTCCGAATACAACTGGAGAAGAAAGCAAGAAACGAATCACAGCCTATTTCAGTTCATTCACCTCCAATAACATATTGATTGAGAGAAAAAGGGAAAAAGCAAAACTTACAGAGAGAGCCAAAAAGGAGAGATGAGGATGGGAAGTCTGAGCTGAGAGGAGATGAGAGAGGACATTGAGAGACACTGATTTGGGCGATGCAGCCACAAACTTCTTAATGTGGCGATTTGGATCTCCAGCTAAGGCTGGGGAAGATAGGGAGGAGAGAAACCGGTCGCCTTGCTTCATCAGAGGCACTGCCTTGCACCGAACCTCCATTGATGTTCTTAGCTCTTCTCCCCAGTAACGAACACCTTGGCTCAGCCGCTGAGGCGGAGAGTAAAGGAACCGTTGCAACCCACCGTTACTGCTGCTTATCATCTGGTTCTGAGATTTGTATCTGCAGAGCTATGTAAGAGGATAAACAAGAGTCAAGGTTCTGGTGACTACACCTGCATAGCATAGTAATCAGTATGGGTAACCATATACAGAAGAAGAAATCAACCATATATATAGAGTTGAATAAAAAAACAGAGAAACTGATTGTAAAAAAATTGTAGCTTTAATAGGAGATGGAAGTTTAAACAAGACGAACCTTGGAAACTATACAGTTAGGAATTCTACCAGAAACAAAACCCAGATTTCGTTTTCATCAATTAGAGCAATTCAAGATTTAAACGTCAGACTCTCGTCTATGTAAAGACTACACAACTTGGTAATCAGAAACCCTAGTTATCGAAAACGAAAGAATCCTGAGACAGACACTGAAATGCTTTACCGCCATGGACGGTCTGGATAGGCCGAGTGGGGACATTGTCACCGGACTCTGTTTTGCCGTAAATCTCTTTCCAACAACACTCACTGTCCATACATTTCGACTCATCCGAATACCGGACTTCGGTTTAGAAATTCGCTACCGGTTTATGCCATCCCATTCCCACTTTTTGGTTTCTTCTTGCAAGTGAGATTGAATCTTTTACTCTTTTATTTTCTGATAAAGTTGAATCTTTCACTTGCTAGAATTCTTGAATTCTGATTTTCGCACACAAGACTAAACTTAGAAAACGAATTGAGTTTACAAAGTTTGTCCTGTGACATTACTTCTTACCGCTAGGGTGTCGCACATTTTTAAACTTGAAATCTCTTTATCGAATATCATCTTTGGGGAAAAAGATTACAAAGAAAGGTTATGTACAAATGCCAAGCTAGTGAAAAAGATGGAATGGGTTGGTTACTCGTAAAAGGAAAAAACATAAACATGTCATTTAAGTTGTAGTCTGTATGGGTTCTCAATCTCACAAGTATCAGAGAGAATTTAACATCCGTATCCGTTGCATCTCCAAGGTTGTAAATTCTGGATAATACAACGTTTTTCAAGATTGGGATGATGTTTCTCCAGGATGATCTCCAGAACGCTGACAAGGTAAATGTTTCACATATTAGCAATGAGCACAGATTTAAGCATAATTTAGTGAGACCAACACGGAAAGAAAACAGAACGGCATTAAGATAAAAAGATGCCTTTTATAGTCCAACCACCCCAAAAGGTTGCGGTTACAGACAAGCAGCAATCATGAAACTGACAAGAAACCCAATGCAGTATTTCGGATGGAAACAACTGACCTCGTGAGAAGTAATCCAGGGTGGTGGAGGCCAAAACAATTTGGCATATTCAGGGAGTTTGTGCACCAGCTCTATTTTCCCACTCCTGAAATCAAACACTCCCAAATCTCGATCTTGCATCGCCCCCAAGTTATCGTCATTGAAGACATTACCGTTGAAGAACACACAACTTCCCCCACAGAGAGGTAATATCTCAGAAGCTGAAACTGAAAAAGTGCAGTCATCACCAAGGAACAACATTTTATCCCCCAGATCATTAACCTCGACCCAGCTCTTCTCTCTTTCCACGAATTTGAATACTTTAAATTTGACCGTTCTCTCATTCATATAAAGTCCATGATGCTCGAGTATCTGCTCGGCGAATCCAGGATCCCCATCAACCTCATCCATGCTCAAGTACATATCGACCAACAACATTTCACCACAAGATTCAATCAGAAACTTCTTGTCACCACCAAACACAGGACTCGCAGCCAATGTCAATTTCAAAGAAGAGAAATCTACAACCACAGTCCTCCCATTGTTGTCAACAGCAAAGAAACGTCCATCGAACAGAATCACATCATCGTAAGGAGAAGGCATGTCATTGATCACAGTCCACGCTCTATCCCAAGACCTAAACACAGCTAACTTCCCAGAAACATGAATCGTAAGCAACACAAACTTGTACTCCGCATCACTATCTAAGTACTTAACAACAGCTTTCTCCAAGTATAAACTGTCTACAATATCACCAACAGTATTGAAATAATGGAGCTTGAATTCACGACCCAATTCGCGAACCTTAAATTTCGACATATCGAGAGATCGAGGGAAATGCCCAGGAAGTGAATGTCTTCTATCACTCAGCGGATCGAGAAGAGTCACCTTACGAGGACCATTAAGGTCTTCCTCGACCTTGACCAGCCATCCAAAGAGATCCGCGTGTTCATGAGGCTTGATGAGTAAGATACTCCGTTGCGAGAGACGGAAACCTACGGCGGAATCTGGGAAGAGGCTAGCACCGTTATCGGGGAGGATCGGGAGGTGATGCGCCGGGATAGGACGCTTCGGCTCGGCGGCGGATCGCCATGAAGAACACACGGAACGGAATTGGACGAGATCGAAGGATGATTCGAGACATTTCGAGATTAGGTCTAAGAGATCCTTCGGGAGTGTTGCCCAATCCACCATGGATGAATTGAAAAAGCTTTAAACCTAGAAATCACCAGAGAGACACAAATTGGGATCACGGTACCAATATCAGAAAACCAACAACAACGCCAAAACTTTGACCCGACCCGACCCGACCCAACCCGGTAAGATCCGAATCGACTGGATCCGAATCGATTACGGGTCAATTTAGACCGCCCTACCGCACATGGGAGACTCTTAAGAAATCAGAAGGTTCCACGATTCTTCTCTCTGGTTAAAACGCTGCCGTTTTGTGTCGTATTAATATTTTGATTTCCATGTAAAGTGGATCCGGGAGCAATTTGGGATCAGATCGGACATAAAACTCCAGAGAGGTGAGAAGAGATCTCCTCAATTTCCGCAAATTTTCTTTTTGTCGGATTCAACGCTTGAAGAGAGAGATACTTCGTTGATGGCTACCACCGTCGTCTGCGGCGGAGTAGAAGGTGGAGGAGATGTTGACGGCTGCGATGTCGAGAGAAGTTTGGATCTTTTACCAGCGGCTCTGTTGGAGACTATCATGACGAAACTCGACGTTGCGTCTCTATGTTCGTTGGCCTCCACTTGCAAAACACTCCAAAGCTGTGTCACTCGTGTCCTAACCTTCACTCCCAACTTCCATGTCTTCGTGAGTTCTCTATATATCTCTTTACTTCAGTTGATCTGATAGCTCTTTTTTTTTAAAATTCAGTAAAGATAGCTACTGATTTCTTAAGGGTTTCCTGGGATTTGGATTTCAATTTCAGAATTAATTTATATTTCTGGAAAAAGGTTGTTTCTTGATCTCTGCTATTGTGGTTTTTTTGGGTTTCAGAATGTTTCACTGTCAATGGAAACTGTTAGGCCATTGTTGTTTCCGAATCAACAACTTTCTAGCCTTAAGCTTGATTGTGGACGACTTGGGAATTCAGCCATTGACATATTGGTACGGCCTTCTCTGAAGGAGATTTCTCTTCAGAACTGTCGTGATTTCAGCGGTGATCTCATCTCTGAAATTGGAAGGAAATGCAAGGATTTAAGGTGTGTGTGTGTCTGTTTATCAAAGTTTTGATGCTTCTGCTTTATGAGGAATCTTTCCACTGTTGTTCTGACGAATTGGTTATCATTCTTGGAATGCCAGGTTCCTCTGTTTGGGTTCAGTGGCAGAGAAAGTTGGTCGAACCATTAACCGCTGTGCTTTGGAGGATTTACTGAATGGCTGCTCCCATTTAGAGGTTTGAATCCTTAACTAATGTTTTGCTTCATTTCGCTTTTGATCTTGGAAGAGAATGTGATTTATATCTTATACCGTTGATTGTCTGCGAAATGGAATCATGCCATATATGTTGTCTTGGCAGGTGCTAGCACTCATGTTTGACCTCTCATTGTATCTGCGTCCTGGTGATGGTCGCATTTTTGGTTTGGTATCTGATAAACTCACCCATCTGGAGCTTGGACACATCTCGTCAAGGATGATGACTCAACTGCTCACGTCAACTGAAATGTCGGAGCAAGACAACAACCAGGTTACATCTACCGTGCTCCAAAATGTCCAGCAGTTACGCCTCTCAGTGGATTGTATCACTGATGCTGTAGTTAAGGCAATATCGAAATCTCTTACATCTTTGATAGATCTGGACCTAAGAGATGCGCCCCTTGAGGATCCAAGGCAATTATCAGACCTCACGGATTTCGGGCTTCAGGAGATCAATCAAAATGGTAAGCTGAAGCACCTCTCTCTAATCCGTAGTCAGGAGTTTCACCCTACTTACTTCCGACGAGTTAGTGATCAAGGAATGCTTTTTCTTGCTGACAAATGCTTGGGCATGGAAAGTATTTGTCTTGGTGGCTTTTGTCGGGTAACTGATGCTGGTTTCAAGACTGTTCTGCACTCTTGCGCTAGCCTCTCCAAGTTTAGCGTATATCATGGACCTAAACTGACGGATCTTGTTTTCCATGACATCTTAGCAACTAATTTATCGCTTAGTCATGTTAGCCTAAGAAGGTGCCATCTTCTTACGGACCACGCAATTCAAAAGTTGTCATCAAATCTCAAGCTGGAGAATCTTGATCTAAGAGGGTGCAGAAACCTCAGGGATGAAGCCTTACAAGCCATATCTAATCTGCCAAAACTGAAGGTTTTACTTCTTGATGGCACCGATATAAGCGACACAGGGCTCTCGTACCTGAAAGAGGGAGTTTTCAGCTCCCTAGTTTCATTATCTGTCAGAGGGTGCAGAAATTTAACAGATAAATTCATGTCTACCTTATTTGACGGATCCTCAAAACTAGCACTGCGTGAACTCGACTTGTCTAATCTTCCTAATTTGACCGATGCTGCCATTTTTGCTCTAGCAAAATCCGGAGCCCCAATCACAAAACTCCAACTAAGAGAGTGCAGACTCATAGGCGATCCCTCGGTAATGGCTCTTGCATCTACACGGGTTTACGAAGACAAATGTCCTGGAAGCAGCTTATGTTTGTTGGATCTTTACGACTGTGGTGGCATCACACAACTTTCTTTCAAATGGCTAAAGAAACCGTTTTTCCCGAGGCTTAAATGGTTGGGGATTACAGGAAGTGTGAACAGAGATATTGTAGATGCTTTGGCAAGGAGACGACCTCATTTGCAAGTCTCTTGCCGCGGAGAAGAGCTGGGAAATGATGGGGAAGACGACTGGGACTCTGCAGACATACACCAACACATAGAAGCACAAGAAGATGAGCTTGAACAGTGGATTCTAGGAGACGAAGGTGATGTTGAAATGGAGGATGCAGACGACGAGAGTGACGAAGACGGAAGTGAAGAAGAAAACTGATAATACTGAAACTATACTTCTCGGGTACCGGAGAAAGCTTCGGTTAAGAGGTATGTGATCTTGTATACGTTCTCTATTCCTATACGCGATATGTGTCACCAATATCTTCATACTTAAGCCACTTTCTTTAGGTTTTATTTCTTGTATTGATTTTTTCTGAATTGTTGTTGTTGTTGTTCTAATCATCTCATCTTTCTTAAACTTTTGTTCTTGATTATTTGAATAAGGATATCTAGTGAAAGTGTTTTGTTTTTGTTGTCAAAAAGTTAAGAGTTGGATAATAGAAATGAAATTATTTATATTATTAATTGAGGCTATTGAAGACTCTTCTTCACCCAACTTATAACGATTTGAAACTCTTAAACCAGATTAGTATTAATCGAAAATAGTTTCTTACATTAGATCCCATGCGATTACACGTAACGCTTATTACTAATCAACGTAAGTTTTGTGCCATGCATCATAACAAGCCCCGAAGTTTATGTTTCCTTCTCTAAAATTTCGTAATTTTTCAATTTTTTTGTGTTCACTTTCCGATGGATTTCAGAAATTCCTTCAAATCACATAGCTCATACAAACAGATTCGAAGCCCCGGAGATCAAAGCGAGGCTAGCCCTGAGCATCGTCCGATTCTCCACGATCACGATCATCATCATCCCGAGGATCGGTTAGGCATGGACCACCCCAAACCAGAGAGCTCTCGTTCTAGCCTCGACGATGGCCGTAGCGCACCCGTTGAACGTGATTCCAGCTACAAGTTCTGGCAAGAAAACACCGGAGCTTCCGATCACACCGTGGCTCGAACCAGTGCCAGAGATCCATTAGCTATCAATCGAAAAAGCGAGAGATTGAGCGGGAGTTTCGATTTCGCTCAATACGGAGGTGGGAAGCCTCCGATGGACGAATCTCCGACAAAAATGGTCGGAGGAGAATCTACAAATCGGCAATGGGGAGGAGGTGAGATCACACTCGATGTGGATCAAGAAAACGAGGACGTAAGTCACCATACGCAACCAACGCCTACATCAACGGCTCGAACATCATTCGATGCGTCCAGGGAATTGCGAGTCTCTTTCAACGTTCGTAGAGCTGGTACGAATTTCGCGGGATCAGTTCCTTCTTCTTCGACTACTCCTTCGTCTTCTTCGTCTGCGACAATGCGGACGAATCAGGAGCAGACGCACCAGGAGGACGAGGTTGTGAGATGCACATCGAACATGTCGTTTCAGAGGAAATCAGAGCTTATTTCGAGAGTGAAGACAAGATCGAGGCTTCAAGATCCGCCACGAGAAGATGAAACGCCTTATTCGGGTTGGAGATCGGGTCAGTTGAAATCCGGATTACTTGGGGATATTGATGAAGAGGATGATCCATTAGCGGAGGAAGATGTACCAGATGAGTATAAAGGAGGGAAACTTGACGCCATAACGCTGCTCGAGTGGCTGAGTTTAATCGCTATAATAGCTGCATTGGCTTGTAGTTTATCGATTCCTTCTTGGAAAAAAGTGAGAGTTTGGAACCTTCACTTATGGAAATGGGAAGTGTTCTTGCTTGTTCTTATATGTGGGAGGTTGGTTTCGGGATGGGGAATCCGAATTGTCGTCTTCTTCATCGAGAGAAACTTTCTTTTGCGAAAACGGGTTCTTTACTTTGTGTACGGTGTGCGAAGAGCTGTTCAGAACTGTCTCTGGCTCGGTCTTGTCCTCCTCGCTTGGCATTTCTTGTTCGACAAGAAAGTACAGCGAGAGACAAAGAGCAAGTTTCTTCCTTACGTAACCAAGATCTTAGTGTGTTTCTTGTTGAGCACCATCTTGTGGCTGATCAAGACACTAGTGGTTAAAGTTCTGGCCTCTTCGTTCCACGTTAGCACATACTTTGATCGGATTCAAGAAGCTCTGTTTAACCAGTACGTGATCGAGACGTTATCGGGTCCTCCTATGATTGAGATGAGCAGGATTGAGGAAGAGGAAGAGCGGGCGCAAGAAGAGATCTTCAAGATGCAGAACGCAGGTGCTAATTTACCACCCGATCTTTGCGCGGCTGCGTTTCCACCGGGAAAGAGCGGGAGAGTGCTGAATCCGAAGCTCTCCCCGACCATCCCGAAAACAGCAACTGATAGCGGAATCAGCATGGAACACCTTCACAGGATGAACCACAAGAACATTTCAGCTTGGAACATGAAGAGGCTAATGAAGATTGTGAGACATGTTTCGCTTACAACATTGGATGAGCAGATGCTTGAAACCACATACGAGGATGAATCCACCCGTCAAATTCGGAGCGAAAAAGAAGCTAAAGCAGCTGCAAGGAAGATTTTCAAGAACGTGGCTCAAGGCGGCGCAAAGTGTGTCTACAATATCCTTCTTTAATTTCTTCTTATATCTTTATTGGAACCAATGTTGACTCATATCTAAAATGAAACAGGCACATTTACCTGGAGGATTTGATGAGATTTTTGCAGGAAGACGAGGCGATGAAGACAATGGGCCTCTTTGAAGGTGCACCAGAGAACAGAAGGATTAGCAAAGGAGCCTTGAAGAACTGGCTGGTAATTGTTTTCTGCATAGACCTTATTAGAAAAGATTCTCAAGATTGGTGTATATATATCACTCCGTTGTTGACTTTGATTAGGTCAATGCTTTCAGAGAGCGAAGAGCTCTTGCACTGACACTCAACGACACCAAGACAGCTGTGAACAAGCTCCATCACATGATCAATATTGTCGCAGCCATTGTCATAGTTGTCATATGGCTTGTCCTTCTTGAAATTGCATCCTCCAAGGTACTTCTATTTGTAAGTTCACAAGTTGTACTCTTGGCCTTCATATTTGGGAACACAGTCAAGACCGTTTTCGAGTCAATCATCTTCTTGTTCATCGTGCATCCTTACGATGTTGGTGATCGGTGTGAGATTGACAATGTACAGGTAAAAAACACAAAATGTGCGCCTTTTGCAATGTACACAATATAATTGGCTAACAAATGGTTGATTAAATCCAGTTGGTGGTGGAGGAAATGAACATACTTACCACAGTGTTCTTGAGATATGATAATCTGAAGATCATGTACCCGAATAGTCTTCTCTGGCAGAAATCAATCAACAATTACTACCGCAGTCCAGACATGGGAGATGCAGTCGAGTTCTGCGTCCACATTACTACTCCTCCTGAGAAAATCGCCACCATCAGACAGAGAATATCAAAGTAAAAACAAACACTTACCCTTTTATGCGCGGTTTTATACATTGAAAACGATTTTCTAGCTGATGCATTTTTAATGGCAATGTAGCTACATTGACAACAAGCCAGAGTATTGGTACCCAACAGCCAAGATCATTGTAAAGGATGTTGAAGATTTGAACATAATAAGGCTAGCAATTTGGCCATGTCACAGGATCAATCACCAGGACATGGCTGAGAGATGGACAAGAAGATCAATCTTGGTCGAAGAAGTAATCAAGATCCTCCTAGAACTTGACATTCAGCACCGGTTTTATCCACTCGATATCAATGTCAGAACAATGCCTACCGTTGTCTCGAGCAGAGTCCCACCTGGCTGGTCACAAAACCCTGCCTGAATCTGATTAAACAAACAAGGTGTTATGATTTTTTATTTTTCAACTCAAATGAGAGCAAAAAGCACTCAACAATTTTGTAACCAACAAACATTGATCTAAAATTAATTAGTTTCTACATCACAATTTTTGACCTTTTCAAGATTCATTGTTCACCATTTGGTCTTCGGATACCCCTCCAGAGTTATTATAAACTTCATTGGCAAAGCCACTCTCTTACAGATTTTTTTTCTTGGAAATAAAACTAAACTACCAATGTTCTTCTGGTCAATTATGGATCCCAAATCAAACCCTAATTGGAAAAAAAAAAAACTTCATGATGACGATAGGAACAAGAGAAACAAAAACTTCTTGATGACGCAAGGTATTCGACGAAATGTCTAAGAGAAGTCTTGTGTTGTGCGTGTTGTGTTTTGGGTGTTAAATGTTATTAATTGTGCCCACCCTAATAAGGAAAACCATCAGACCAAACTTGAACGTGAGATGGGCAAACATTGTATTAAATTTAGTGATCGTTTTATCAAAACACGAATTAATTGCTATATTAAGTCTTCATCCAACTCATGGAGGTTTAAAAACTCCTAAACTAATTGCAATTGTTAGTAAGTTGAGTAACAGAGGACAAAAATCAAGAAATGCGATTACATACACCTAAACTCGTAACTCTTTCTTCTAAACTGTAACGTAAACCTCTGTGTGCAAATGCATCATTAGAGATTCACAATTAGCTTTCTAAGTTTCTGTTTCATTTTCTAAATCTTGTGTCTTTTTTCTTTCACTTTTTTATGTCTTGTTTCGTTTTTTCCGATGGATTTCCGAAAACCCTTTAACTCTCATAGCTCGTACAAACAGATTATAAGCACAGGTGATCAAACCGAGAAGAAGAAGAAGAAGAAACTCCCAATTCCTGACGACGAAGATCACATTAACCACATCTCCAAAACCCATAGCTCTGGTTCAAGCTTTGACGGCAACAAAGCAGCCATGGAACGAGATTCCAGCTACAAGTTCTGGCAAGACATTGGAACAGATGATCACGTGGGAAGAAGCCGGAAAAGCGGGAGTTTTGATTTCCCGCAATGCCTTGAGGAGATCACACTCGATGTGGATGATGAAACAGAGGAAATCAGCAACATCAACACACCTGCCTCGGGATTAGACGCGTCGAAAGAAACGAGAGTGTCTTTCAAAATCAACAGTTCTTCAGGTACCAACAACAATCTGTCCGGTTCTGTCCGTACAAGTACGTCTTCGACTTCCTTTT
This sequence comes from Pseudoturritis turrita, assembly GCA_900406555.1. Taxonomy (NCBI): domain Eukaryota; kingdom Viridiplantae; phylum Streptophyta; class Magnoliopsida; order Brassicales; family Brassicaceae; genus Pseudoturritis; species Pseudoturritis turrita. The sequence goes on along the minus strand of OVBL01000316.1, from coordinate 118,119 downwards.
CCTCCGCGACAATGCGGATGAATTTAGAGCAGCAGGATCAGGAAGAAGAAGTGGTTGTAAGATGCTCATCGGTGAGGAAAACAGAGCTTGTCTCAAGGGCCAAGGCGAGATCGAGGCTGATAGATCCGCCTCAAGAAGAGGAACAACAGTACTCGAGTTGGATGGGGACATCAGATCAGTTAAGATCCGGTTTACTTGGGAGACAATCGAGTATCGAGGAAGAAGACGATTCATTGGCCGAGGAAGATGTTCCAGAGGAATATAGAAGGTCGAAAATGGACGCGATAACGCTGCTTCAATGGCTTAGTTTGATAGCAATCGTAGTTGCATTAGTATTGAGTCTATCGATTCAATCTTGGAGAAGTGTGACCCTTTGGAAGCTTCACCTTTGGAAATGGGAAGTGGTTTTTCTGGTTCTCATCTGCGGGAGGCTTGTTTCGGGAATGGGAATCCGAATCATCGTCTTCTTCATCGAAAGAAACTTGCTTTTGAGAAAGCGAGTTCTTTACTTCGTCTACGGTGTCAAGACGGCTGTTCAGAACTGTCTCTGGCTCGGAATGGTTATTCTGGCTTGGCATTTCTTGTTCGACAAGAAAGTAGAAAAGGAAACACAGAGCAAGGTTCTTCTTCTCGTGACGAAAATCTTGATGTGTTTCTTGTTGAGCACCATCTTGTGGTTGATCAAGACATTGGTTGTTAAAGTTCTAGCCTCTTCGTTCCACGTTAGCACCTACTTCGATAGGATTCAAGAAGCTTTGTTTCATCATTACTTGATCGAAACGTTATCTGGACCTCCAATGCTTGAGCTGAGCAGGATTGAGGAAGAGGAAGAGAGAGCACAAGTAGAGATCTTCAAGATGCAAAAAGCAGGGGCCGATTTATCACCCGACCTTTGTTCCGCTGCGTTTCCACCCGAAAAGAGCGGAAGTGTAATGAATGGCGTTAAGCTCTCTCCGATCATCCCAAAGACAGGAACTGATAACGGAATCACAATGGATGATTTGCACAGGATGAATCAGAAGAATGTTTCAGCTTGGAACATGAAGAGGCTAATCAAGATTGTGAGAAATGTTTCGCTGACTACATTGGACGAGCAAGCACTTCAAAACGCATCCGAAGATGAATCCACCAGACAGATACGGAGCGAAAAAGAAGCTAAAGCAGCTGCAAGGAAGATTTTCAAGAATGTGGCTCAACGTGGCACAAAGTGAGTCTCTACAATTTCTCTTCTTTCTTTAACAATATCTTTCTTAGAACCTAATAAACCCACATATCTGAATTGAAAAAGGCACATTTACTTGGAGGATTTGATGAGATTTCTGCGAGCAGACGAGGCGATGAAGACAATGAGTCTCTTCGAAGGTGCATTAGTGACCAAAAAGATTACCAAATCAGCCTTGAAGAACTGGCTGGTAAATTCTTCTACATAGAAAAGAAGTTTTTGTTCATCAGATTATGCATGTGTGTGTATATATGTCACTCTGTTTTTGATTCTGCTTAATTAGGTGAATGCTTTCAGAGAGAGAAGAGCTCTTGCCCTGACACTCAACGACACGAAAACAGCAGTGAACAAACTCCATCACATGATTAGTTTTCTCACTGGCATTGTCATTGTCGTCATATGGCTAATCCTTCTTGAGATTGCTTCTTCAAAGTATCTTCTCTTTTTAACTTCACAAGTTGTACTATTGGCTTTCATGTTTGGGAACTCCCTCAAGACCGTCTTCGAGTCAATCATTTTCCTTTTCATCATTCACCCTTATGATGTTGGTGATCGGTTACTAATCGACACTGTAGAGGTAAAAAAATACTAAACAAGTGTGTTTTGAGTCTGTTTAGTCAAATCTTACAGGCTAATTAACAACGATCAAATTGCAGATGGTGGTGGAGGAAATGAACATTCTCACAACAGTGTTCTTGAGGGCTGACAATCTCAAGATTGTGTATCCGAATATTCTTCTCTGGCAGAAAGCGATTCACAATTACCACCGTAGTCCGGATATGGGAGATGAAGTCCAGTGCAGTGTCCACATTACTACTCCACCTGAAAAGATTGCTGCAATCAAACAGAGAATCTCAAGGTAAAAATGCGCATTGTTCCTAATGTTGTATTAACTAAGACATTATAATGATGATGATGATAATCTTTATTTTTTCAAAACCGCAGCTACATCGATAGCAAGCCAGAGTATTGGTACCCGAAAGCCGATATCATTGTAAAAGATGTGGAAGACTTGAACATAGTGAGGTTAGCAATATGGCCATGTCACAAAATTAACCACCAAAACATGGGAGAGAAATTCACAAGAAGAGCCTTGTTGGTTGAGGAAGTGATTAAAATACTACTGGAACTCGACATTCAGCACCGGTTTCATCCACTTGACATCAATGTCAAGACCATGCCCACGGTTGTCTCGAGTAGAGTTCCACCTGGCTGGTCACAAAACCCTGACTCAGGGTAATAATACTATTTGAGTGTTAAGTAATTTTGTTATCTAAAGTGAATGAGAGACAGGAAATTATGTTTTAGCAATGAAGAAGATGTTGTGTATAGTGAAAGCAAAAAAAAAAAGGATATTTTCAGTTTGTGAGTGGTGTTTTGTGGGAGAACAAAATGCTTTCTAGAATCAATCACTTGTGTTATTTTTGTCTCAAGAATTTCCGTTTGCCTTGAGAATCATTGGAGTTGTGTTATCGGGACAGTTGAAGTGGAAACTGAAAGCTCACGGTTCTGTTTCACAAGCACTTGTTTGCTCATGGTTTCTAACTTATCCTTTGTGTGAGTGAGGCTCTCGAATTCAGGAGAATATGGAGCCGATTTCCCAAGTAAACTGACCCATCCAACTTCCTCTATCAAACATAAACAGATTTCCCAAGCTCTGTGGTGTTCAACAAGGAAACAGAAGAAAGGTGGGGGCTAGAGTTTTCAGCACATTCATATACAAGAAGATATACAAGCTGTCGAAGGTTCTTTTAAAACAGAACAACGAAACAAGAGAAAGAGAAGATAAATCGAGAGAGACACGGTTAAGGGTTTCTAGGACTTCTCAGAGCTAAGGCCATTAGTCTATGTTCTTTCTTCTTAACATACCCGTAAAAGTACCATGTTGCCCCAAATATGCCACTACAAAAAAATATGGGTATTTGCCACTGCGAAACCGTGGTAAAACAAAATTTGCGATGAATTTACAAAAAAAATCGAACCATCCCGTCGCAAACCGTTTTTCGTCGCAAATTAATTGCAAAATTTGCAACGAATTGAAATAGTCGCAAAATCCAGCGCAAAAAAATTACGACTAGTTTGTGAATGTTATGTGTTGTCGCAAACTTTCGTAGCAAACGAGTCGCAACAGTTTGCGACCATTTAACAAACTGAGAGTCACAAAGTAATGCACATTTACGATGACTTTGCAACGTTTTTTTTTTTTTTAGTTTTACAATGCGTCGAAAAATAATCGCAAAGTTGTTAATTTTGTGACTAATTTGGGACATAATATTTTCATAAATTTGGCATTCCGTTGCAAATAAGCTAGAATTTTTTTTTAAATGCGTAAAATAAAAAATAATTAAAAAGGAAATTAAAAAATATAATTAAAACCGAATAGTGTTTTGCATAAAATGTTTTACTGAAAAGTAAAACAACAAAAAATCAAATTATAAAACGAGAATGTCGGATCCTACGATATATCAAACTGAGTTTCGGATCTCGAAGTATTTCCCGATGCCTGACATCTCCGCAAAAGTCGGGTTAGTTTCAACGAGGAAATCGAACATAATGTCATAGCTATTCTTCTTATTTTGCAGCTCCCCGATATATTTGTATGCTTCATCCAACTTCTCAGTCATGACTGAAGAATTGATAGTGGGTGTCGAAACATGACAAGTCGGGACTTCTTCTAAATCTTCCAAATAAGATTATATTATGGACAAAAGTTTAGGGAGTACTATTAACGAAAACAAACGAATTGCTTATAACCTCAACATCATATCTGCTAATAATGAGATTGGATGATTTATCTCTAACCGGTGGTCAATTAGGATGATGATCGAACCGTTGTTAAGCTTCGATGTGACCACCAATTTCATCTTGGTATTTTTGTGTAAATAACTCTATTTTTCATTTAATTCAATTTGCGCATTTTGGAAGATATATTACCAATGAACTAAAACTACGCAAATCAAATTAAAAAATGAACAATAAGTTTTTTTTACACAAAAAATATCGATACGAAACTAGTGGCCACATCGAATCTTTACACGGATTCAATCATCAGCCTTATTAACCAGCGACTCAAGATAAATCATCCAATCTCATCATTAGCAGATATGATGTTGAGGTTATAAGCAATTCGTTTACTTTCGTTAGCATTACTCCATAAATTCTTGTCTATGATATAATTTTATTTTAAAAATCCAAATCTCAGAATCTAAATGCAAAAACTATAAAACTCAAACCAAATCTCAAACTCTCTGAGCTAAGAAAAAAAAAATCATTATACTCTTACAAAGAATAAAAAACTTGCAAATAATCCCTTGTTGTGTCCGTTCATGTCTAAGACCATGTACAATGGTTTATTTTGTCAACACCCTCTTTTTTACTTTTTAACACTCCACATTATTTTTTCTTTTTTCCACCTAATAATTCAACACACAATCAATTTTTATCATCTACAATGATTTTGTTTAATAAAATTCAACATCCTAACCCACCATTTTTATTTCCATATTCTTATTTTCTTTTATGTTTTATGATTACATATTAATAACAATTATCGATTGAAATTAAATTAAAATGATTTAGAGTTAATAATTTTTTATATAATTTTTTATTTTATATCTTATTTATAATTTGAATTAATTTTTTTCTTGCAAGTAATAAAATAAAAAATAATCATTAAAAACAAATAAAATTACGAAAAATTGAAATTCAACACAATACACTGATAAACACACGACACAACTAATAAAACACATAACATAATTAATACAATATACCCAATTCACAAATAATAAAGCTCTTAAATCACACATAGAGACTTAAAAATCTATTTAATAATCACGGAATTTTGTCCATATGTGTTTGACTAGATCTGCTTGCAATTCGTGATGTACATTTGAATCACGCAACTCGGATCTAGCACGCACATGATTTGCAAATGCAGGTAGCACCTCGGTTGAGAATGGTTGCGGTGTAGACCCACTTGCCTCAAATTGATCATAATCGGTCCAATTTTGAGCATATGTATCTCGTTCATCCTCAACAATCATATTATGCAATATGATACATGACCTCATAATGATAGCCAAATCGGCGATGTCCCACAGGCGAGCTGGTTCACGAATGATTTTAAATCGAGCCTGCAACACTCCAAATGCACGTTCGATGTCCTTCCGACATCCCTCTTCATGTTTTGAAAATAACTTGTCTGGTTCACTTTGAGGAAATCTAATTGATTTGACGAAAGTCGGATAAGAAGGATAGATACCGTCAGCTAGATAGTATGCCATATTATACGGACTTTGGTTCACGAAGAAGTTCACTCTTGGAGTATTTCCCTGTTCAACATCATCGAACACTGGTGAACGATCTAGAACGTTGATATCGTTCAATGTGCCCGGACACCCGAAAAAGGCATGCCATATCCATAGATCATGAGATACAACTGCTTCAAGAATAACAGTGGTGGTTCCCTTATCTCCCCGAGTAAATTGACCTTCCACGCTGTAGGACAATTTTTCCATTCCCAGTGCATGCAATCAATACTCCCAATCATCCCCGGGAACCCCCGAATTTCACTAACATGCAGTATTCTTTGCAAGTCATCTTGAGTTGGGGCTCTGAGATACACTTGCTCATACAATTGTATGATTCCTTTACAGAATCTATGCAAGCACTCCAATGCTATAGTACCTCCTATTTTGATATATTCATCAACCGCGTCGGCCGCCACACCATATGCTAACATTCACATGGCCGTGGTACATTTTGCTAGTGGAGATATACCTTCTTTATTGGCTGGGTCAACTCTTTGGGTGAAGTAGTTGTCACTGCTTGATAGGTCACCAACAATCCGAAGGAAAACATGTTTTCGCATCCGGAATCGCCGACGAAACATTGCATCGTCATATGTAGGTTGATTGGCAAAATAGTCGTCAATTAGTCTTTGGTTTGCCGCTACATGATCTCTCTTGAAGTATCTTATTTTGCTATGAGGTGCACAATCTTCCTCTATTTTGTTTCGACGCTCTCTAAACCGGTTGAGGATATACTTCTCTTCAATTTCAGACTGCCTTTTGTAAGTTTCGATATCAAAAGGAAATTCTGATGAATCCATTATATTTTTTTAGTAAGATGAGATTTTTGGTACTGGTACATCAATGGAAAAATGAGTCTCCATTTATAAAAAATTGAGTGGTTGAAATCGACGGATTCCAAAAAATGATGGAATATAGTTAACTAATAGATAAGGATTGGATTCTTCAATTAAAAGCCAAAAGTCACGGATTACATTGACGAAAACTGACAAACAAACATTATTAAAGCATAAAGGGACAAACAAATATTATTAAAGCATAAAGGGACAAACAAACATTATTAAAGCAGAAAGCGACAAACAAACATTATTAAAGCAGAAAACGACAAACATACATTATTAAAGCAGAAAGCGACAAACATACATTATTAAAGCAGAAAGTGACAAAATACAATCGGACATTTGATAATAATTAATTTCCAAATAGATCGTGGCCTAACTTCTCGAAAAGCTCTTTGCTCTCGTCATCGAGATGCTCTTTGCATTAGTCTTTTCTTTCATCAATTGGTTTGCCTCATCTTGTCTCATGGCTATTTTGTCTAATCGTTCCAACTCTTGCTCCTTGAATTGTTTGTATTCATTCCACTCTTCGTTGACCACTTCCAAAGTTGCGCCCTTACCTTTCTTTTTACCTTTCTTTTTAGCTGCTTCCCTCCCCATTGGACGAGCACTAGATGCTACAGAGTTGGAGTCACTTGCATCACTCCCGTGGGCTCTCTTAGATCCACTGCTTCCAGAGCCAGTATTTCCTCCTACCTGGCTACCATAACGTGGTTGATCACGGACAACGGCCCATTCTGACATTAAATTGAAATGTCCATTCCCCCCACTTTCATATAGTTCATGCGCTTTCGCCAATACATCATTCTCCGACCACCCGCTTTGTTGCATACGCTTAGCGTTATCGTAAGCGCCAGTCCATTTCCCCAATGCTTTGTTGATGTAGTTGAAATGATTTCTGCACAAACCTCCTTCACGGAGAGGATCAAATGAGCAATGCTCATTACAGTACTCAGCAATTTTACCCCAATATGCTTCACTTTTTTGGTTTCTGCCAACAACACTGTCTGTTCCAAATTTAATCCACCCACTCACTAGCACCAAATTTTGCGCAGTGGTCCATTTGGGGTTTTTTCGGCGAGCAGGAGTTGAATCCTCTGCATTTGGAGTGGTTTCAGTAACACCGCTCATGCTTCCAAGAGCCGTTTGTGTAGAAAATCTGGGAAATTCAATTGCTCCAACATTCTGAACATTTTCATGACCCGTCGGAGTACAAGAATAGGGGGGGGGTGCTTGAGATGAATATTGCATCATCGATCCATAATATGGAGGATAGTTTGGAACAGATGACGACATGAAGAAATTTGGTGGAAAACCATAATTTGGTATATTTTGGGATTGGTTGGAAGATTGGTTTTGAAATTGGTAATTGTTGGGATTTGGGTAGTGAAAAGGATAATTATAAGAATTTTGGGTGTTAAAAGGGTTATTGTTGGGATCCATTTCCCTAAAAAAATGTTTTAAGCTATAAACAAGAGTTTTTTGGAGGCTAATAGAAAAATTATAGTAAAAAAGATTTTTTTTTTGTTTTTGTCCAAATCAAATGAAACAAGTCTCTATTTATAGAGTATGAAAAATGATGAATTTTGGTATAAAAAATTAAAAAAAAAAAAATTTAATGTATTTTCAAATAATTGCTCTCGAATAATTTGGATAAGATAAAAATTTTCAGAATTTTAACAGCCAATAACAACTTAACATGTGTCCCAATCCATCACTTTTTTTTTTTTTCTGAGACAACTTTTTCTTGCTCTCACGTGCATGCCTCTCCCATGCACAGCACATGCCATACGTGGTTCAATCATATTGCGCCATGTCATTGTTGTGGTCCCCAATTTTTTTGTTTCAACATATTGAAACAATTCAACACAAATTAATACACGTGTATTTCCACATCTTTTCAACATACTCATTGTATGCATTCAACAGTTGAAAACAAAATTCAACTACTCCATAGTAGTTGGTCTAAGAGTAAATTAAAAAACAATATTGAAATTTTTTTTTATTGGTATTAAATATTAATGATACTCATATATTTATGGTAAATTTAATAAATAACAATGAATAAGTTAAAAATTAAGAAAGTAGCAGTGATAAATAAAAAATTAGAAAACTAATAAAGATGATTTTTTGTTAATCATTTATATCCTTTTGATTCAGTTTATTTAGATAAATGCCACTAGACTTTAACACTGTTCATCCGCCGCTGTCGACACTGTTCATCTGTCGCCGCCAACACTGTTCATCTTAAAATCGACGAACACTATTCATCACCGGATATATAAACAGACTGTGATTTTAATAGATAACTAATTGATTAACATACTAAATAATATGATATCGCAATAAGTTTACGTTTATCGTGTCAAGTCAGTTGTCATATCATTCAAAATAAGAAAATTCAAATTAAGATCGTAAATTCTCTTACAAAATTAACATGATAACAATTATAATATGTTATATCGAATGTTAACGTGATAACAATAATATCTGACATTTGTAACATGCTAACAATAGTATCTGACACTTGTAACGTGCTAACACCCGTCTAATGACATTGTTCATCTGAGTTTAAGCCACCCCGACATTGTTATTATGCAAGTAACGTGTTAAACAAGTTAGTTTATCATAGAAAAAATCGTGTTAACCCAATTATCATATCACAAAATATGAAATTGTTGTGTTAAACTAGTTACCAAATCATAAATTGTCGTGTTCATCCAGTTATTATCTCACATGGAATATGAAATATAAAAATTATCGTGCTAACCCAGTTATCTGTAATTTTATCATAAAATGAATAGCATCACCGGATTAAGAATAGTGTCACCGGCTAAATCTATCAAAAAATGGATTTTCAGGTTAATGGTATTTTTCGTAGTTATTTAAAGTAGAAGGAATATTTTCAGCTTAATTCTTTTTCTCTTTGTTAGTTTTTTAATTTTTATTTTAAACATTCTTCTCAACATGAGATTAGACTTAATCATAATCAATTGGAATTTATCGTAATTCTACCCAATTAAAAGTTATTGCAATCTTTTATACATATCAAAAATCACTGAATCCTTATCACCAATATAAGAGTCCTTGGCACTAAAACATCAGAATGTTATTTCATTTAAGATATTAAAAAAACTCGTCTTTAATTTTTCTGATGAGTGATGTTGAGAGTGGTTAATGATAATTTTTTTTTTCAAAACAATGACCATTAATTTTGGTTCCGTCGACTCGCTAAGAGATCTCACATGAAAAGTTGAATAAACAAAACAATAAATATATAAAATTACACTTTTTGTTAGCAGTCAATTAGTGTTTTTTTTTTTTTTTTTTGCTAAACACAGTCAATTAGTGTTAAGGTAAGATTAGAGATTATTATTGTCCTCCGCATAGGCCAATTCAGAGTTTCAGTGAAGATTAATGAGCAATAACTATGAGCTTGTTGCACTGTTGATGTAAAATTAAAAGGATGAACTGGTTAAATAACAACATTGAGAACTGAAATTAAGAATATAGCATGCATGAAAGAGATTTAAAAAAAAAAAAAATTTAGTTTTACCCTTACTTTATTTTCAACGAAAAATAGTCAACTATTTATTACGTAATATAACATGTTACTATGTGTAAAAATAGTTACCTATATTAATTTTTTTTCGTCAACTTACCTATATTAATTATAAAATTAAAATTCTATGTCATGATTAACATAATATTATAAAAAATAGATAATGATTTTTAAAATAGTCACGGTGCTTTCTAATATAGACAATTATATATGAAAGTTATGTTTTTAAATAGACAACTATTTGAAAAAATATTTATTATTTCTACATTAACATAATATACATATTTTTAAAAATTAAAAATTATAAAATAAATGAATTTCAATATAGAACATTATTTTTAGGATAGTTGTTAGCTTCGTTAACTCTTCGAGGTAGATTTCAAACGCCGCCTACTCCATCGGTGTAGACACCATCTTCACCAAATCAGAACAGTCTGTTGCAAATGCTACCTCCGTCTTCTGGTTTGCAAGCATGCATTGCATTGCCCAAACTAAGGCTTCAATCTCCAAGTGTAATGGGAAAAGACTCGTTCTCAGATTTCTCGCCCCATCATAATCGCAGTATTCACCTCATTGAAAGCATACCATCCCAAGCCTAAAAAATTATCCGACTCTTTCCAAGAGCCATCTGTATAGCATTTCAGTCTTGTGTACCCCTCAGGCACCGTTGATTGTCCGCCATCGCACGGAAAAAGTATCGGCACCTCCGATTGGGCTTTCTCCCATACCAACGCCTCCGCTTCCGCATTACGTAAAACAATGTGTGGTTCTATGTCCAAACCTCTAAAAACCTTATCATTTTGCACTTTTCAAATATACCAAATAATCCATGGGAACCTTTGGTCGTGATTGTCGGGAAGCACTCGCCAGAACAAGAAATCCATATTAGTAAAGACTGAGGATGCCGGGAATACTTCTGGAGCCATAGGGATTGTCTACAGAGCCCATTTCTGTAATGCTGGGGGAATTCAAAAAGAGCATGGTTTACTGTCTCGTCCAATCCGCAACGTGCACATTATGTATCGCATCTTAGATCTCTTTTTTTTTCAGATTCACACTAACCGACAGACATCCCGTGATAACTTGCCAGAGGAAATGCCTCAGTTTGGGTGAACATTGAACCTTCCACGATTGCGCTTGCAACGGTGTGACATCTGGGCTGAAGAACACATTCGAGTCTGTAAACATACTGCCTTATTCAATTTGATATCTCGATTTAACCGTGTATTTTCCCGATTTTGTATAGTGCCAACCAATACAACCGGGTTTAAATATGTCGACCCTCACCGGGATACTTCGAATGAGTTTCACATCCTCTGGGATAATGATCGCATTCAATAGATCCATATTCCAAGTCCTCGTCTGTGGGTCAACCAAATGGTTTACCATGAAAGACAGGTAATAATTTATGGTTTTGCAAGTAGCTGACCTCGGGTGTTGAGCCGGAATCCAAGGATCCTTCCATACAAATATGGAGGTTCCTGAACCAACTCTTTTAATTAGCCGATATTATACTCTGCCATCCAAATGATGGGGAGTATGATTTACCTGAATCCAACAGACTTGATTTCCGAAAATAACACCCTTTAAATACTTTCGTAAACAAGGACTCCGTATTTTCCATTAAACGCCATAATTGTTTTGCTAAAATAGCCGTATTGAACGCTTTAATTGTCCGAAAGCCAAGTCCTCCATATTGTTTACTGCGGCATAACTTTTTCTAAACTAACCAGTGCATACCTCTTTGGCTCCCATTGGAACTCCACCAAAAATGTGTTACAGCACTAGATAATTTAGTTGTTATAGCCTTGGGCAATCGAAAACTAGACATAACATACGTAGCAAGAGCCGCTGCCACCGATTTGATAAGGACTTCTTTACCTTCTTTGAGAGAAACTTTGAAGTCCATCCGTTTATTCTGTCCTGCAATCTATCCCGTACAAAGGAATTTTTTTTTGTTTTTGTCGCTCCCAGACTTTCGGGGATACCCAGATAGGTACCCATCCCCCCTATCGTCGATATCCCCGACACCCTTTGGATCTCTTCCCGAACCATTGTATCCACCGAGTGCCCAAATTGTATAGATGATTTGGTAAAATTTATTTGCTGCCCTGATGCTGTTTCATATTGTTTAACAATGTTCTGGAGCATCTGACACTCCTCCTTATTTGCCTTACAAAAAAACAGACTATCATCTACGAAAAGTTAATGCGAAACCGCCGGGCTTGGCCTCGCAACTTTCAAACCCGTAAGTTTCTTTTTCCATTCTGCCTTACGTACATTAGCAATCAATGCTTCCGTGCACAGTATAAAATGATACGGGGATAATGGGTCCCTTGCCGCAGTCCCCTTTGTGGGGATATATTTCCTCGTGGGTGTCCATTAAGGAGAACCTTATATTGGACCGATTGGATACACCACATCATCTAACCAATCCATTTTTCCGCAAACCCCATCTTCCGGAGGGTATTCTCTATAAATGGCCACTCCACCCGATCATATGCTTTGCTCATATCTGTTTTAACCGCCATAAATTTATCCTTACACATCTTATTTGTTCGCAGCCCGTGAAATATTTCCTGAGCAATTAAGATATTATCCGAAATTAGTTGACCAGCTACAAAAGCCGACTGTGTCTCCGATATGAGATCCGGTAAAACCTGTTTCAGCCGTTGACACAGAACCTTAGATATAATTTTATACCCGACATTGCAGAGACTTATAGGCCGCAATTCTGTCATCCTAGTGGGTCTGTCTGTCTTGGAATTAAGCAGAAGTTTGTCATATTTAACATGCGATCAAATGTTCTTGTCCGTAGGAACTCGTTGACTAACTTCAGAATGTCCGCTTTGATAATATGCCAGGATCTTTGGAAAAATAGTGCAGTCACCCCATCCGGCCTTGGTGCCTTTTCCGGGTGCATCATGAACAAAGCCTGTCGTACCTCTTCTTCTGTTGTTATCGCCGTCAACACTTCATTGGTCTGGTTTGTAATCAGCGATGAGACCTCTTCTAATACTTCCTCAAATGCCGTACGCGAGGTTGTTTGGAAGAGGTCTACAAAATAATTAACTGCAACTTGTTCCACCTCTTCCTTTGAACTGACCCATCCTCCTGCTATATTATATAATCCAATAATCCGGTTACGCGACTTTCTTTGTTTTGTTTGCGCATGAAAGAATTTCGAATTGGTGTCCCCTTCCCGATACCATGTCGTTCGACTTTTCTGTTGCCAATAATCCTCCTCATCCTTATACGCTTCTTTTAATTCCTGTGTAAGTTTAAGTAATTCTGCAGGAGTTCGGTTGTCATCATTCTAGCATTCCTCTACCGTTTTTTGCAATTCCGATATTCTCTCTTTTCCGTACGGAAGGTTATCCTTCCGCCATTTTGAAATCTCTCTACGACATCTAATAATCTTGTCAACAATATTTCCATCCGCCCAGCCGCTCGTATCTCCCCATCCCGTTGCTATGGATTCCATTAATCTTTCTCGCCCAATCCACCTTTTATCAAACCTAAATTGTCGGGTCCTTCTAGGTATCTTATTTTCTATTGTGGCGAGAATGGGCCGATGATCAGAGCCAATCATGGCCAAGCACTCCACAAAAGAATGGGTAAAAATTGCATGCCAGTCTTCATTGGCCAAAACTCGGTCAAGCCGACACCAAATAGTCTTGGAATTACGTCTTCCCCTCCATGATAACTTATTTCCTAAACATGGGAATTCCAACATACCGCAATTTCGAATCATGGTGTTAAAAGAAAGTAAGGTGGATGCATTTCTCAAAGTTCCTCCTTTCTTCTCATGATTCCCCATTAATTTATTTAGATCACCTATTATCATCCAAGGTTCATAATTGACATGCGAGTTAACATTTCCCACACTTGATCCCGATACTTTGGAACCGGATCTCCGTAAACAAAGGATAAAAACACTTTATTTTCATTAATGACCGCTTCAATATCAATCATCCGTTTATTTGTAAATATGATAGAGACGTTGTAATCTTTATTATAAAAAGCGCAAGTCCACCACTTGCACCGCACGGATACACCGTGTACAAATTATTATAGCCAAGATGAAACTAAAAATTTTGCAAAAAAACAAACTATTGCTTTGTTTCCGAAAAAATAAAAAAATCGGGCTTATACTTATTCCATAGATCCCGTAGATAACTAATAGTTAGGCGATTTCCTAACCCTTGGCAATTCCAACTTAAAATCCGCATTAATGAAGTTCGGGTTGTGGTGGGAGTGAACCACCATGTGTACCCGTGACCTTCCTTGGCTTCCCCGGATACAGTCCTTCACCAATTTGAATCTCCTTCTTTGACCCATTCTTCTTTCGTGGTGAGACAAGAGATTGTACCAACCGTTTTTTCAAGCTCACTCCCTTGAGAATCACGTTACCCTTGACAAGTTTCTGTCTCTCTGGCTTGAGAGCCGGAGCATGCAGTATCCCAGATTTCTCATTAGATTCCGATCTCTCTATGGTCATAGAACCATCCTCATGTTTTACACGTATCTCACCATCCTCTTCAAACTCCTTGCTGCCCTCTTTGTGGTCCGTTTCAATCCCCTCTAACTGAAACTGTTGGTCCATCTCCACCGTATCTCCAGCCATTCCATGGTCATATTTTAGTTATGTTCAGAATTTATAATTAAATTTAAAATAAAATATGGTCATTACTTAAAACAAAAAATTAGAACACAAAAAAAAAAAAAAAATTCGTTTGTAAAGATAAAAACTCAAAAATCATAGCAATCTTCATTTATTTTTTCATTGTTTCATTTAAAAAAAAACGTAATTATTGAATTATATTTTTGATATTAACCGTATTATAATCATCAAATAACCGTAACCGTATCTAACCATAACCATACTAATCGGAACCGTAGTTAACCGTAATCGTTTTAACCATATATTAAATGGTTAAGGTTAAGGTTAAACAAAATTTGCAACCGTAACCGTTGGTTAAATAACTTTAACCGTAGTAACCATAACCGTGGTCATGCCTAGGTACGATCGAGTCTCCTGTGGATGTCTATGGTTCTCAGATTCATCACGTGACTCAGATTCCAGTCTCTTAGCATGTCTCTTACCATTTTGCCATCCATTTTCTCCTTCATGTGCCTGAATTTTTTTGTTCACCACCGCGTCCTTGTAACTTAACATCTTAGCCCCTGAATCGGAGCACCAGGTGGTCCATCACTACCATCTCCATTTGTCGCTAATGTCGGACAGTCCTTATCATCATGACAAAGACTAAAGCATTTACGACAATAACCAAAAATCGTTCATACCGTAAAGTGATTGGGATATCTTATCCACTGTGAAACTCCACATATGTTTCAAAACACAATGGCTTAAAACCATCAATCACCACTTGAACCAAGTCGGCATCGATATCCACTATCTTGACCTCGCCAAGAGCACTTCCGATGGTACAAAAAGTGAGCTCTGCCCAAAAATGAAGTGGGACACCTAGAACTCGAACCCAAAACGTGATATCAGATGGATAATTGACATCCATCCTTGGTTCCCATCTCACCAAAGACAACATCCAGTGATCAAAGTGGAAAGGTTCCATCTTCAATACCTCAATGATGTCTTCTTCCTGGTCAAAATTGAACTGAAATCGTCCTAAACCGAGATTTGCTCCAGCAACTCTATCCTCGACACCCCATATCCTTGGGAGCATAAACAACATATTGTTCATGTTTTGTGCTCTCGAATTCATACATCTGCCGATCAACATCTTAGAGTAACCTTGAACCAATGCATAGTTATTGAAATGGGGAACCTTGATCCTCAGCTTCATGGTTACCGCGGTCAGGGACTTCTCGACACTCTCCTTCGTAAGCATACTGCTTTGAACCATTGTTTCAGCTCAGCCAAAAAGCAAAAAGAGAATCACCAGAAAAAAATTGAAACGAGCAAAAGAGAAAAAGAAAAGGAGATGGTGTGTTCTGTGGTATGAAACAGAGACCTCCCTTGCCTGATCTTTATATGCTCGTGTGAAACACACTGATTTGCCTGTAATCACAAAATGATCCGATAATTGATCTCCTTGCCTTATTTTCCCATTCACTGTATCTCTCCTTGACGCATTGACCCACCGAGAATCAGTCTCCAGATCTGTAAAATTGCCAAAAATTTGTCGTCTTAACCACAACTTTTCCTGAATAACCATTGCCAACCCAGATCGAATCATCATCAATTCCGGATATTCTTTATGAAATTTTTTTTTCAACTGCAGTACCAGAGAATCTCATTTCGAGATGTGCCTTCCAAAAGGGTATAACCAAAGAAATCCGATTTTAAAAACCAATTATCTTCCAGATCTGTGATAGGAGAATTGATATCCGCCATATCCTCAATCGCATAATTTGTTTGAACAGAATCTCATCCCATTCAAACCGAAATTGCACCGTAAATTGGATCAAAATCTCCCAGATCTTGATCCATCCGACACTTAAAATTGACCAGATCAATCCGAGAACCTCCGTCTGAGAAAAATTCTTATCTTGCAGGAATCTTTGCATCCTAAACCTAGTCGTCATCGTCGCTTTTTCCCATTTCATCGTTTTATTACTTTGTTATTTATTATTTTTAAATTTTTTTTATTTTTGTTACCTCATTTTTACACCAAAATGTGTTATATTTACCCATTTTTCAAAAGAAAATCAAACAAACTAAATAGAAATCATTTTCAATTATGATCACGAGAGTTTTCAAAGTAATAAGAAGTTCAAGAAAAGTAAAATCAATTATGAGATTATTTCTTTGCAAGTTCAGTTTTATTTTTTAAGGCCACTACAGAATTTCAAACAATGGGTTTTTATTTTTCTCATTGAGTATAACGGTTTTTATTATTATTATTTTTATGGAGTTTTATATTTGGTTTGAGTTTTTAATGTTATGCATTTAAATTTTCAGATTTGGATTTCGTTTTAATCCGATTTTATTATGGTTAAATGTTAAGGGAGGAATGTTAAAAAAGCGAACGAGTTGCTTATAACCTCAACCTCTACGTCAACCTTGTTATTGATGAGATTATTTTTATTTTTATAATTTTTGTCTCGAGCCAGTGGTCAATTAGGGTTATAGTCAAACCATTGTTAAGATTTGATGTGACACCATTTTCATCTCGGTATTTTTGCAATTCAGAAGATCTATTACCAATGCATTAAAAATACGCAAATCAAATTGAAAAATCAAAATAAGATTTTTACACACAAAAAATTACCAAGATGAAATTGGTGGCCACATCAAAGCTTCACAAGGGCTCGATCATTAGCCCAAATGACCAGTGACTCAAGATAAATCATACAATCTTATCATTAGCAGATATGACGTTGAAGTTATAAGCAATTCTTTTGCTTTCGGTAACAATAAAAAATATTTAATATTTTGATCTATTTTATAATGGGAAATTTGCTAAATTAGGACAAATTAACACACCTATTGTCCTAATAAACTTTTCTTAACATAGCTTTGTCCCATTAAGATTTAATTAAAGAGAAATCCGTTTTTACCCTTAAATTTTGTTAAAAAAATGTTTTTGTTAATTTAGAAAATTATTTTAAACAAATTAATAGAAATTCTCCTTCTTCCCTCTTAGTCGCGAGAGAAAAAAAAAAGGAAAAAAAAACGCCATTTTCTTCTCTCTAAAACTCCATTGAAACCCATAATTTTTTTGATTCTCAACAGATTTGCTTGATTTTTGGGTCTAATCCATTCGGATTTTTGTGTTCTTTCCACCCCTGCCATCGTTTTTTGCAATTTGTTAAGGTAAGGCACTCGAAAACCCAATATTTAGTCCGACAGTTTTTAGTCACATTCCATGTTTGGTTCGTTTATTCACCATGACTTGTTCTTCAGTTGTTTGAGTGTTTATTTGGTGGTGATGAGTAGAAATCGATGATTGTTGATGCTTCTATTCATTAAGTTGTGTGAATTTTGATTCTACCTTAGGGTTTATGGCAAAATTTGAAATTTTGATTAAACTTGGTTCATGGCCGAATTGGAGATGAGTTTTGGGATATGATGACTGCTTGTATGGACGAATTTAGAGTTGAATTTTGTGAATCATCATGTTTTTCCCTCTTTAAGATTTTCTCATGCTTCGAACGAATATTATGCTTAAGGAAAAACTGTTACTTGATTTGATTTTGGGATTCTTCTCTATTGGTGATTGATGGTTTGATAATTTGGCATTATATTATGATTCTTTTTGTTCTTCTTTGGATTGTCACTTTTACTCAAAAAATGGTGTTTCTCTTTTGCAGGGATGGGGAAAACTACAGTAGCTCCAGGAGCACGTAAGCCACCTGCACGATCTAAAATTCCGTCCACAACCGCACAAAAGGCCAAAGGCAAAACATCTTCCTCCACTGCTGTCACAGCTACAAAGCGACCTATTTCTGACAAATGAGATGCTTTTGACACTGGATTTCTTAAAGACTTGGCCATACAATCACAGTGCCAACTCGTTTTGTCTACGAACCAACTTTCTCTTCATATCTGCTTTGCGAAGATATTGAGTCTTTGTTCAAGAACATGGGTTTGGATAATTTTCATCTAATGGTCCACATTAATCCATACCATGGTGATCAGGCGGCTGATACTCTTGCTGATTCTCAAGATTAGCTGACTTATCTTTTATAGGTTTTGCATATACACCTGGCAGATTTACTCACAGAGGCTCCTAACATTGACCGGTGTGTATGGTTTATGGAAGCATGTCTCAAACCTTGACCGTCTTGAGAGCCACCGTTACCTTGAGATGTTATATGCACTGAAATATCGCCCATTGGTAAATGCATTATGTCATCCTTGGAGCCTTCTTTAAACCCTTTTTGGTATCGAAATAATGAACCTTTATTCGTCTCTAACGCGGTATATTTACTGTTTCTTTGTGTCATATAGGCTCAGGCTGTTCTTCTTGCTCAGGAGGATTGAAGAGGAGAGAAAAGACTCGGAACCATTAAAGAGATTGAAGAGAGAGGTTTCGGTGTTTGAAGAATAAAAAAAAATCTTTTATGATTCTTATTATCATTCGGATAGAGGAGCACTTTCATGTTCCTCTGCTTATTTTTTTTTTTTTCCTTTCAATCCTTTGTCTTTGTTTTTCTGTTTTCCTTTGCCTCTGGCATTGGTTTAAATTATGGCTGTTGAGAGATTTCCATGGCAATATCAGTAAAATTTCGATTTTTCTATCTTCGAATTGTCATTACATTGTTCTCAATATTATCATATATTCCACCATACAACCAGAAAAGAAGAAATGTGTTTTGTAACTTGGATGCATATATAGTTATCTTGAGCAGAAAAGCTTCAGCATCTTGGCCATGACAGATCACAAGTGCAAACAATTTTTTTTTAAAATCTTGCACAGTCATTTCATATCTTCCCTAAGCTAACTCTAAAAAAATCCATTTCTGAAGTATGTCAGAAAACAGAGACACTTATAAACGCAGCTTGCAGTAAAATGTGGAAATATCATCAAAATCCGTCATGTTTCACTATTACATACGCATGCCTGAAGTTTCAGTAAAACAATACAGTTTAAAGGCATTAGTAAACTAGGAAAATGTGTAAAGTAATCAAGCGTGTGATATATATTGACAATTGGGATTAGATTTGGAGAAAGAATAACAACGGTTTAAAGAGAGAGATTTTCAAAAATCAACCAGAATGACATTTGAACGGTGAAAAGTCATGGGTTTCGTCCCTGACCTCTACGTTCTATTTCGGATAAATTTTATCGCTACACTGGACTACTAAGATATGTGTTCTGATTTAATGATTAATTTATATACAAATTCAAAAGAAAAAGGAAAAAGTATACGTCGGATTGACTGTCCTAAACTCATAGTAATCTGAGGTCAGTCATCTTAGTAGGCTTTAGAATCTCCGAGTAATCTGCTCCAAGATTACATAGATATGCAGCATATTAACCGAGAAGAAGAATAGCGAAGAGATACGAAGAAACGAAGAAAGAAGAAAGAAGAAAGAAGAAAGAAGAAAGAAGAAAGAAGAAAGAAGAAATGAAGAAGAAGAAATTTTTTCTTCGAAATCTTCGTTTTTGGAAACTAGATATGGTAGAATATTCACTAATTGTAGATCCTAAATTTAGGAAATTTTCAAAACTAATTTCGGAGAAAACACATGCTACATACCGTAGAAGATAGAAAATAAGGTAGAATTTCTATTTTGGACGCGGTAGAAGATAGAGAGAATGGTAGTATGCATATTCATGATTTGGTAGTGTTTAGAGAAAATAGTAGAAAACATATTCTACCAAATTGTAGAACACATAGCAGGTGTTAGAACTCAAATTCTACATTTGGTAGATATATATCAAAAATCAGAACAAACATTCTACAGACTCGTAGAAGCATCGTAGAACTAGAACGCGAATTCTGGAAGACGTAGAACAAACAAAAAAAATATTTTTTAACTTTGATTTTTCCAAAAACGATATTTCAATTTATTCACAAAGATTATTCTTTCCATTTTTATAATTTTCTGATTTTTTTTAAAAATTAAAAAACCATTTATTTTTAATTATTTATATTTGATTAAGAGGCAAAAAATGACAAAAATGGAAAAATGTGTATTGGGACAATAGTTGTGTTAATTTGTCCTAATTTAGCAAATTCCCCTATAATAATTACATAATTTATTATATAATTGTATGATAAATTTATCATTCTAAATTTTAACTTATAAAAAATAAATTAATATAATTGCCTATATTAGAAATCATAATAACGATTTCTAATATTATGTTACTCATTCATTGCATACAATTTCATTTTTATATATTTAACTACTTTTATACATAGAAACATGTTTCTATTACGTCACAAATAGTTGACTAGTTTATACTTATCATGTTTATTCTAGCTTTAATATATAAACAAAAAATATTATTTAATATAGTTGTCAATTTTATAAATCTTATTGCATAATGTTCAATATTGTATGATGAATCTACCATTCTAAATTTTAACTTATAAACAACGAAAACTATCTTCTAATGTAATTGCTTATTGTGAATATTTAATTCAGTAAATTATTTTTATACATAGAAACACATTTTGTTGACAAAACAAAATACATAGAAACACATTTCTATTATGTTACAAATAGTTGACTACTTTTGTTGAAAAAAGGTAAGATTGTCATTGTTTTATTTGTGTCAGTTTGACTTATGCTAAAAACCCAATTGATTTTTTTTCCAGATGTTCGTTACCTAATATTTACACCAAATGTGTTATATTTGCCAATTTCTCAAAATAAAATCAAACAAACTAAATAGAAATCATTTTTAATTATGACCACGAGAGTTTCAAAGTAATAAAAAGTTCAAAGAAAATTGAAATCAATTATGAGATCATTTCTTTGGAAATTCTTGGTTCATTGGCAAATATTTTCTAAGGCCACTACGGACTTTCGGACAATGTTTTTTTTTTCTCATTGAGTATAACGGTTTCTTTTTTCTTTTCTTTTTAGAGAGTTTTAGATTTTGTTTGAGTTTTTAATTTTATTAATTTAGATTTTGAGATTTCAATTTTGTTTTAATCCGATTTTATTATAGTTAAGTGTTAAGAGAGAAATGTTAACAAAAGAGAACGAGTTGCTTAGGAGTTATGACCTTAACGTCAATCTTGTTAATGATGATAACATTTTTGTTTTTATGATTTGTCTCGAGCCGGTGGTCAACTATGATGATGATCGAACCGTTGTTAAGCTTCGATGTGACCACCATTTTCATCTTGGTATTTTTGAGTAAATAACTCTATTTTTCATTTATTTAATTCAATTTGCGCATTTATAGAAATCTTTTACCAATGAACTAAAATTACCCAAATCAAATTAAAAAAATGAAAAATAAGATTGTTTACACACAAAGAATTACCCAGATAAAACTGGTGGCCACATTGAAGCTTCACAAGGATTCGACCATCAGCTTTATTGACCAACGACTCAAGATAAATTATACAGTCTCATCATTAGCAGATATGACGTTGAGGTTATAAGCAATTCATTTGCTTTTGTTAACATTACTCCTTAAACCCTTATGGCCTTATCCATCATATAATCCTATTAAAATCGGAATGACAAGATTTAAGACACGATTGACTCTTCGCCGTAAGCATTATAATGAAGTATTCGTTTGTCAAAATCGGAATTGATTTGAAAGAAAAATGGAGGTCCGAAGTGGATAGTGATATTTGTATATTTTAGATTCTTAGCATGATCTTTTCTTCGGTTTTGATCATATCTCATTTCATTTAGTTGTTTTTCTCTCATGTTTGAGTCATTTTTGGTTTTACCTTGTGTCTTAGAGTCCTTGGTTAGGTTTTGTGGTATTTGCATGTGTTTTTAGTCTTTTTCAGGTACTATGGAGCTAGGATATCTTTGGAGGCTTGACATCAGGATTGAACTTGGAGAAAAACCGAAGAAACATCATGATTGAGGAAGAAGGAAGTTTGATTGGGCAAAAATGGGATCAAACTAATAGCTCAGATTGACACAGGAAGAGGTTTCACTGTGTCATCGTGAGCTACCAAAAGAGGGATCAAAAGCACTGATCAAACTGACGCACGTTTCAGTGAGCTACTAAAATGGGGATCAAAAGCATCAATCAAATTGACACAGTCCGACGGATTTTGAGTTTTGTCCTGAAGACAAATGTGAGTTATCAAAAGAGGGATCAACCCCACCAATCAAGACTGCATTTTTCCTATAACTTTTGAGTCTGGCCCGGTTTGTCTCAGATCGACTCGGTTCAATTTTTATTTACTATAAATATGTTTTTAGACATAGAAAAACCTAAGTTTTGATTTTCCTATTACCTCTTTTGTGTTAAACCTCTTTCCTTATGGTTTGTGCTTGGATCATTGATAATTTCTACATTTAGTGAAGTTTTCTTTAATCTCTTATCAATCTCTTTATGTTTATGGTTTTGATTATGTTTATCTTTGAGTTTTGCATAATGATAAGTGAGTAGTCATTTTATGAATTTTTGGGCTTAGTAGATTATGGATGATTGGTGGATTATTAGTGATACTTAGGGTTAGATTCATATGATTTCCAATTTTTAAGAGGTGCTTAAAGGTAGATTTGACTTAGCTAATCAAATTCTAGAACATGGACTTTTATTGCTCGTAAGGTGTTCGATAAAATGTCTAGACCAATCTTAAAAACTTGCTTTTCATTCTTAACCAATGGAAATTGATGCTTAAGGTGATTAGTTGGATGTATGAACTTATGCTTAATGATTATTGATCATTTAATTGCAATTGGAAAATTAGCTTAATTGAATGATTAGTAAATGGATTAGTACCATGTGAATGGATTAGTCTATTTGTGAGATTCTTGTCATGGAATTGAGTTTGAATTGTAGTCATAGCATCATTAGTTAGTCATTGATCATCCCAAGTCAATTTCTTTGCCCAAAGTCCATGATTTCTCATATTTCATCAATTTTTTAGTAGTTGACTTTACGGGTGATTTTTGTTGACTTTTAGTTGACTTTTGCATTTGACTTTGTTTATGCTTAAATTATCTTGCTTTGATCTTGTTTTGCTTTTATTTAGTTATCTAGTCTCGTTTATTTTTTTCATTTGCATTCTCATTTCGTTTATTTCACTTAGTTACATAATTAGGACTTTTGAAAAGTTCGAAAACAAACTTTGAATTGCTTTGCTTGGTTGATTACTTGCATTCTTAGTGCGTTGTTCTAAATTTCCTTGGTTTGACCCTATACTATGCTACAATAACTAGAGTGTGTTGTTAGCTAAATCTAGTTATAAATACAATTTGACACACATCAAATTTGGCGCCGTTGCGGGGGAATTTAGCAATAGCCATTAGGATTTGGTATTTGATTGAGACTAAGTCTTTATTTTTATTTTGACATTAAATTTTCTCATTTGTGTTGCCTTTCTCAAACTCTATAGGTGCATGAACTTGAGGAGTAGAGGACCAACAAACCTCCAACCCCTTGTTTTGGATATTAGGCGTTTGGAAAGAGAGACGAGAAGAGAAAAAGAACGACAATATCATTTGAGAAGGTTGAATATGGAACCTCAAAGAAATGATCAAGAACATGAGAGCCCCACCAACCGCGAGAGCCAAGAAGGATAGGTGACTTTGATGAGCCTACAACTAATGGCACAAGGACGGGTATTAGAGCTCCACCTTGTGGGAACAACAATTGGAAGATCAAGTCAAGCTTGATCAACATGGAACAAAATAATCGCTTCTTCGGTTTGCCCATGGAGTACCCTATCGAGCATGTGGATAACTTTGAACGTCTTTGTGCAATGGTCAAGATGAATGGAGTTCCCGAAGATGACATCAAATTGACTCTCTTCCAATTTTCTCTTCGGGACAAGGCTTTGCAATGGGAGAAGAATAGATTCTTGGCCAAGTTCTTCTCCAATCAAAGGACCGCGAAGATTAGAAACGATATCACAAGCTTCCAACAAGGACCAAATGAAACTTGTATGAGGCGTGTGAAATGTTGAAAGGATATACGCATTCTTGCCCCCATCATGGAGTTCCTATGGAAGCCCTCTTAGGGATATTCCACCATGGTATTGAGGAAAAATATCACATCGCCCTAAATACCACTTGTTTTGGAGACTTTGCAAGCTTGACCATAAAGCAAGGTGAGTAACTAGTGGAAAATCTCACCCAAAGCAACCATTGCTATGGGAGAGATTATGATAGGGCCTTGAGAGAGCCTAAACAAGAAGATACGAGAATCAATGAGCTAAATGAGAAGTTGGACAAGTTAATCATGTCCACACAAAAGGCCATGCATTATGTGGGAGAGTTTGATGGGAATAAAGAGGGTTGTCTAGAGGTTTTTTATACACATATTTTTAACCCTAAAATATCACTGTAACTGCACAGCAAACGAAGTAGTATTTAGGGATCGAATCCACGAGAACCAAGTATCAAACTACGAATCTATATGAATGAAACTAAGCTAAGATGGCAATATGGTTGTTTGTTGTGATGCGAAACAAAATAGCAATATAAAAACGGTGTGAAAATCAATTAAAAACAAAAGTTAGGTCAAGGGCAATTCGCAGGAATTCAGAGATCATGCACCAGACAATTATTCAGAAAACGATAAAGCGCAGTCTCAAACTCAAACATGAATTTTTAACCAATCCACTGTCGTGGTATCAATTACTTTATCTAGCAACCTAAGAATCTAAACTGTCGTTTGATCTTAGAATTCTAAACAAGCATTAACGAGCAGGTTTGATATGTTCACAAATTACCTTAACATCAGCTTTCGTTGGCTAAGGACAATTCGCTCACCTATGTTATATCAGGGATTAAGTGATCAATTTAATCTAAGCAATGAGAACAATGATAGGTGAAGATAAGATGATAAATTCCTATCTATATTTGATTCAACGATTCATAAATTCCCTTGATTCTTTGGCTCTTCACCTTCTCCTTGGCCTTGTTCTTTTGACGGGCTTCCTTGTTAACGATGTGAGGGTCTCCATCCAGGACTTCCTTGACCTCACTCTTAGCAACAAGCTCTTTCGTTGTCTCGATTAACAACTTCTCCCCACTAATAATGGTCACATGCAATTTTGGTTGCTTCATTAGTGGGTATGGCTTTGTAGAAGACCTTTTTGTCAATATTGGAGAATGAGACTCTTCTATTAGGCAAATCCACAACTGCACCCACTGTCGCCATAAACGGTCTCCCAAGAATCAGAGGCATATCAGAATTCTTAATCATCTCCACCACCTGGAGATCAGTAGGAACAAGACAGTTTCCTACTTGAACATGTAAGTCATGAATGGTGCCATGTGGAATCGTGGTGGAAGAATCTGCAAACTTGAGAGATATCTGAGCAGGTCTCATCTCAGTAATCTCGAGCTTCTCTGCATAGCCTTAGACATGAGATTAATAGAAGATCCAGAATTACAGAGAGATTCTTCAAATGCAACTCTTAAAATAGAGCATGGAACCACAAACTTTCCAGGGTCTTTCAGTTTAGGCAATATCTTCATAGGAGGTGGTGTATTCCTTGCTTCAACAAAGAGGGCCTTGACAACTGTAAGGCTTTCTCTGGTATCTCTAGCAAACTTCCGATATGCAGGATCGCCTCTAAGTGCATCTTCAAACGACATATCATGGGGAAGCTTTCTCACCATCTTATTGAATTCAGCTAGCCTCTCTTTGTCAATACGATCCTTCAGTCCTTGAGGGTATGGGAGTCTAGGGATCTATGGTAATAATTCCGCAGCTTCCTCTACTTCTTCAGGTTTAAGCGGTGTCGGTACAATCTGCATCTTACTCGGAACTGATATTGCATTGCAGCGCTCTCTGGAATTTGTCTAAACTTTTCTTGGAAGAGTCCCTGGTGGTCGCTTGGCTGATGCTGAGATCTGAGCTACCTGAGTGTTAAGCTTCTTCACGTGAGTAGAGAGAGATTCAGTCTTACCATTGAGATCATTGTACATGCTGTCCACCTTGACATTGATCTCGCTAGGAATTTTCTGCTGGTTGAGCAAGATCTGCTGCATAAGAACCTTGAGTTCATCTTGAGAGTCATTCGCAGAACTCTTAGAAGCTTGGAATGGGGCTGATGTTGTTGGCTGGAAATTATTGAATGGCTGCTTCTGCTCAAATCCATCCTGAAATCTATTCTGACCCTGATTTTGCACGAACTGGTTCCCCTGAAAACCCTGAGAAAAGTTATTCTGAAAACCTGGTTTTGCACTCCCGCCTGTCCTGTAAATCCCTGGGAACCACTGAAGCCCGCGTTTTGCACGGTCGGTTTTCCTTGAAACTGTTGACCCTGAACGTTCACTTGTTGTGGGTAGACTTGATCTTGAAGATTCTCGACATTCGTGCTCCGGTAGGACAGATTTGTGTGGTTTCTATAATTCTGGTTGAAACCCCTATTTTGAACGAAACCTTGCCCGTTCACATAGTTCACCTCTTGCAACTCATCAACCTCTTCTTCAGTGAATTCCTGATAGAAAACCGGATATGCTCCACTTTCACAAAACTACACGCTCCTCTGACCTTGACTTGCCTTCAACAGTATATTCAACTTCTCATTCAGCTCGTCGATCTTCTGAGACTCCACACTGTTGACACGCTTAGACCTGTCATACTCAGCACAGCGATTGTTGGAACTTGCAGCCAAGTTCTCAATCAGTTGGTAGGCTCCCTCCTTACTCTGAGTCATGAAATCCCCATTGCTAGCAGCATTGAGAGCATTCTTGTAATTTCACTCGACTCCATCGTAGAAGATGTTAAGAATCTGCCCATCCAAGTATCCATGATGAGGGCACTCTCTGCGATACTCCTTGAATCTCTCCCAAGCCTC
Source organism: Pseudoturritis turrita (assembly GCA_900406555.1). Classification (NCBI taxonomy): domain Eukaryota; kingdom Viridiplantae; phylum Streptophyta; class Magnoliopsida; order Brassicales; family Brassicaceae; genus Pseudoturritis; species Pseudoturritis turrita. Next base: position 90,786 of record OVBL01000316.1, on the reverse strand, counting down.
ACAAAAGGACTCTATTGAATGTTGCTAGAAGGTAGATATCTTGTTCCTCAGTGAAGCCGTCTTAGTGTAGAAGTGATCCAACAAAGCGGCTCTGCATTCATCCCAAGTGGTCAATGATCCAGGAGGTAGAGACTTGAGCCATCTTGACGTCTTGTCTGACAGAGAGAAAGTGAAAAGCTTGCACTTGAGGTAATTAGCAGGTACCCCGTTCGACTTAGTAGTGCTACAGATCTCTTCAAAACTTTCTATGTGATCCATCAGATTTTCAGCTAATAGACCATGGAACAAGTGCTGCTTCACCAACCCGATCATCTGAGACTTGATCTCGTAATCATGCCTTGAAAGGGCTGGTGGACAGATAGCAGCTCTGTTCTGGTAGAAAGTATGGGGAGTGTCCGCATCTCCAATTGCAGGCGGTCGCTGTTGTTGTTGTTGCTGTTGCAACAACTGTTGCATCTGCCCCTGTAGCCTCTGAAGTTTAGCTGCAGTAGCTAATGCATGGTTGTCGATTTGATCATCCATTGTGACTTGATTCGACTTTGTCTTCCTGTTTGCTCTTTCTAGCCTTGCGAGTTCCTGGTTGTTGAAGTTGAAAAGGTTGCCAGATCCTTCGCTCCTTCTCTGCATACACCTGAAACACAAAAAGGCAAGATAGAACTAATTAGTAAATCTTAGACTAAATTTCAAACAAAAATTCGAAGGTAACGCAATTGGTCCCCGGCAACGGTGCCAAAAACTTGATACATAGAGTTTTAACCCTAAAATATCACTGTAAGTACACAACAAACGAAGTAGTATTTAGGGATCGAATCCACGGGAACCAAGTATCACACTACGAATCTATATGAATGAAACTAAGTTAAGATGGCAATATGGTTGTTTGTTGTGATGCGAAACAAAATAGCAATATAAAAATGGTGTGAAAATCAATTAAAAACAAAAGTTAGGTCAAGGGCAATTCGCAGGAATTCAGAGGTCATGAACCAAACAATTATTCAGGAAACGATAAAGCGCAGTCTCAAACTCAAACATGAATTTTTAACAAATCCACTGTCGTGGTATCAATTACTTTATCTAGCAACCTAAGAATCTAAACTGTCGTTTGATCTTAGAATTCTAAACAAGCATTAATGAGCAGATTTGATATGTTCACAAATTGTCTTAACATCAGCTTTCGTTGGCTAAGGATAATTCGCTCACCTATGTTCTATCAGGAAATTTATAGCACTTTTGATGAATAGATAAATCAGAGATTAAGTGATCAATTTAATCTAAGCAATGAGAACAACGATAGCTGAAGACAAGATGATAAATCCCTATCTATGTCTGATTCAATGATTCATAAATTCTCTTGAAACCCTAAACCTAACTATAAAACTACTCAGACATGGATGCAGAGAAACAAGAAGGAGATGAAGAAAAACTCATAATCAAATAAATAGAAATCCAAAGGGGTTCAGAGATCTTCTCAAGAAATGTAGAGTCAGAGCTTACAGAGAAAAAGCTAAAAAGTCTGAAGAATAAAATAAAGCATAGCCTTCAAGAGGCTAAAAATAAGGTATATATAAGTCTAAAATCAGATTGGTTCAAGATGGGATAATTCCAGGACGAAACAGGAAAGTTCAGAATTTCCTTTTTCGTCTGGGTGTTGGCCCGGTCGTGCTGGGTTGGTGGTCTGCTCGGGCTGAACTCCCTGCCGCATTGTTAGCATATTTCTTCCATGGCCCGCTCGGGCTGGGTGCTAGCCTGCTCCAGCTGGCCTTTTATTTTCTACACATGCTTCTTTTGTTCGCCAGACTGACATGTCTTCCCTAAAACTTGTATAACTTTCGATCGCACCGTTGGAATTACCTCAAATTATTTCCAAATGAAATCTAACTCAATTCTCTAGCTTGTGCCAAGATTTGAGCTCAATCCATTGGTGGAAAGTTCTTCCACTGATGCCAAACTTCTGACCCTTCAACACGATCATGCATCTTCTTATTCCCATTCACAGCCAAAACATCTTGTTTTCCTCCAAAACAGTTTAGAAACCTGAAAAGACTCTAAAAGCACAGAAAAGACTCGATAAAATAGTGAATATCATGGTTGAAAACCGGTAAAAACCATTATATATCAGTTTTCCAAGAGAGACAAGAGGAAATGAGTTACATGCAAGGAGGTTACAACCAACATGGAGATTTTAACCAAAACTATAGGAACCATCCCAATCTCTCCTATAGGAGCAAAAATGTTGAGAACCCCCAAGACCAAGTTTACCCTCAACAAAAGCCTCAAGGAAAAGGCTTCATTCCACAACAAAAATTCCAACCACAAGGCTTTGTTGTGAGTACCACAATTCCAACAACAAGGCAATCAACCCTTTAAAGGTCAAGTTAGCTCATCCACTCAACCTCCCTCTCAAGATAATGAAGTTAAAACTTTGGTTCAAAGGATATTGGAGGGACAAATCAAGAGTAATGCGGATATTGGAAAAAGGTTTGTTGAGATAAATACCAAGATTGATGGGATTTACAATGAGTTAGATGGTAAGATCACAAGCCTAGCTTCTCACGTGAAAACCATTTGACTTACAAGTTGCTCAAGCTGCCTCTTGGATGAAAAGAAAGTCTTGGAGACTAACCAAAGACCCATTAAAGACCTACAATCGGATGAGGATGAACAATACTTGGAGGAATAACTAGCCAAATTTCTTGAGTTTTCCAATGATGAACAAGTTGTCAAGAGTGATGAGGTTATTGTGGAAAGCGCTAAAGGAGAAGAGGGGTGCCTAAGAAGAAGGATAGGGAAGGAACCCCTAGGGTTGAATCCCCTCCCTATGTACCATAAGTTCCATACCCACAACCGGTCTACACTAAGACACAAAAGAAGGGGTTTTCCAAGTTTAAAAAGGATATGAGTGATGTAGGAGTGATTTTGCCAAAGAATGATGACTTGAGTCAAGTCCCAAGATAAAAGAGGTCCATCAAAGACATCTTAGCGAATCATGCAAGGGTTATGGACGTGATGAAGACATATGAGAAACAACATGAAGGATCTCTTGAGCCACGATTGATCCTTAAGAAGAATGATCCCGGTAAATTCACAATCCCTTGCTCTATTGGTGATTTAAAATGGATGATGCTTTGTGCAATTCGGGTTCTTGTGTCAATTTAATATCTCTTTAGATGGTAAAGAGCCTTGGGATAAAAGTGTTGAAAAGAAATACTAGCTCAATTTCATTTGCGGACGCATCTTCAAAGTATCCCATTGGCATGCTTGAGGATTACCCACTAAAAATTGGAAGTTGTGTGGTTCCAACGGACTTTATGGAGGTTGTTGGGGTCGGTTTTCACTCCATCGAGATCAACTGCTGAAAATAATAAGTATGGAGAGAAAAATCCTAGCCAAATGAATGTCAAGCCTAGCCAAACAAGCACAGACATCTGCCTCGGCATCAACACTTCTCTGGCTCGGTATTGAGGAAAGACGACGAGCCAACACCCCTCTTGGTTCGGCGACCGAAGCAAGGAGACAAGCCAGGTACTGGTTCGGAGACGAATGAAAAGTAGTGACGAGCCAACACTTGGCTAGGCAGCAGGAAGAGTTAGTGACGAGCCAATTTTTGGCTAGGCATGAAGCAGGGAGTGACGAGCCAACGTTTGGCAGGCGACGAGCCAACATTTGGGTAGACATGAACCAATGAGTGACGAACCAACGTTTGGCTAGGCGAAGAGCCAACGTTTAGCTAGGCATGAAGAAGTGAGTGACGAGCCAAAGCTTGGCTAGGCATCAGGAGGAAGCAACACTCCTCTGGCTCGGCGTTGAGAAGGAGGTAATGACAAACCAAGCACTTGGCGACGAGCCAAGTAACTTGGTGACGAGCCAAACACTTGGTGACGAGCCAAACACTTGGTGACGAGCCAACATGTTGGCAAACCAGCAAAATGGTGATGAGCCAACATGTTGGCGAACCAAAACCCTCGGCTCGGCAGCAAAGAGAAGTAAGGGACGAGCCAACTCTTGGCTCGGCATCAAGGAGAAATGGGCGACGAGCCAGCCCATCGATGACCCAACAAAGCAACAAGCCCAACATCTTAGATAGAATGAGACAACGAGCCACAAGACATTGGTGGGCCGAGGCGACGAGGCAAAGAAAGAAGCCCACGAAAACCAGAGAAAGGAAATCCCGAAGAATAAGGAAGTTTTCCTTTCTCGTTTAGGAAGAAACCTAGCCAACCTATTCGTGTATAAATAGACAATGTACCTCTTTGAAAAGTGGATCCGAAAATTGACCTAGCTAAATACTTATTACTTTACAAACAACTTGAATAAAATCTCCATCTTTGGATCTCAGTTCTTGGTTTCTTTACATAGAAGTTTGTCGAATCCCTAAATTCTCCTTACAAGTTTTGGTTATGCGAGTTTCGACTCCCACAGAGGTGGAGATGGAAACCACACGGAAGCTACCTCTCATACTTGGAACTCCATTCTTGGCGACCGCGGGAGCAATCATAGACTTTTCGAATGAAAGAGCCATACTCTTCAATGTGGATTCTAAAGTGTAATATCCCATTACTCTCCACCACTTCCAATTTGTGTGGCACAATTACATGAACCAAGTAGATGAATGAGGGTGATTCGATGAGTATTCAAGTGAAAGATGAACCCCCTAAGGTGGTTAAAGAGCCTTAATGTCTTGATGGTAAGAAATTTGGTGAAGAAGCCTTTGATGGGAGTTGCTTGAACTTACTCTTTGAAGAACCTTTGAAGTTGGGTTTGGAAGTTAAAGCACCTAGAATCACAAGGGAGAAGCCCAAGGAGTACAAGAATTCAACCCTCCACTTGTATCCTATGAAGTTTGTTGATGGTGCCATAGAGTGCAAAGTGAAGAGCACGGGTGGTTCTAAGCCATTCTCTAAGGCGAAAGTGATCTTAACTCCCGGATTGAATAAAAAAGAGCTAGCCGTTATCAAAGAGACAATGGCAAGGGTTTTGAAGATTGAGCTCATCGATTGGGGACCATGCTTCAAAGATGGATCCCATTCCAACTCCGCCTAATCTCCTTAAAACGTCAAGCTAGAGACGTAAAACAAGCGCGTTTGGAAGGTATTCCCATGACACCGTCAAGCTAGCGACGTTAAACGCGCCATTGGGAACTCTCCCAAGCCTATCATTGTCAAGCTAATGACACAAAACAAGCATGAATAAAGAAGACCAAGCCCGCGAGGCACTCTATCCCCACATGCCTCCACCACCACATCCACACTATTAAGCTCAAAGATACCAATTTTCTCTCTTGTACATAGTTTTCGTTTTTTGTGTTTTGGTGTGTTTTGTTCCCTTCTTTATTTCTTGTTTCTCACCAAGACGGTGAAAGATAAGTTTGAGGGAGGGAACAAATTTGCTAATGACATTTTTAGTTGTTTTATTTTATTTTGAGTCTTGCATTGTGCATACTTCTTAAACCGGAAAAACCAAAACAAATTTGAAAAAATTCGAAAAATTCAACAAAGAAAGCATGTAGTTTCACATGACATCCTTGCATATTAGGATTGAGTCTAGTGTATTCCTAGGTTGCATTTGCGTATGCATTGAAAAAATGATCGATTTTCCTTATAAATCCAAGCCTTAAATCGAACTTAAACCCCAGTTGATATTTGAGTTTGAAAAATACTCTTGAGATGTTGTAATCACTAAGATTTGATCATTCACATTCTTAGATTTTATTAGATTAGAGAAACCTTGCATGATTAGACTCAAGATTCTATCAAGTGAGAACCTTAATAAATGATTAATTGTTCTTGCATGTGGGCTTGATTTCGCATCTATGGTGCTTATTAGCTAATCATTCAAGTCATAACCAATATTTTTACCAAACTTTTGAGGACTTGAATGACCACTATCATCTTTAGAATGGAATCTCACTAATCACCCTAGCCTTCCTTGAAACCCCTTGCATTTTTGAGTGAGGTCTTTTTGCATTGCACTTCAAGTGTAAAATGGTCAAAGATACAGAACGACAAAATCAATGCTTCCATAGGCTAGCTTGGGAATCACATTAAGCTAGCTCTTAAGATTATTAGGGGTGGGTTTATTTTCGGATTCTTGAGAAGTGTATTGGGTTGTTGAAGACAAAGTGCTTAAAGAAAAAAAAAATTGCGAGAAAAAGTGAGGAAAGTAAAGCTAAAACACCGAGTATGGTGGAAGATTTGTGAGAAAGAAAAGGGAAACCAAGTTTTGAGTAAATAGCTCTTAAGTCTTTAAGAAAGATCCTCCCTAAAGTAAGAAGAAGAAAACTGATGAGAAAAGAGCAAAAATGCTATGAAAGAGGATCCAAAACCGAAAAGAGCTTGTCTTTGTAAAAAAAAAAGTTTCCGTAGGTTCAAAAAGAAAAAAAAAAGAAAAGTTTGGTTACTTGAAATTCTTGGGTGATACTTGGCTAAAGAAAAGAGCCTTGGGTTGGGATTACTCTCTTGAAAGGGTAGTTAAGATGTTGTCATTGGGATAAATTCTAGGATTTGAAGCTTAAGATTGGGTAGAAAATGGAAGCAAATGTTTTGTATGAGTTAATTGTTCTACCATCTTGAGCTATTTTACGCATTGACACGCATTGCTCATTTCATTGAAAGAAACCACCGTTAAATCAAGTTAGCCATTTTTTCTTTGCATTAGTCCATTCTTTCACCCTTAAACCGATTAGAAGCGAAAGATATTCCCTCGGTAAGAATTCGCGAATCTCGAATAATAAATTTTAAAGAGTCTTAAGGATTGGATTGAAATTGTGGATAGTTCTTTGGGATGGAAGATTGTGCTTTGTGAAAAAAATTGGTTGGGAGAAATTGATGATTGGGTTGTTTTGCTTGTAAGATTGGATGTTGGGTGTTTGGGCTAAGTTTTTGAGTTTGGTATTGGATATGAGTTTCCGCTCTTTAAAACTCTTTCTTGTATTATGTTTTCTTGTTTGCTTGCGGAAAAACAAAAGGTAAGTCCGGGGGAGTTGATATTTTTATATTTTAGGTGTTCTTAGCATGATATTTTCTTCGGTTTTGATCACATCTCATTTCATTTAGTTGTTTTTCTCTCATGTTTGAGTCATATTTGGTTTTACCTTATGTCTTAGAGTCCTTGGTTAGGTTTTGTGGTATTTGCATGTGTTTTTAGTCTTTTTCAGGTACTATGGAGCTAGGATATCTTTGGAGGCTTGACATGAGGATGGAATTTGGAGAAAAACCGAAGAAACATCACGATTGAGGAAGAAGGAGTTTGATTGGGCAAAAAGGGGAAAACTAATAGCTCAGATTGACACAAGAAGATGTTTCATTGTGTCATCGTGAGCTACCAAAAGAGGGATCAAAAGCACCGATAAAACTGACGCACGTTCCAGTGAGCTACCAAAAAGAGGATCAAAAGCATCAATCATATTGACACAGTCCGACGGATTTTGGGTTTTGTCCTGGAGACAAATGTGAGCTATCAAAAGAGGGATCAACCCCACCAATCAAGACTGTATTTTTCCTATAACTTTTGAGTCCAACCCAGATTCTCTCGGATCGGCCCGGTTCAATTTTTATTTACTATAAATATGTTTTTAGACATAGAAAAACCTAAGTTTTGATTTGTCTTTTACCTCTTTTGTGCTAAACCTTTTTCCTTATGATTTGTGCTTGGATCATTGATACTTTCTACATTTAGTGAAATTTTCTTTGATCTCTTATCAATCTCTTTATGTTTATGTCTTTGATTATGTTTATCTTTGAGTTTTGCATAATGATTAATGAGTAGTCATCTTATGGATTTTTGGGCTTAGTAGATTATGGATGATTGGTGGATTATTAATGATACTTAGGGTTAGATTCATATGATCCAATATTTAAGAGGGGCTTAAGGGTAGATTTGACTTAGTTAATCAAATTCTAGAACATGGACTTTATTGCCCGGAAGGTGTTCGATAAAATATCTAGACCAATCTTAAACTTGCTTTTTATTCTTAACCAATGGGAATTGATGCTTAAGGCGATTAGTTGGCTCTATGAACTTATGCTTAATGAGTATTGATCATTTAATTGCAATTGAAAAATTAGCTTAATTGCATGATTAGTAAATGGTTTAGTACCATGGAAATGGATTAGTCTATTTGTGAGGTTCTTGTCATGGAATTGAGTTTGAATTGTAGTGATAGCATCATTAGTTAGTCATTGATCATCCCAAGTCAATTTCTTTGCCCAAAGCCCATGATTTCTCATATTTGATCAAGTTTTTAGTTGTTGACTTTACGGGTGATTTTTGTTGACTTTTAGTTGACTTTTGCATTTGACTTTGTTTATGCTTAAATTATCTTGCTTTGATCTTGTTTTGCTTTTATTTAGTTTTCTAGTCTCGTTTATTTTTTTTCATTTGCATTCTCATTTCGTTTATTTCACTTAGTTACATAATTAGAACTTTTGAAAAATTCGAAAACAAACTTTGAATTGCTTAGCTTGGTTGATTACTTGCATTCTTAGTGCGTTGTTCTAAATTTCTTTGGTTCGACCCTATACTATGGTACAATTGACACACATCAGATAGCTTAAAAAGCTTGTAACTCTTACAAATTTGACTAAGGGTCTAAATGGTATCGACTGAATTTGGTTGAATTGTAGAATCTGGCTGAATTTTGGTGATTTTTTGCGGAATCTGGCGGAATAACTTAAAACTTAAATGGTAACGGCTGAATCTGGCTGAATTTTTGAAAAATAAAAAAAATTGAAAAAACTTAGGTAAACTTACTCGAATTCATCATTTTTTGTCATTTTGTGCTTTTCCTCCACATTCATCCGAATTCCTCAACATCCAAATGGTGTCTCAATTTTTTTTCCAGCTGAATTCCTCCAAATTTATCCGAAAATATGTTACCAGTTAGGCCCTAAGTGTAAAAAAATGCAGACTTTCCACTTTGAAAATTTGGATGAAAATCCTCAAATATATAAAGTTGAGAAATCATAACAAATGTCAAAAATTTATATACATTTTAGTCTATTGGAAGAAATATACACTCGGATTGAACTTAACCTTCATAATGTGGGAGCATTAACTCCGTTCTTGTGGGCTTTTGAGGAGAAATAAAGGAAGTCAGTTCAGTGATACGAAGATAGGCAACTCTCAAAAGGGCCAAAAAAAATAAAAAATAATAGAATAATACTCCATTTGCGCATTTGCCTGGTTGGCGGCTGGCTAGCTTAGAGCCTGCGTAGTATTAGGTAGTTGGGTAGGTAAAGGCTGACGAAGCCAATTATGCTTCAATCACTGAAGTCTCTTTCATAATGGGATTTAGCTCTTCGTTTTGAGATAGAGAAAATAGAAAGAAAAGCAATTCCCAGCTCAAAGGCAGTCAAACGATCAAAATCGTGAGCATCAGTATGTAGGTTCCAGATCCAAGTGGTAGTCTGAGGTCCGTTTTTCTTTTCTTTGTTGATTTCTCTCAATGAAATTTCTCTGTTGGTACCTTTGGTCTGGAATGCAGTAAGAGGAGGATCGTACCAGTCCGAACAACCCTTGGGTTTTGATATAATTAGAATCGTCCAAAACTATTTTGTGATATCTATTGTTGACTAAGTCAACAAATATAATATATTTTAATTGGTTTGTAACGACAAATTAATTATGATTGAATTTTAGTAACCTAAAACTCAGTTCACGTTACATAAGACTAAATTCTCATAAGTCCACTTGATGCTCACAGAGCTTTCTCATCATCATCTACAACACACAATAATAATTTTTATCTTTTTTCTATTTGTATTATTGAGAGTACTCACATAACATTATCATTTGTTAGGTTTCTGATTGAGTGTCACATACCATTAAATTTAGAGAAAATTGGAAATAAATGATGTTTTTTTGAAGTTTGCCCATATATACATTTATTTGAAAGTTCTCATTTATGCCTAAACTATCCTTTTTAATATAAATAATTATTTTTCTCCAAATGTTTTTTGTCAAACACGTGAGAAACAAAAGAATAAGATTTTTTGTCAAAAGTGCAAATGTTGTTTGCTAATCGATAGATTAAATTTTGGATTTATAAAGTTCGTTCTGTTTTGTTTAGAATACACCTTCTGCATTTTATACATGTTCTAAAACATTCAGATTATGTAATCTATGCACTGTACATGTTCTACAAAGTTTAGAATACACTTCCGTTCTACAAAATTTAGAAGACAATTTTAGAATACGTCATCTGCACTTTGCTCTATGTTCTACAAAAGTTAGAATATGTTATCTAACATTTGTTAACAAAATTTTGAATATGTCTTCTACTAAAGTTAGTTGTAAAAATGGCGGAATACGTATTCTTCTGTTTGCTCTATGTTCTGCAAAGTTTAGAAAAGTAATTCTAAATTATTGCAGAATTTCGAAAATTAAAGAAATTAAATATTCTAAATTTTAAAACATCTAGCAGTTTAGGAAATCGAATATATTGTTAAATTACGTTCTGCGGAATTTAGAATATGTATTCTGCTCTTTTTCAAAATTCAATAAAATTATCGATTTTTTCCTTCTCTATATACGTTTTCTCGTGATGAATTTTTTTTCTTTTCATCTGTTTAGAAACTGAACATAATGCAGATCTATGTAACTTGTGGTGTATGGAGATCGTTTGAGAAGAAGAAGTGGAGATTTATGGTTGATGAAGGAAAATGTGCGAGATTACTTACTTTGCAATCCACTACAACTCTTGAAGAGCTCAAGATAATGGTTTCATAAGATTACGGAATTGAAAAGAGTATGGTTGATGTGGAATTCAATTATCTACCTACAGTTTATATATATAACTTTTTAATTTACACTTTAATAATGTGAAATTATTAGTTTTGATTTTTATTATAGATCATTGTTGTTGATATTTTGATCATGAAATACGAGTTTTTGGAAGTTTATTTTTAGTATTTTATTATTTTATATATTACGCATAATGTTTAGTCAAATTAAAATATACTTTAATACATTGAAGCATACAATATAAATACAAGATACAAAAGGATAAATACACAAAAAAAAATTTTGTAACTTAAATAATAAAAAATGATGGTTATTGAAATCTGACAAAAACAAAGAGAAACAAATTAATATCAATATAAATTTCGTATATATTAATTAGTTGTCAAGGTAATGGCGATACAAATTTAGCAAAAACTAAATGACATAACTAATGTTACTATTATATGACTCAATTATATATGTTTTTATTAATCATTGAGCGGTTGAAGTAATCATTCATATTTAATTTTTGAAAAATATTATCATTGATAAAATAAATAAATATAAAAAAAATGGTGGGAGGAAACCTCGAACTTGGGACATCAATCAACAATTTTTAATAAACCAATTGAATCAACAAATATTGTTGTAAATTAGTCCATAAAATATGTTTAAATCTATTGGGTTTGTTTAAGGGTATATTAGGATTTCAATTAAAATAAAGTTTAGTTTACCAATCTTAAATATACAAAGTATAAATGAACAAACTCCAAAAAAAAAATCATTTATTTTCAATTTTTCCTTAAATTTATGCAATTCCTGAAATAACCGTATAACATCATTACACTACGAAACGTTTTTTAAATTAACGATCGAAATCATATTTCGACTCTGTAATTTCCATTTTCCACCATAATCTTTCTATTTTTAGTATATTCCGTTGTAATCTTATTGGTGTTTATTCGTATAAATCTTTGCAATTTTCAGCTTTATCGTAATTTATATATTGCGATTATACCACTTAATAATACTATAGAAATCCAACTCCACTGAGTTTATAGTGGATGCGAACGTGTTCACTGTACAAAAGAAAAGAAAAGACAAATTTCTCAAACCCCCACTTTACATAATTAATTTTGGCGTCGCAATTTTTATATTCTTACTTTAATTAATCAATAAAAAATTAATATATATATGTCTTTTTTATCTTAATTTGATTCGTGGTAATAATTTTCTATAAATTTATTTGGATTAATTAGTTTCATGTCTTATTTTTCATGGGATTTCAAAGTTTAAATATTCACTTATTGATTGTTTTTTGTATACGTTTATTTCTTCTTTTTCTTATTATTTTTTATCACATAATAATGGTGTAACTCATTTGATATTATATTTTCTGCATTATTATATAAATTTCTAATTTTACTATTACAATAAATATATTTTAGTTAACATAATTGTTAAATTTATGTAACAAATTTTAATAAATAATTTTTTTAAATATCAAGTTTTATTGAGAAATTTTGAAAAATACAATTTTTCAAAAATGTCACTTTTCTAAAAAAATTTCGGAAATAGTACTAAAATTATATCATTTATTCAAAATATCATTTATGTTTAGGTTAACTATTTTATGTTAAAATTTAGTTTTTAGGGTTTATGATTTGTTTAGAGTCAAAACCATTTTTAAAGTTTAGGATTTTAGAGTTTCTCTATTGGTGAGATACCCATAAAAATATCTCACCAAATATAATATTAATATTTTAATATAATTTAATTAAATAATTAAATATTAAATTATATAGAAAATTGAACCAATTATATGTACACATGTATTATGGGACTCTCTCAATTTTTTGAAAGTTTCTCATATCATAAGTTCTTGTGTTTCTTTTTGCTCTTTTGGTAGGTTTTATTAATTTTTTAATATGAAAACCTTTCAATGGGGTTATTCTTAGGATTTAAGATTTAAATTTTTTTAATAAATAATATTTTTGAAAATTGACAATTTATTGTGGCATTTTTGAAAATTGACACACTTTTTCTCCAATTTTATTTTGATGACATAAATTGTTATGTCTTCACACCAAAATAATATATATATATATATATATATATATAATTTTTTTCTTCTATATTGGATATACTTATATGAGAAAATTTCATATTTGATATAATTATTTTTTGCAATCTAAATAAAGACCAAATTTTAAAATATCACCTTAAACTCCCATAAAATTAACACAGTCTTAAGTTATATAACATTAGTACTTTGCAAAAACGAATCCGTATCCACTAAACTTTTGACTTTTTGTATGTAAAAATACAAAAATAACCGTCTTACTCTTTTTTCATCAATAATCGTCTAACTAAATAATAAAATTATTGTGGTTAGTTTGTTCTCGCGATCTAAACTACTATTTTTGTGGTTTTTTTGAAACACATTGTTAAATATTAAATAATATCTTAAAATTTAGTTACATTTTTTTTGTCAAAAATTTAGTTAAAATTGTTGAATAAAGTTGCTATAGCTTGATTTTTTTTTTTTTTCATAATTTTTGTGTTGATTAAAGTAGCGGTAAGGAACACGACGATTAATAAGCATGCACGTGGTTAAAGTGGGGGCAACGCTTTTCTTTTCTTCCACGTGTTAGTTTCTTTCTGTTTTGTTTGTTTGTTTTTATTGCTTTCACGCGTTACTTTTCACATATTATATCTTCTTAAATTTTTGTTTTCTTTATAGTGATGAAAAGCGGTATAGTGATTGCTCTGTGAATCAAATCATTTTGAATTTGTCTGATTTACATAGAAAAAAGATAATTATGTATTCGTGTTTTTGTTGAAAGGACATCAACACAGACATTTTCACTCCGACGGACAAACTGCAAACCTCGAAAAATCTCATAAGAAAATAAAAATATTCTAACTCCGAATGAAAGACTGGCCAATCGAAAGGGTTCTCCGTCATTTGTATCAAGCTTGTATAGTCCGTCTCGAACCTAACCGAAGCGACTCGCTGATGAGGACATCTTAAGCAGCAAGGTTGGAGAAGAAGATCAATTGCTTGTACCTGTTGGACCAGTTACAAGAGCCAAAGCTAAAAAGATGAAGGATGCACTTAATGGACTGATTTATGAAGTTCTCGACAAGGAGATCATTCAAAAATCCATTGGTGATGTAATATATCAAGTCCAACCAGGTTTGAGCCTAATACAAGTCCAAGAAGAGCCCAAAATAATCAATTTATTTTATGGTCAAGAGAAGTGACGAAAATCACAAATAAAGAGTCATCAGCCTTATCTAGAAATACCATCTAGAAGCTCCATCTAGAAGCTCCATTACAAGTCAACAAAATCTGCATCAGAAAAATCTGCCATTAAAAGTCAATATAGGCTGCCTCAGAATTGGACTCTTAGTAAGCTTTGTTTAGATCTTTCTCTATATAAAGAGAACAAACATGTAAAGAAAAATCAGACAGCAAATACAGAAATATTCAGATCAAGAAATCAGCTTTCTAATCAGATTTCTTCTTTTGTGAGAGTGGTTCTCATTTTGTTTTTTGTGAACTTTTCGATCCTTGGTGTGTAATATCCAAGTGATCAAACCGGCTTATCAAAAAATTCCCATCATTGTTTGTGGCGCCATTCACTGACCAAAGATTGTAGAATCGTTCTAAGTGAGCATCGGGTCTTGGGTTTAATATACCCCTGGTTCGTGCTTCGCGAGTTCTTCATTCTAAGGTTTCCACCGCCTTGTTTCTTTGGAGCGTTTTAAGTTGAGAATTGGGTCTAAGGTTTAATATACCTTAGGTTTGTACTTCGCGAGTCCACTGAAGTCGAGGATTATTATCCTTTCTACCATCTTAGAGAAAAGTTTCCTTGGGTATTCCGTATCATCTGGTATCAGAGCATATCTCTAAGAAAGGTTTATCATTTTATCTAATCTGTTCATCTTCTTATCTATTCATTTTCTTTGTTTCATAATCTACCCTTTCATCTTTATTTTCTTCCATTTTCAGTTTTCAATCTTTTCTGTTTTCATTCCTGAAAATCCAGCCCAAAAAAAAAAAAAACGAAAGAAAAGGATCAAAGAAGTTCTGGATTGTTTTTGCATTCTAAAATTTCATATTCCAACATTTGTTTTGTTAAAAGCTTTTGTGCAATCTGTTCTTGAAAAAAAAAACAAAAAACAAAAAAAGTCTTTCTAGACTCACTTTGTATCTACAATCTCCTTATTTTGGTCTTTGATCTACTTTGAGGAAGCATACTAAGTTGTATTGGTTAGTTCTATAAGAATTCTTTGAGGATCACTAGAGAGGAAAAAGGCAGAGTGTGTGAGGACATTAGAGGGTAAAAGCCAAACTGAGTGAAACACTTGAGAGATTGTGAGGTCTTTTACTACTAACGTTTCTTTGCAGGTACAATCATGTCTAACCATGGAGAAAACAGCAACAACAACGATGATGAGAACCAACACCCAGCCATTCCAAATCTTCAAATTCAAGCCTTGTTGGGAGAGATGCAGCGGCTGATGAGGGTTGAGTTGGAAGCCGTTCATCAGAGGTTGGATCGTGTTCAAGAAGAGGCACAACAGAGGCAACCACGACGTTTGCCTATTAAGATAGAAGGAAATCAACCTAGACAAGCAAGGGTTGAAGAAGAAGTCAATTACTACAGCCATGATGATCATTCATCAATGGAGAGCCGTAGGAGACCACGACGTGCTAGAGAGGCAAGGGATCGAACTGATGACAACTTGGGAGGTATTAAGTTGAAGATTCCATCATTTTATGGGAAGAATAATCTTGATGCATATCTAGAATGGGAGAAAAAGATTGAGCTCGTTTTTGATTGCCAAAACTATTCTGAAGTGAAGAAGGTACGAGTCGCAGCCACTGAATTTTGTGATTATGCTATTAATTGGTGGGATCAGTTGGTGACAAGCAGGAGGCGAAATGGCGAGTATCCCATTGAGACATGGGCTGAGATGAAGGCTATAATGAGGAGGCATTTTGTACCCATCCATTATCACCGAGAGCTACACCAAAAGCTGCGACGATTGAATCAAGGCAATCGAAGTGTGGAGGATTATTTCCAGGAGATGGAGATCCTCATGATGAGAGCAAATATTGAAGAAGATAGAGAAGCTACCATGGCGAGATTTCTTAATGGCTTGAATCGTGAAATTCAAGACAGAGTGGAAATGCAACATTATGTGGAGTTAGAGGATATGTTGCATAAGGCTATTTTGATTGAGCAGCAGCTTAAGAGAAGGGGAAATTCACGTCAAATATTTGGTTCCAATTCATCCACAATGAAACCAAGCTTTTCCAAGGAGGAGAAGATAGCCCCTAAACCAAAATTCGAAGCAAAGCCATCCACTACTGGCCATGAAAACAAAGGTAAAACTGAATCTTCTAATGCACGTAACCGTGATGTGCAATGCTTTAAGTGCCATGGCAGGGGCCATTATGCTAATGAATGTCCCAACCGAAGAACAATGGTGCTTAGAGATGATGGTGAAATAGAAACTGAAGAAGAAGCAGAATCTGATTCTATGTAATCATTAGAAGACGATGTTGAAGAACTTCTGGCCAAAGGTGAATTGTTGGTCGCAAGGAGGTCATTGAGTGTGCAAGCTAAAGAAGAAGACAATGTGCAGCGTGAGAATCTGTTTCATTCTAGATGTCTTATTCAAGACAAGGTGTGTAGCCTGATTATTGATGGAGGAAGCTGCACAAACGTGGCTAGCACTACTCTAGTGGAGAAATTGGGTTTGAAAACCAAGAAACATTCCAAACCTTACAAACTACAGTGGTTGAATGATAGTGGTGAGTTGAAGGTAACAAGGCAAGTTCTGATTTCATTTTGCATTGGAAAGTATGAAGAAGAAGTACTATGTGATGTAGTACCAATGCAAGCAGGCCATATACTACTGGGAAGACCATGGCAATTTGATCGCAGAGTGAGTCATGACGGTTACACCAACAAACACTCATTTGGATTCAAAGGAAGAACTGTTACACTTGTTCCTATGACACCACAAGAAATTTACCAAGATCAGCTGCTACTCAAACAAAAGGAGGAGCAAAAATCATTGAGTGACCCAAACACTTACCACCAAAAAGAGAGTGAGAGCTTGAGAAAAACCCAGAAACAGACTTGTGAGAGCAAACCCGTGAGGAAACACACAAATTTCTTTGTGAGGTCTTGTGAGATAAAGAGAGCGATGTTTTCAAAACAACCAATGGTTGTACTTCTGTACAAGGAGGAACTTTTAAACTCTAATGATCTTGACCCAGTTTTGCCTAGTTGTGTTGTTTCATTGTTGTAGGATTATGATGATTTCTTTCCAGAATATACACCTCATGGTTTACCACCAGTTCGTGGGATTGAGCATTAAATTGATTTTGTACCAGGAGCATCCATTCCTAACCAGCCTGCCTATAGAATGAATCTAGAGGAGACAAAGGAGCTTCAAAGGCAAGTTAGTGAACTGATGGAGAAGGGGTACATTCGAGAAAGCATGAGTCCATGTGCTGTTCCAATTTTGCTAGTTCCTAAGAAGGATGGGACTTGGAGGATGTGTGTTGACTGTCGCGCCATCAACAACATCACGGTAAAGTATCGACACCCTATTCCTCGTTTAGATGATATGCTGGATGAATTGCATGGTTCTTGTGTGTTTTCTAAGATTGATCTTAAGAGTGGTTATCACCAGATTCGAATGAAAGAGGGTGATGAGTGGAAAACTGCTTTTAAAACAAAACATGGTTTATATGAGTGGTTAGTAATGCTTTTTGGATTAACTAACGCACCCAGCACTTTCATGAGATTAATGAATCATGTTCTGAGAACATTCATTGGAATATTTGTTGTTGTCTACTTTGATGACATTCTGATCTATAGCAAAAACTTAGAAGATCATGTTGAGCATTTGAAATCTGTTTTAGATGTTCTAAGAAAAGAAATTTTTTTTCCTAATCTGAAGAAGTGTACCTTTTGCACAGATAAACTTGTGTTTCTAGGTTTTGTTGTAAGTGCACAGGATATACAGGTTGACGAAGAGAAAGTGAGGGCTATTCGAGAGTGGCCTAGTCCAAAAACTGTTGGTGAAGTGCGAAGTTTCCATGGACTTGCTGGTTTCTATCGGAGGTTTGTAAGAGACTTTAGTACCATTGCTCCCCCACTCACTGGAGTAATCAAGAAGAATGTAGGATTCAAATGGGGAGAAGCTCAAGAAGAAGCGTTCCAACTGTTAAAAGAGAAATTGACTAACGCTCCTCTGTTGTCTTTGCCTAACTTTTTAAAGACTTTTGAGATTGAGTGTGATGCTTCAGGTGTTGGAATTGGAGCTGTGTTGATGCAAGAGAAGAAGCCAATTGCATTATTTAGTGAAAAGTTGAACGGAGCAACTTTGAACTATCCTACATATGACAAAGAGTTATACGCTCTTGTTCGAGCATTGCAAACATGGCAGCACTACTTGTGGCCTAAGGAGTTTGTGATTCACACTGATCATGAATCTTTGAAACACTTGAAGGGCCAGCAAAAGCTGAACAAACGTCATGCACGTTGGGTGGAATTCATTGAGACATTTCCTTATGTCATTCGATACAAGCAAGGTAAGGAAAATATCGTGGCTGATGCATTATCAAGAAGGTACGCTTTACTTTCTACTCTTGATGCTAAGGTACTTGGTTTTGAACACATCAAAGAATTATATTCTTCTGATCTAGATTTTAAAGATGTGTATCAATCTTGTGAGAAGTTTGCACATGGGAAGTACTTCAGGCATGCAAACTTTCTGTTTCATGAGAATAAACTATGTGTGCCTAACTGTTCTTTGAGAGACCTCCTGGTTAGGGAATCACATGGAGGAGGACTAATGGGGGCATTTTGGAGTTGCCAAAACGTTGAGTATTTTGCAGGAGCATTTCTATTGGCCACACATGAAGAGAGATGTGGAGAGAATCTGTGGCAGATGTGTAACTTGCAAACAAGCCAAGTCCAGAGTACAACCGCATGGTATGTATACTCATTTGCCTATCCCTACTGATCCTTGGACTGATATCTCTATGGATTTCGTGTTAGGACTGCCTAGGACTAAGAACGGAAGAGATTCTGTCTTTGTAGTTGTTGATAGATTCTCTAAGATGGCACACTTCTTTCCATGTCATAAAACTGATGATGCTTTGCATGTTGCTGATTTGTTCTTTAGAGAAGTTGTTCGATTGCATGGCATGCCTAGAACCATTGTTTCAGATAGAGATGCTAAGTTCTTAAGCTACTTTTGGAAAAATTTGTGGGCTAAGTTAGGAACTAAGTTGTTGTTTTCAACTACTTGTCATCCTCAAACTGATGGTCAAACTGAAGTAGTGAATAGAACTTTATCCACTTTGTTGCGTGCTATCATTAAAAAGAACATCAAAACATGGGAAGATTGTTTGCCGCATGTTGAGTTTGCTTATAATTATGATGTACATTCTGCTACTAAGTTTTCACCTTTTCAGATTGTTTATGGTTTTAATCCTTTGATCCCCTTGGATTTATCACCATTACCTTTAAATGAGCGTGTGAACTTAGATGGAAAAAGAAAAGCTGAATTTGTTAAGAAGATTCATGAGAAAGCACGACACAACATTGAGAAAAGGACTGAGCAATACCAAAAGCAAGCAAACAAAGGGCGACGACTAGTTATCTTTGAACCGGGTGACTGGGTTTGGGTTCATATGAGAAAGGAGCGTTTTCCAGCCCAGAGAAAATCCAAACTGATGCCAAGAGGAGATGGTCCATTTCAAGTCTTAGAGAAGATCAATGACAATGCCTACAAGCTAGACTTGCCCAGTGAGTACAATATAAGTTCTAGTTTCAATGTTTCTGACTTGACTCCTTTTGATGTAGGTGACCAGCTTGATTTGAGGTCAAATCCTTTTCAAGAGGAGGGGAATGATGAGGACATCTTAAGCAGCAAGGTTGGAGAAGAAGATCCATTGCATGTACCTGTTGGACCAGTTACAAGAGCCAAAGCTAAAAAGATGAAGGATGCACTTAATGGACTGATTTATGAAGTTCTGGACAAGGAGATCATTCAAAAATCCATTGGTGATGTAATCTATCAAGTCCAGCCTGTTTTGAGCCTAATACAAGTCCAAGAAGAGCCCAAAATAATCACCTTATTTTCTGGTCAAGAGAAGTGACGAAAATCACAAATAAAGAGTCATCAGCCTTATCTAGAAACACCATCTAGAAGCTC
The DNA here is from genome assembly GCA_900406555.1 of Pseudoturritis turrita. NCBI lineage: Eukaryota > Viridiplantae > Streptophyta > Magnoliopsida > Brassicales > Brassicaceae > Pseudoturritis > Pseudoturritis turrita. The sequence continues at coordinate 70,812 of OVBL01000316.1, read as the reverse complement.
CATCTAGAAGCTCCATTACAAGTCAATAAAATCTGCAATTAGAAGTCAGAAAAATCTGCCATTAAAAGTCAATATAGGCTGCCTCAGAATTGGACTCTTAGTAAGCTTTGTTTAGATCTTTCTCTATATAAAGAGAACAAACATGTAAAGAAAAATCAGACAGCAAATACAGAAATATTCAGATCAAGAAATCAGCTTTCTAATCAGATTTCTTCTTTTGTGAGAGTGATTCTCATTTTGTTCCTTGTGAACTTTTCGATCCTTGGTGTGTAATATCCAAGTGATCAAACCGGCTTATCAAACAATTCCCATCATTGTTTGTGGCGCCATTCACTGACCAAAGATTGTAGAATCGTTCTAAGTGAGCATTGGGTCTTGGGTTTAATATACCCCTGGTTCGTGCTTCGCGAGTTCTTCATTCTAAGGTTTCTACCGCCTTGTTTCTTTGGAGCGTTTTAAGTTGAGTATTGGGTCTAAGGTTTAATATACCTTAGGTTTGTACTTCGCGAGTCCACTAAAGTCGAGGATTATTATCCTTTCTACCATCTTAGAGAAAAGTTTCCTTGGGTATTCTGTATCACTCGCCTTTCTCCAAGGCAAGCCATCGCCTAAAGAAGTCCGTCCAGCTCTGTGTGTACGCCGATATGCTCTTACGACACCCTCTCGCTTCTAGTGTGGTATAATCCATGTTGTCTCGGAAAAACCACCCTAGTCCACTTACCGATTCATGATCGATCCAAGAGGCATCGATTTGACAGATCGGGATTTAGAGTTTCCCGGGGAGTCCTCCTGGTCCACTCTGGGATTGTGAACCTTCTATCTCTTCCTCTTCGTCATTTTGGTTTGCTATGTTCCAACTCTCTGCTTCCAGTGTCTCGAATTGGAGTGTGTCTCTCGGGGATATCGTTTTTCGGTTAAAAACCAGTTGATTTCTTGCCTTCCATATATACCAGAAGATCCATAGAAATGTGTTTCTTTGAGGTTCGGTGAGTCCGACCTCTTTTGTTCTCCAAAATAGGAAGTCCATATTTCGGTATAAAGATGTATTCGGAAACAATCCGAAAGATTTATAGTGAAAATAGTTAGTGACTCTACATGAGAGAGAGAGAGAGAGAGAGAGAGAGAGAGAGAGAGAGAGAGAGAGAGAGAGAGAGAGAGAGAGAGAGAGAGAGAGAGAGAGAGAGAGAGAGAGAGAGAGAGAGAGAGAGAGAGAGAGAGAGAGAGAGAGAGAGAGAGAGAGAGAGAGAGAGAGAGAGAGAATTGCTTTTAATCCGACCTCTTTTGTTCTCCAAAATCGAAAGTCCATATTTCGGTATAAACGGAAACAATCCGAAAGGTTTATAGTGAAAATAGTTAGTGACTCTACATGAGAGAGAGAGAGAGAGATGGGAAGAGTGAGAATTGCTTTTAATTCATATCTGTCTGATAGATTCTCAATCCCTGGAATCATTACCATTGTCCCAGTCCTACTATCTTTTTTTTGTTTTTACCATTTTCACCGTCACAATTAACAAAAGTCGACATTATTTTTTATCTTTTTATTCTGATAAATTAAATTCATATGTTAGTTCTATTTTATGAGAAAATCTTGTCAATTTTAGAACAATGACAGTATAAACTTATAGTAATAACAAGATTGACCATCTATTTTCTCCTCGAAATTTCCATATAGCACCATATATACACATACTTTAAACTTCGTTCTATTTCTCTAAATACTTATTTACACACGAAATAAAAGTTTGAAACTTATTTACCCACGAAATAAAACTTTGAAACCAATAAACACACGAACGACGATTAGATTCGGTTTACCGTATAGCAATCCAATCTTAATCAAATAAACACCAACCAAAACTAAACTTAAACCGGATTACACTTAATAAACCCGATTACACTTAAAATCTACAAAATCTTCGAGCCCCCAAATCACGATTAGTCATTTCGTTGAAGCCCAGATCTCAAAGCTATTGGAATCGATTACATCGATGAGAGCGAGGTTTTGACTCTTGCTGATGAAGATCATCACATCAACAAGCATAATTTTAGGATCCCTTTGTTTGTGGTTGTCAGAATCTCGGGGAAGCTTTGAGGAGGATCTGTGAAGGTGCGGAGATGATTAGGACCAAAGGTGAAGCTGGGACTGGTAACATTGTTGAAGCTGTGAGGTCTGTTAATGGTGATAATAGGGTTTTGCGAAACATGGATGATGATGAGGTTTCCACTTTCTATAAGAAATTAGCAGCTCCGTATGATCTTGTAATGCAGACCAAACAGCTTGGTCGTCTTCCCGTTGTTCAATTCGCCGCCGGTGGTGTTGCTACTCCAGCTGATGCAGCACTTATGATGCAGCTTGGATGCGATGGTGTCTTTGTTATATTCTCTAACCTAAAGCGTGATTCTTCTCGAATCAATACAAGGACTCCATCCTTGGTCAGTCAATGGCCTCCATATATCAGATTGTTCTCCACTTGACTGAAGCAAGCCACAAATCTCATTAACTCTTTGAATTCCAATATCGAAACTAAAACGATAAAAAGATGATGAAGAATCATTTAAAATCATCAAATTTTACCCGTTGCAAAGCACTCTCTAACAAAGATAAATGTCTTGACAGTAAACGATCAATATGTATATATATTAGTAAAGGTGGTTATCACTTGTTGTACTCCGGTGAGGTAGACAGCGAGAGAACATGAATCGTTTAGGCCGGAGCAACGAAGAAGGAAACTAGAAGAGTCGCGTCACTGCTGCCAACCGTTTGTCTAATCGTGATGAATAAGACCCTAACACACACACTTCAAGTGCAAATTCTTTTAACCAAGTTAGAGACTTGATTGTAAGTGCATCCAAACAATCTGCAGTCTCTTTTTTTTCAGCAGCTGCTGTTGTATAAAAATTTTGACGTGCTTTCTATTTTATTTGGATGATTAAAATTGTCAAAATAGGGATTTAACTGATAGTTCTTCACCGATTATTGTTCTTAGTATTGAAACTTACTTGATGGCATAGTTTTGATTTTAGGTTAATTTAGTCATCAAAAATGTTATTAAATTGCATGAAATGACATAAACGAACAAAAATTCCTTAGTCAGTGAAAGCTGATGTTAAAGTGTTCTATGAATATATCGAACTTGGACTTAATGCAATTTTAAATTTTGCAAATTCAAACGAAAATTTAGGGATGATCTATGGCAATTTTTCATATATTTCATACTGTTTTATGAAGCCCCATTAAAACAATTGCAAAACGGATTTCCTTTCCCAATAAACACGTACTGGAAATCTTGTTAGTCATTTATAAACACTTGTATATTGTATTGGTTTTCTTTGTTAAAAAGTATAATATTGAACCATATTGGTTATTTGCAAGGGGGGATGCACTGTTTTCAGATAACCAATAAATATTGTTGGTGTCCGAATCTTGGCTCAACAAGTTATCAACGAAGGTCCAGTCAGAGTTGCTAATAAGAAAAAGCTAAGAGATACTTTTTGAAAGAAGGATTCCCGATGTCACGGCCCCTTTTGCCCAATGAATTCGTAAGGAATTATGGGCCGAATCCATGAGGTTTATCCTCCAACCCTTAGCCATTTTCGGATCTCTTTTTATTAGGCCTTTTTCTAGGTTTCTCTAGAATTCTCTAGAACTTTATGGAATGTTTTGGAAGGATTTAAAGAGTTATAGAAAGTGTAGAATAAGGTGGAAGGATCTACATGCACGAACTTCATCATTACATCAGATTAATCTATATAAAAGGGTGATTTTCTATATAAAAGGGTGATATCCCTCATTTGTAATCAACCAATAAAATTTAATCAAACGTATCTTTATCTCTCTAAATGTCTCTCTCTCTCTCTCCCTAATTAGTACGTAGGAGTTACTCTACCAATTGGGTTTTGTATTACTCTATGGTTCATTCGATTCTCGTTTTTGGATTTTGTACTAGCTTGGGCCATTGTAAAATTTTGGCTAGCCTGCCACATTTAAATTAATGCAAAAGAAATTATCAAAATGCATATTTTTTCTTTGTGTTTGTTTTATGAGCTATCTCTTGTTAAGCTTCTTCGGTTGAAGTTTTGCTGATTGCTTCGTTCGTTGATGGAGACGGAACATCTTTTATCAGAAGACTTTGAAGGAATCCAATCATCTGTGCATGTAAAAAAAAATGTTCGTCGTGCATAATTAATATAATATACAATCAACACTGTTGTAATGGATGAAATGGTTGCAAGTCTAAAGAATACCCAGGATAAGGAGATGCATAGAAGGCTGAATCCAGGAAAATAGAATGGTGCATTTTCGGAGAGAAACAATGCTATATCAAACCAAATTTTAAATTTGTTAAAAAGCCTAAAAAGTTAATTAGTAATAAATGGTGTTCAAAGGGCACTCTCATGTGTTCACGTACCTGTCAATGGACTATATACAAATGGAGCCACGACTCCTGCAAATGACTTTATCCCAGATATGCATCCCTGGACCTTCCCCTGCAACAAAAGGGAAATAAGGAAAAAAAAACACTATTATCGTGCTTTAATGAAAATGTTGATTGGCAGAGTTTATTGCGTCCGCATACGGATTAAAAAAAATGAATATATGTTGTAAGCAAATTTACTTGGCTTTAATACGTTACATGTCCAACAGATTAGGGGACACATATCCAAAAATATTATATCATCCAAAACCTAACATTGGGAAGTTGGCAGAAGAAAGTAAATGATACGGTTTTACCTGTTCACCGGATCCCACTTGTTTTGAGGCAATACCATAGACCTATAACCAAATTTAAGTTACGTTGAAGTGATACCAAGTTTAAAAGACCAGTGACGCGAGAAAATCTTACAGATGGCATCACGAACATGACTCCGGGTGCAAGCACAGTCGTGGCATAAGGAACCTACATTGTTCGCACAAACAAAACCAAACAATCAAATTGAATATGTAATTTTTCATAAGTTTTATCGCTCTCGAAAACTCTTGGCCAGCTCAATAATACTCAAAAGTTGGCATGAATATTTCGAGTTGGGTAATCCAATCTTACTTTTACGTGATTTAAACTATCCGATCTTTACGGATAAGAGTAATTGATATTATTTGTATAGGTTTCCAAACCCACCAACTCCATCCCATTAGTATGATATTGTCCGCTTTGGGTCCAAATGGACAAGTCCGCACGGATTTTTTATTGGGCTCCTTTCCAAAAAGTTTCATACTAATTGGAGTTACTTATGACTTATATATTAGACACTCCTTGACTAAATTTTCGATGTGTGACTTTGGATTGATATCCCAACAATTTGTTTGGGTAATAATTTATTTTAACGGGTAAGGGTAAGGGTCGGATAATTATTCGAAGTATCCAATTATCTATTTGGATAATTAAAATGCTAAATTATATAAACTTATTTAAATCGATATATAAAAAGATAAACATCATTCATTTGATAATTTGGAGATGAGTTCTTATAATTTTTTAAAAAATTAACCATCCCTTTTCAAATTTATCTCCAAAAACTATTTCAAAACTTAACGAATTTTTTGCTAATATTATCCGAATTATCCAAATTATCCGTTCGAATATCGATTTTAATTATCAACATTATCCGTTTGAGCAGTAATCTTAGCTACTCGTATTATAAATTTATCCAAATCTTATCCAATCTTTACCTTTAAATTTCAAGTTTAAATAGTGATTTTCCATATTCTAAATATTCTTATTCAATCTATACCCTCTATTACCGGATCTTTTATCCATAATATGCAATGTGCAATATTTTTTATATTTTAAATATGGATTCTATTTGTATATAACCTTCTTTTTCTAACAAAAAATCTTTGGATTTTAAACTTTGTTGATTTTTTCAAGGGTAAAGTTTCAACGAACTCACCCATGCTGACCATGAAACACTAAGAATGGCTGCCTGCACGACAAACACATTAACAAATCTATTACTCGTTTATATATATATATTAATTTATTTAGTGTGGATTAATTGAAACAAAGTGAAGATAAAAAAAAAATTCTGGATTGTTTACTCTGAAGAATTCCATAAGAAGACCTGTTGATAACACCTTACGTTCTCCGATGGCAGAAGCCAATATCGGCAATATAAATAGCTGACAAAACAAATTTGAGCAGCACATATCGATGAACAAAATTTATTCGATTATAAACGACAATTACATTATTTTACAAGTAATTAATTACCTGACAGATGGAGCCAATGATGCTAACCAACAGCACGAGCTCAGCAAAGTCATTTTTGTTGAACCCAAAACGGGCTTTCAGAAAATACTGTAGTGTTAAATAAACAATTAATAAAAAAAATTTGTTAATTAATAGAACTAATGTAAAAATGTGGATATGAGAAAAACCATGAAAGCAGATTCCATTCCAGTTTCGGAGAAGGTAGCAAAGAATGTAACAACCAATGCTTGAATGAGTATGGTGCTGCAATATAAATCCATATCGTTCAATTAGGATTATATATAAAGTATATATATATATATATATATATATATATATATATAAATGTGTAATGTACCTATTCTTTATCAAGCTAACCATATCTTCCAAAGACGAATACATAGTGTTGAAGACATGTGTCTTAATTGGTGCGGCTCTTAGAATCGGCTCTGCTAACATCATTAGATCTTCACCATCATGAACCTCTTGATGATTACTACCATCATCATCATCATAGTCGTCTTCATCATCATCGTGTAGTCTCTCTTTTAGGAAAACTCTCATGTACACCAAGGCAACAAATAATGATATCGCTGAAACCTAATCAATTAAAATCTCCTTAAATATAGTAGTTTCACTTGAAATTCTATTTTTATAATTTCACCTAACCAGTAACCAGGCCAGCGAAGAATGATATAGCTGACACCTAATCTATTATAATTTTCTTATATATACCATAGCCATCTTTTAGCATGTTCGAGTAGAACAATCGAATACGATCTCTATCCAAAAATAAAATAAAATAAAAGAAGAATACTTAAAATTTGCATATAATTTGGGGTATATATATTTTATAAATTACCATATCAAATATATTTTAATAATAATTTTAAGTATAGCCTAAAAATAGTTTAAAACGGCCTGATATATACTCTAAAAGTATAAAAATATGGCAGAAATATGAATTGCCTAAATTTTTTTGTAAATTTTCAGTTGATAATATAATTTTCTAACTCCTCTACATTTTTGTTAGATAACTAAAAAAAAATATTTATGAAAAAATACTTATGAACATGATTCTATCTGATTGAATCATCTTTTGGGTTTGTCTCTTAATTTTGTCACTTTCTTGTTAGTATGTATGATGATACGATACCTGAAAACTTGAAGCTGTGGGTAGAAAACGAGCTGCGAATGTTGCACAAATTCCGGAAATTGATTTGACACCTGCTATAATTTGAAACATTGATATTCTCTTCGTACCATGAATATTTTTTGCCTGAAAATATAATTAAGATGTTCCAAACATGTTATTATAAGACCAAAATATCATATAATAAGATCATGGTGAAAAGAAAACAGTAGTTACCACATAAGCGTAAGCGAGACAGTCAACGGTGCCTTGGCAGACCATATCGAATAGAGTCTTGGTTATGTAAAATGCGTAGAAGAAGTTTGTATCCCTTCTATACCCAAGTATCGCTGCAAAAAGTTACTACATTTTAGCAATTAATAGAAAACATATTTGAACATATACTATTTCTTAAAAATGTCAAAATGGGTCAAAGGTGATGAGTCAATCCAATCCAATCCATATATCCTAATGAATTAAAAGTTTGGGAATTTATAGATTAATGGGTTGAGATGGTACGGGTTAAATAGATGAAGGAAAATACATATAACCAAACAAATACCAATTTAATAACCTAAATAAAATGTGTAAACATAATTAAATTTCTAAATTGATTTTAGTAAACCGAATTTAACCTAATCTATACTATAATAACACAAATGCCTCTAAAAAAAAGAACACATCAGTATTTTTAAGTATTCTGGAGATGCCACATCATAAAAAAATCATTTTCTTTCCAACCAATTAGAACATTTTAAATAATACATTTCAGCAATTTGCATAATAACATCTCAGATACCTGGAAATAAATAATAAGCTATCCCTGCACTTTGAAGTTTGAATCGTGTTTTTTTGGGTTTCCTTGTCTTCCACGCCCACTTTAATCATTCGACGACTCCGCTTCTTATCTTCTACCCACAAATAATCTCATCGAATTCCCAAACATGAATTTCATTCTGGAGTTCCATATCTCGAGATATATATATTTATTCATCCATTGATGCTATTGTTTTTATTCATTAGAAATGTGCACGTTTCATGTGTTTTTGTTAATGTACAAAAAATCCTAAATAAATTTTATTCCCAAATAATTTGACTATTTGAGCCATGATTTATTTTGCTTAATCTTCTAGATCATGCATGGTTCATGGGGGTACTTAGGCCACCGCAGAGTTTCTAACTATGTTTTTTGTAAGAAAAGGCTTTCTATTAAAACTGGTGCAGGTGAAGTGTTACAGCATAGTAAAATATTACATAAGAGCATAATAGAAGAAAGTGTAACTAGAAAGGATACAAAAAGACATATACTTCAATCACAAAGATTCAGGTGTGAATCATCGAGCCAAAGCAAACGAGAGTGTCAACACAAACCAGCTACGAACGTCGGCATAGGAAGAGAATTGTCCAAACAATACTCCCAAATAAATTCAGTGGTCCACCATGTCTAGATAGAGCAACTGAATTTAAAAGGGGGCCAACTGAAGGACTCAAACAGATCCTCCGCACGCATTGAAGAGGCAGAACACAATGCACATTCAAGCAACCGTAATCGCAACAACAGACCAAAGCTAACTTTTAGGAGAAAGAGAACCTCAATCAACAAGAAGGACCACAAAAGCAACACCTAAATGCAACAGAATCATAACCGCACAATCCTCAACAACAAGGAGCTGGACCTAGAACCTAACTTACTGCCAGAAAAAGAACAACACAAACAACCAGAGAGAGCAAGGCCAAACCAAGACTTGCGGACGACGTAAGCCAAATTCTGCACTGAGAGAGAAGGGGATAGATACAATGCCGAATTAAACATACCCCTACAAAGACCCTATTTCACCTACATATCCCGAACTGAAGGAACTCATATTCCAACAGCATTTCAATCCAAACTGTTTCACAAGGCTGATGAGAGGAAGAAACCACCGGAGCTCGAATCACATCAGGCGAGGAGAGGGGGAGAGAAAGAGACACCAAACCCGAAGAGCCGAGGTCCCGGATGTCTTCAAACTACATACAACTTCCCTAGATGCATAGACGAGGAAGGAAGCATCCAGGGAAGACGAAGGCGAAGCACCTACACTGACCAAATACCAACAGCAAGGCAGAGCCAGGAAAGCTACAGTACCCGATTAACAGACGATACACATAGACAGAGATAACAACCACCAAGTTTCGACAAGAACAGTGGAGAGAAAGAGAGGAAACTCATTAAGGAGAAGAAGGAAACCAAAGGTAAAGCCCAAATCTAGAACCATGGCGGAGAGTGGAGCCACCGCAGATAGTCATGCCGAAACAGAGACGAGAAGAGGAAGAGGTGATAACAAACCTAGAAAACTCGTCCTCATAAGCTTCACCAGAAGCAACATCTCAACCGCAGCCACCAAGGCCCAGAATGGACTACCGCTACTGAGCCCCGTCACAAAATCGAAGAGGCACTTGGAGGAGCATGAACAGAGCAAGAGGAGGACACCACAACCACCCTAACCCGAACCAAATCCGCCGTTCTTGAGCAGTTGAAACGGATAAAAAAGAGGAGCAGAGAACTCGCCACTGGACAGAAACTCCAACCACGAACCACACGCATCCATTACCGACGAGCCACTCTCGAACCGAAACGAAGACCGGATCTACTCTGGAACTACAGGAGGAAATCAAATCAAAGAGGTGCCGAAGACAGAAGAACAATAGGGGTTCCCTCTCACGGCGACGGTGAGAAAAACCGGTCGTCGGAGAGGGAGATCGGGAAATTTTGTCGGATCGGCTTCTAGAGTTTTTTTGGGAGAGAAACTGCGGCCGCTCAAAGGCTTCTCAACGATTCTAATTTTTTATTTAGTTTCCAACTATGTTAAACAATAACATATTCAATTTCAAAGATAATTGCACAACAAGGCATGGTTCTCTGAAGAGCTGACGAGCTGAATGTGACTCGGTGTTTCAAGAAATATATATTTCACCACTGTGATCCGATTGTGGTGAAGAAGACTTTTTGGTGAAGCAAACTAACATTAAATCAAGAAAAATATATAAATAAAATTAAGTCTGTGGCGGAATAACCCAAACCCAAAAAAGATTCTCTCTCCTCTTATCTCTCTCGGGTTCGCCCTAATCTCTAGCCGCCGTCAAGTTTTCATCAGTTTTCGTCGCCTCTCCGGCGACCGGTGCTCCTCGCCGGCGCCAAAAGAGGCTCCTCCGTCACCTCTTCTTCTTTATTTCTTCATTTCCCTCGCCTCCTCTCACCGCTCACGACGTAGTTAAGTGGAGGCTCCCTCCAGTTGTGGGTTTTCATCGTCGGCAAGAAGTTGCAACTCCAGCAGCGTTGATTGGGTATGGACAAGCTGTGTCACACCTCGATGATTTCTGCAGGGATCTCGTTTCATGTCACCGGTTCGGCTTAGATTTTTAAAGCCACCGCCACCGTCGATATGCTTTCTCTGACTTTACCCCACCTCTCTGGTAACCGGTGCTCTTCGCCGGCACCGTGAGAGGTCCACTTAACTCCCTATTTGGATTCACTGCTACCACTTAGTCGCTTAAGAGTACCTCGCCGTCGATTGGGCCCTGGAGGTTGCTGCCGGTTTAGGTTTTGTGTTTGCTGGTGCGGTGGCTCGCTCGGGTCAAGCTTGGAGACAAAATCGATTCTACCTTGGCTGGGACCTCGTCTCAATCTCGCACCCGACTGATCTCAGTTTGAAGGTAGTCTGGTTCTACCCTTTACTCCAAGATTTGCTCGGAAGTCATGCTCATGTTCCTGCCTCGTCTTCTGAACTTGCTCGTCGGTTGGCCTGGGATCCTTCGAGGACTGGCTCTCACCATCGGTGAATTAGTTTTGGGGTGCTTCGGTTTGGTCTTGGGTGTGCTCGACAATTGTGACTTCGTTACGTCTCGTCTCAAAAACCGGCGATGTTAACTTGATTAGGAGGTCCTCTGGTTGGGCGATAACGACGTCGGGGTGGCTATGTGAGCTACGTGGCTGTTTCTGGTGAGGTTTCTTTCGTTCTGGTAACTCCACAATCTTTGCCCCCCTTTGGTCATCTAGTGTGTGGGTTATGGCAGTGCTACCTATTTTCTCGTGCTCGAGATTCGATTTGTTAGTGAGGCTGGATTAGGTTTGGTTTTGAGAATTGTTTTTGTTACGTTCTATTACGATTTTAGAGGACCTAGGCTAAAGTTACAATTGTCGCAAAGTTTAGCGGTAGCTGATTTCGAGGGTAGGATTTTGGTGGAACTTCTATGCGCATTGTCTCTTAGGCTAGTGTAATCACGTCTAAGCTTAGATCCCTAAGGTTTATTTTGTATGGATGTCGTTCACGGGATTTGAGGACAGCTTTGTGGTTTGATTGTTGGCCCTTTGGATCGAAGGCTTTTGCTCGGGCTATCGGATTAAAGTGCTTCTTTTCTCGTGTTGGCAATTCATCGACCGTTTCAAGTTGCTTCTCCTTCTCTAGTTTCCCGATTGTTTACTCGCACGGTGATTTCAGGAATATTATCGCTACTTTCTCGGAAACGGTTGCTTCACAGCAAAAAGCCCGAAAGGTGTACCGATTGCTTTTTGTTTCCATATTTTGGATCAAATTTATAGGCTTATCAACTTGTTCCAGTAACAATTTGTAACCTAAACTGTTCATTTTTTTAAATGATATTTAAAATTTAGCAAAAAAAAAGTTTTCAGCGTAGCTCGAGTATTCATCTAATTTTTCAAATTTCTCACATTCGATCTCTCTCAGTCTCATGGTGTCCACTTATAAGATTCTCGGGAATAAGAAATCGACAAAGTCAATTTTGGAAATGGAAATAGGATTTCTGGAAATACTATACTAATTATATTATACTATTTTGCTTCAAATTTACTATAATAATAATAATAATAATAATAATAATAATAATAATAATATTTTGTTAACTTTGGATGATCCAAATCAGTAGCGGACTGGGGATATTTACATGTGTCTTCACACCGATTATATATCTCTCCTTCCTCTTTCTCATGTACTGGTAGGAAATTATCCTTTATTGGAATAACGTTAAGGGGGAGGAATACCAGCTCTTATTAAAACTGGAACGTGGAACTAGTTTCTCAGCCACCATTTACTAACATTGTTCGTCCCATGTGGATGATTTAACATAAGTTTGGTGCAGATGGAAAAACTTTCTCGATACAAGACAAGATTGGTGGCTAACGGTAAATCTCAACAACTTGACATTGATTGTGATGAGACATTTAGCATGGTTGTTAAACCATCAACGATCTGTGTTGTGTTACACACTTTTCTTCCTTGCAGTTGACATCTTCATCAACTTGATGTGAAGAATGCCTTTCTCCATGGTGACCTGCAGAAAATAGTATACATGCACCAACCATTAGACTTCGTCGACAAGTCAAAACCCGATCATGTCTACTTACTCTAGCGATCTCTCTATGGGTTTAAGCAGGCTCTAGGAACATGGTACACTCGGTTCGGAACGGTCGCTAAATGCGTTGGTTTTTTACAAAGACGTTCTGACCCGTCTTTATACATCGTTATTTATCCTTGGTCGTGGCTCCACCATGGCGGATCTCTTCTTCTACATTGACGACATCATTCTTATTGCCTCCACACCAACTTTGCTTCAACGGATCATTTCACAGCTTGGCAAAGCATATGAACTCGCAGACATGGGACGACTTCACCATTTTCTCGGAATTGCGGTAATGCACAATAATGCTTGTTTCTTTCTCAGCCAACAAAATTACGCTGCCGATATACTTCATCGGGCCTCCAAGACAGCATGTAACCCATGCCACACCCCGGTTGAGACAAAGGCCAAAGATCTGTTGATGAAGGTCCACCACTTGCTGACCTGTCGTTGTACCGTAGCTTGGTTGGAGCATTAAAATATATAACGCTTACACGTCCTAATATTTCTTTTGCAGTTCAGCAAGTATAAAGTTCATACATGACCCTCGAGAGAATCACCTAACCCTCTTAAGCGGATCTTCCGTTATGTCAAAGGCACCATCTCACACGGCTTACAACTTCACAAGTCTTCTATTATCGATCTCGATGCGGACTGGGCCGGTTGTCCTTCCACTTGACGATCAACATCCGGCTGTTGTGTGTTCTTAGAGGATAGCCTCATCTCTTGGTCATCTAAACGGCAACATACGGTGTTGCATTCCAGCGCCGAAGCAGAATATCGAGTGTCGCAAATACGGTGGCTAAAACAACTTGGCTTTAGAACTTGTTCTTGAATTTAGAATGTCCACTCTCCAAGGCGACAATTATGTATTTGGACAATGTCGCATGTGTCTATTATCATCTAATCTAGTCCAACATCAACGGACCAAGTATATCGAGATCGATTTTTGTCCGAGAACCTGTGTCTCTCAGTCAAATTCGTGTTCTCTACGTTTCCTCGGCTCCGCAATATGTCGATATCTACAAAGGGATCTCCTTCTCCATTGTTCACTGAATTTCGCTCTAGTTCATTGAGTTCTTGAAACCCCACGCTCTGACCGTGGAAGAGTGTTAGAATATATACAAATATCTTTGAATAGTTAAGATTCTATCTAGATATCCTTGGATATGATACACATGTATATATTAATATATACATTGTTGTTATCAATGAAAATTCATCAAATCTTATACACTTACAGAAGCTCCCCTAGAAACCGTCGTAGAAACAAGATAGACGTGCGAATGGATCTCACACTTTTCAATGTTGGCATTAAACTAGTTGAGTCGTGAACAGGTGTGCACAATAAATCAATAAATAAATAGCCAACGCATCCTCCGTCCGTTCCATTAGTACGAGAAGAAATCGATTTCTATTTATTAGATTAAAATATGTTTGCTCGTAGTAATTGTGAAACCGTGAAAACGGGGTTTTGGAAGCCCGGACGAACGACAGGAATTGAAATTTCCAAGAAACTTTTTTAGATAACTCAAGTGTTTTCTATAATTAATGGTTGGGTTTTTTCTTCTTTTAGATATATATGTGTATATATATATATATAAAAGATAATTAAAACCAAATTCCACTAGTTTATAAGTGAATGCAATCGTTGAATAGCACAATTACCAGATTTATAATAGGTTTAAAACGTTATACCGATCCAATTGACCAAACGAATATGAAAAAATTTCAAGTGGAAATTAATTGAAAAGAAGAATCGAGTTGACGCCACCTTTCAGTTCTTTTATCACCAGATTACTACTAGTTACTTTGCACAAATTTTTTTATTTCTATCAGTTTTCTTTTGTTAGACTAGGTGTTCAAATTTCTTTGAAATCCCCAATTAATCTCATACATAAACATACCTTTTAGCAAACAGTTTTTCATAAACCTTTTTGCTTTAGACGCAATACCATTGGACCACCACACACAGATTATTCTATTAGTTTTTGAATTTTAGTATTGAAAAATATAAGATGTACACAACTTATATTTTCTCTATTAAAACGGTAAACATAAGAACAAGAAAACAGTCTTCATAATATTTATAATTTATGTAAAGACGTTCGATTTGATGAAACCTAAGTAAAAAGAGAAAATGAACCTGGAGGAATAATGGAGAGGCACATTGGAAGAGTGAGCAATGTTTTGATTCCATATCTATCTGCTAGATTTCCGATCACCGGCATCATTACCATTGTCCCTAGCCCTACCGTCTTTTCACCGTCATAACAAAAAAATTAAATGAGTTAATTTGTCAACTGATTCAACTAGCTCCTCCGTCTAACGAAGCTAATAAATTTGCACCAAAAACTATAAAAATGTTTGCTTTCCAAATAAATAAAGTTAATATCATATCTATAAAAATGTTTGCTTTAAAAATAAATAAAGTTAATATCACATAAAAAAAATTGAATAACGAATACGACTTTCATTTCATAATAAATTTTATATTTGTGTTATAAAAATATTTTTTTTTATATTTTCAATGCAGTTTTTATAAACAATGTTCAGTTTTTTTTTTTCCATTGTCTCATTTTCAACTTATCAGATAGAAGGAAAAACCAATAAGTGTAATAATTAAATGCATGTGTAGTAAAAATTTATAGATTAAAAAAAAAACAAAATATGTGTAAAAAACTCTAAAGTGACATTTATAATGAAACATATGCATTATATTTTAGGAATATCCTACCAAAAACTGAAACACATATATAGCTACAAATTATGCAAAGGTTTGTTTATAAAAACAATTATGAAAAATTCTGTTGAGATCGTTAAAATATATATTAACCCACATAACATTGATGCAATTTTATATCTCTAAAGAATGTGCAGCAAATAATTAATATGTTATATATGAGATAATAGCAATAAAAAATTTCCGCGTTCTAATATGGATCTTTGGGAAACTCAATCCTGCTATTGATAATATAATACAATTAATTCTTATTTTGAAAATCTGAGAGTAAACGAACGATATGCATCGATATATGTATGTATATATATGCATATAAGCAGAGGTGGTTACCACTTGTTGTAATCCGGTGAGGTAGACGGCGAAAGAACATGAATCGTTTAGGTCGGAGCAAACGGCGGCGACGGTGACGTCAGTCATCACCGGCCTCACCAAGGCTCCGGCGAAGTCTGAGAGGAAAACCGTCGTCAACAAATGTCTCAGCCCTCCAAGCATCTCCCTCATATCTCTCTCCTCTTTTCTCTCCTAACCCTCGCTACTAAATTCGCAACGGTAAATGCAGTCTCTTGCAGAAATGTATATCTTATATATATTCACTGTTGACCAAAAATATATAATATGAATATTACCGATGTCTTTAATGCCTTCATTGTATAATATGAATATTACCAATGTCTTTAATGCCTTCATTGTATCACGACTATATTACTTCCCAAATTATATAAATTTTAAATTTGCCGGAAAAAAATATACATCCACGTGAAAATGTTCATATATTAGTTATTATTTTGTTAAATCATATATGGGTGTATGGTTTTTTTCAAAGAAATTTCTGCCTTCATTAGTGGATTTTAGGTTTGATCTCGATTGTTGGGGTCGTCTTCGTTTGTGATGGAAGTTTGAATACGAATGTGAATCTATTAAAAAAAATTATGTGAGAAAAGTTAGTGAAGATTCATCAGTATGTTTTGTGATTGTCATTTGTCGTTGATTGAGCTTTAATATTGTGTTCTTTTTATTTCTTTGAAAATAGTCAGCATGAGTTACAGTTAAAGTGAAGGTCTTGCGCCTAAAGATCTCTGCTACTATCGATTGAATCCGATTTCGACTTCGTAAGAATCGCTAAAGATCGATTTGTTCTCTCTCTCTCTCTCTCTCCGCAAATAAGAAAACACGAGTGTAAAGAATGAAAGAAAACACAGAGCCACACACACAAGCTTTTACCCTGAGTTATATGGAGCACTACTCTCAAGGGGCTAGACTCAATCTAGCAATCCACTAGAATGAAGAATACGAGCTCTCACAATCAGAGAAGTTCGAGTAAGAAGACGACTGTTTTGTGTTTGTTACAATGCGTAACAAACACCATCTTACTCTCCTTTAATTGACTTAAGCAGTTACAGATAACCGGACTAGACCAGAAAGATTTAACCATTTAATTGAGACTAATAACCGAGACAATTAAATAATAAAACCTTCCAAGTCCTATAGATTCTTTAATATGTCGACTCTCTTCGTCCTTGTTGCCTTGATCTTAAACCACACTTCAACATTCTCCACCTTGGGCTTAAGACTCGATCAACTTTATCTTCATCTTCCTTGAATACAACGTCTTCATTCTCTCCTGTGCATCAACCTCTGAACTTACACCGTCTGGCTTGTCTTGAGCTGATCAGGCTCGTGAGACTTTGAGAAAATCTAACGCAGCATTAAACTTGCTTACAGGAATCACCTTAGTCAAAATATCAGCTGGATTCCTATTTGTGTGGATCTTCACCACCTCAACTTCTCCATCGGCAATTGCTTCTCTGACAAAGTTGAACTTTGTTGCCATGAGTTTCGTCCTATCATGGAGCACACTATTTTTAGCTAAATATATAGCACTTTGCGAGTCACACCAAATCTTCACTGCATCTTGCATATAACCAAAATCCTCAGGCAACCCTCTCAACCAAATAGCTTCTTTCACAGCCTCTGTTAAAGCCATGTATTTAGCCTCAGTAGATGATAAGGCCACCACCTTCTGCAGTCCAGATTTCCAGCTTACGACATTACCTCCAACAGTGAATACATACCCTGAAATTGATCTTCGTTTATCCAAGTCTCCTGCAAAGTCTGAATCACAGTAACCTTGCACCACAAAATCCTTTTGCTTAGTATACATCCGCTGCAAATCCAATGATCCCTTGATATACCTCAACAACCACTTAACAGCTTCCCAATGTATTGTACCAGGCTTGCTCATAAACCGACTTACCAAACCAATTCCATATGCTAGGTCAGGCCTAGAACCTATCATCCCATACATAATGCTACCAACAGCTGAGGCATATGGTATTTCATCCACATCAATGCGTTCTTCATCATCTTTTATGGATGACAACTTGAAATGAGCTCCAATTGGAGTATGAGAAATTTTTGCATCATACATTCTTCAAGTAACTTGACTAAGATAGGCATAATGTACCTTTCACTTTGTCCCTTACTATGTCCATTCCAATTATCCTTTTAGCAGCTCCCAAGTCCTTCATTTTGAACGTAGAACTCAACTGCATCTTCACTTTATCTATATCAGACATGTTCCTTGCAGCCAACAACATGTCATCCACATACAATAACAACTACATGTAATCATCAGGTCCTATCTCCTTTGTGTACACACATGAGTCATGCTCACTTCTACTGAAACTTTGAGATAACATCATTTGATCAAATCTCTTATTCCATTGTCTTGGGGATTGTTTTAACCCATAAAGAGATTTCTTGAGTAAACGCACCTGATCTTTCTTTGTTTCATCTTCATATCCCTCAGGCTGGTACATATAAAGATCCTCTTCTAAATTTCCATGCAAGAACGCCGTCTTGACATCCATCTGTTTGAGTTCCAGATCCTGATTCACACCCAATGACAACATCATTCTGATTAACAAATGTTTCACAACCGGTGAAAAGACTTTCTGATAATAAATCCCTTCTCTTTGTGTGAATCCCCTTGCAACTAACCGTGCTTTATACCTTTATGATTCAACCCCTTCAATTTCTAGCTTGAACTTAAACAACCACATGCAGCTAATGATCTTCCTGTTTTCAGGCTTATCAACCAAAATCCAAGTCTCATTATTCTTTAAAGAATCCATCTCTTCATCTACAGCAACATTCAACTTATGCCATTCTTTACTTGATTTTGCTTCCAAATAATCCATTGGTTCTTATGTGGACACTGCAAAAGCAATCTCAGTGTAGTCGTCAAATTTGGCAGGAGCTACAACCTTCCTCTTGGTACGATCCCTAGCCAGTTGACAGTTAAGAGCCCATAATTTACATGTTTCATTAACAAAAGATGTTAATTCACCAACCATTTATGTTTTTTTTTTGTCAACAGATTTTATAAAAGATTAATGCGGTTCAGAAACCCAAACTGGTAGCTCAGAGTATACAAAAATAATATCATGCGATTTAGTACGAACGTTTCGAGCCAAGAAATCTGTTTTTGTGTTGCTTTGTCTCGGGATAAGTGACAGAGAGAAAGACGAGAAGATTTCCTTACATCGCTCTAATTCCTCCAGGTAGACGGCAAAAGCTGGCCACTCCATCGGGTTTGCCCCCATGTTACTCAGCTCCAAGCAGTCCGTTGCAAAGGCTACAGACAGCTTATGATGGTCAATCATGCAATGCATCGCCCAAAGTAGTGCTTCGAACTCGGTGTGGACGGGAGATAAGCTTGGACGCAGGTTCCGTGCTCCCATCAAGTCATCTGCTTCGTCATTCTGAAAATAATGTCATCCTAAGCCTGAAAAAATGGTCTCCCGCTTTCCAGGACCCATCAATGAAGCACCGAGGACCTACGACTGCCTGTAATAGAGGGGAGGATTGGTCCTCCATCAGAATATTAGCTTGCGAAGACAATCAGAATTGTGCCTCAGCATCTGCTGCCTGTAATATCTTTATGTTTACAACATCAAGCTTCTACATTTCACAAAACATTTACTATAACTTCTAATAGCATTTCTACTATATTTCATAAATTCTACAATACACATACAAATGAAGGTTATTTTAAACTTTGAAAAGTTAGAGCTAATGTATATACAACTCAATATTTTCTGGCATTACCAACTTTTGGTGTTGTGATTTTCTCCAGCCAAATAAATGTATAAAGCTCCTTAATTCTATGTGTAGCTTCTATCTATGGAAAGGCTAAATAGAAGGAACTCACACAGCATGGATATCTTGGGATACGAGCACTCTACCCAAGGAGAAAGGAGGTCTATGAGTGAAGAATCTACTATTTTGGAATCGCACCTACTCTCTGAAACTTCTCTAAATGCTTATCTTCAAGACTGGCTCTGTGTAGACAGTGTGGATTCAATAGAATGTGATAAAATACAAGGACTTTTGGACCATGAACCCGGCGCAATCTCACACATGGATGTTTAAACACCTAACTAAAGCTACAACAACTAGCTTTTGCAATGGTACCAGATTTTACCTGGTAATGAGAACTCTTGCAGGTTCTGAATAGACATGTGGATGTTTTTTGGACCAATCATCAATTTCATTATTCGAAGAAGACCATAACAAAGTGGCATTCCCATCACTGCTAAAGTGTCTTTAGTTTGGAATGTAGAGTCGAATATTCCCCCATCAAGATCTGACCAGTTTGAACATATCTTGATGTATCTCACTACTTTATCACTTGACGGCACTGAATACTCGCCTCGATGGAGAACAAATGATGTTGATAAGGATGACCTATGTGCCAATCTAATCTACAATCAACTCAGAGATATAAGACTGAATGTTACTTGGCACAAAATCGTGTGGATCAAGCATGGAATCCTTAAACACGGTACTCTTACCTAGATGGTTATACAAAATAGATGTCCCACCCGTGATCGTCTTCTAACTTGGGTTTTGCAAGTGGATATGAGTTGTCTACTCTACAATTAGGCTCCTAAAGGTAGAGACCACTTGTTCTTCGCATGTAACTTCTCTGAACATCATGATAGCTTTTGTTGGGAAGATTATCTCATCTCTCCCATGGATAGACTGCAATCTCTTTCTTGGGTTTTCTTATCCCTTACTCGAGCAACCAGAAACAACGATATTTGCTTATATTTACATGCTTGCGATCTATTTAATGCTCTACCAATTGAATTTCGTACTACTTTATGGATTCAATTAGATTCTCGGTTTGGGCTTTTGTACTAGTTTGGGCCATTGTAAAACTTTGACTAGCATGCCATTTAAATTAATGCAAAATAAATTAATAAGAAAAATCTCATAGCATATGCAATGTCAAAACAATGTCCACGGTTGTCTCGAGTAGAGTTCCATCAGACTGGTCACACAATCCTGCTTCAGAGTAATGGAGCTTCATGGTTTATTAGATATGTGTTATATATAATGTGAGTGTTTTTTGTTTAAGTGGCTTGTACCTTTTTAGTGTTAGTGGTATTATCTAAAGTGAATGAGAGACAACAAACTGTGTTTTAGTAATGAGGGTCTTGTATATATATGAATATGAAATCAAATTGTGTTTTAGAATAATGATGAATTATGAGCCCTATACACAGAAATTTTGTGACTTTTATGCTTAAATTGTGTGCATTAAAGAGGTTGAACAGATTTGAAGATGGTTGGATTATTAAGTGAGTATATGGGCTATGAAGAAACTAGAAAAAGGCCCAAGCCCAAATGGAAGAGAAACTGTTACAACTTACAAGTCTGTTAAAAGATTTGAATAAATATAACTTTTTTTTTGGTTTTTGATAAAATGAAACAGAGGACTTTATTTCTTCTTCTTTTTTTCTTGTACTCGTGTGATCTTCTTTCTCTGAAATTTTTGTAGTCTCAATACCTGCAACAAAAATAGATCACACCAATCAATTAGTTCTAAATGTTTTAACTCATAGTGAAGTTGTGGAAGAGAGATTCCGGCAAGATGTAGTTGTAAGCAGTCGGGGAACTTGTAAAATTCTGTGAGTGCATTATGCTTTGATTCTATTCTTGAATATGCAAGTGATTGGATCTATCTTGTGTGAATTAGTTAGAGAGAGATCAAAACCAGTATTCCTTACAATACCCCATCACCAGTGGTAATGGACGGACATATGAAGAGATAAGTCATAAGTTGTGTCATGTAACCCCAGTAAAATTTATGAATCGATAAAGTTGTGGAATAATTGAAAAAAACAAACCACATTGCATTAAATTTGTGCCCAAATTTGGGTTAAAAAATACTTTTAACTTTGAATTCCTAATCAAAACTGACTCTTGTATTTAAAGAGGAGTTTTTTTACGTTTTAGACTATAGTAATAATTGTTTTTGGTTTTCAATATTTTATATGTTTGAATTATATTATAATTATTATTAAAATTATATAGATAGGAATCCCATTTTTCAATGGGTTGATTACAACAGTAGACACTTTTTGAAGTTTGGATAACAAAATAGGTACTTTGTGTGTGATAGACAAATTTCTCATGCCCAAAGCAAAAAAAGGCCCAATTTACCCTCAACCAGGCGTGTGTTTTGGTTAGATGGGGTTATTAGCTGCCGTTGGATACTTGATAGATTAATAAAGATGTTGGGCTGATATTAAGGTGTGGTTGGATTTTTTTTTACAGGTATAATAAGAAAGATGGGTTAAGATCAGATCTTAGGAAGTTGCTAGGGTAACTTTGTAAGAGGTTTTGTAGATTTGAACCTGGTGGAGTATCCATTTTTGAGGTAGGCTTCTAAACGGTTGGGTTTGCGTGGCCGTGAGATTCATGGATAGTAATGTGACATTGATTTTATTTGCTTTATTCTGTGTTATTGCAGGCTGTTCAGAGAAAAAATTTCTCTCTTCTTTTCCACCCTCGTCTTTATCTCCATTTGATGTGAAGTGCCTCAACAAATTCAAGATCTGGTGGCGCTTGAATCGTCAATATCAAGAACCCTCAATTTTTCATGTTATAGGATCACTGGCGTAAACCGGGTGAGATTCAAAGACGAATTTGGCGATGACACAACCAGATCACCACGTAATACAATGGAGATTCAAAGACAAATTCATTAATTTTAGCATTCAAATCAGAGATCAAGAACAACTGATGGGTTCGTCGTATCTTTCACGCACTCGAACCTAAGAATATGATCAAAAATATTGTACCCAACTGGATGAATTTTGTATTGAAGAAGTTGGAATTATTGGTAGCCAAAAAATTTCGACGGATGAAATGTGTCCATATGTGTCCACAATTACTTGTCCATGATGATATGACAATGTCAATGTCTTTGTTAACAATACTAACAATAAACATGCTCACAATATTATGTCCATCATAACTACTTGTCATATTTAAACAATAATTCTCGTCCACGAGATCAAAATTCATAAATTTCAAACACATGAAATTGTTTTTTATTATGACCATACATGACCGTCCACACCATTTTATCCATTATATGATCATCCACACCATATCGTTCATATATGACCATACACGCTATATCATCCATTACATTCACTACTATCCACACCATATCATCCATTACTATCCACACCAAACTAACTTCCATATATCAAATTAGAATTCACATTATATATCAAAATCCGTAAATTTTTAAAACATGAAATTGTTATATTATTACGACCATACATGACCATCAACACCATTTTATCTATGTATGACCATGCATACCATATCGTCCATATATGACTACGCACACTATATCATCCATTACATTCACTACTATCCACACCATATTATCCATATATGAACATCAACCATATACAATCAATTGAATCTAAAATACTACATCATCCATACTCACACGCACAATCTACATCCACATGATTACTCTATAAATCAATGACCATAATCCATCGGAGGATTCCCACTGATCTTTGTCGGAGTGGTGACATGATTCACAATGGGCGATGTTGTGGTTGCGATCGTGTCGGGGTGGGTGACGGTGATTAAAACCGTTATTAGCTAAAGGAGTTGGGTGATGATGAAATAAAAATCTTCGATGAAGAGAAAAATGGAGAATGGTGATAGTTCAGACCGAATCTTCGTTAACACCAGATCGCTACGGTTGTAGATCCACACATATCCGCCATCTTAGATACTAGCTCTGTTACACACGCTTCCCATCAAGTTCACCGTTCTTATCTTGAAATTGATTCTAAAAAAGAAAAAATGCAGAAGAATTAATGGAATATGAGAACAATGAAGAGAAGTAGTTAAGAGATAAACACAAAAGAAAAGAACACGCTTTTGTGTTTTTCTTTCTCACACCAATTACTTTATTTGCTTGCATCCAGCCACACAGTCATCTAACTATGTTACTACATGAATGGTCTAGATCTTGTGCCTTGTAACTAGATTGTTTTTTTTTTCTTTCTTTAATTCGTTTCACAGCTAGTTAGAGGGCACAATAGTATTAAGAAAATTTAAACAGTGTAAAAAGTGCCCATTGTACACAAAGTACTTATTTTGTAAGGCAAATTTGAAAAAATATCTATGAGTGTAAATTTTTTTTTTTTTTTAATTTAGTCTCAAACTCCTAAATTTTGGCACGACAATGTTATACCACCGCATCCACTTCTCTGCCTCCTGTTTACTATTTGAACTTGAAAAATTTCAGTGGTAAGAAATTATTATATAAAGTTATATATCATTTCTTCGAATTTATCAACATATATGTCTTTACTACAAGCAATATATATTGACACTCTTCTCTTTCATACTTGATGAGTTCATGTATTCACACTTCCTCCCCCGAGGTGTTGTTGATTGCTTTGTTCAATGGTGGAGCAGGAACATCTTTTATCATTAGACTTTGCAAGAAACCAATCATCTGTACATGCAAAACAACTTAAATTGTCCATCATTATTCATATACAATCAAATCAAAGTACTGAATAGAAGGCCATACCGAGGACAAGGCGATGCATAGAATGCTGAATCCAGGGAAATAGAACGGTGCATCGTTGGAGAGGAACAACGCTATGTACATGAAACCAGATATTTCAAATGTGTCAAAAGACTTAATGAAAAACTTAGCAGAGAAATAGTGTTTTTACGGTTTCACGAACCTGTCAATGGGCTAAATACAAATGGTGCCACGACTTTGCCAAATGACTTCACTCCAGATACGCATCCTTGCATCTTCCCCTTCACCATTTTACTCGCGTTTTAAGGTCTTTCTTTTATGCAACATTCAATCTTTAGAGCAAGATGCTAGCTTTTACCTGTTCGCCGGGTCCAACTTGTCTTGAGGCAATACCACAAACCTATAACCAAAATTGTTCAAACTCTATTAAATAGGCAAAAACTAAGGATGATGTCAAAAGTCTTACTGATGGCATCACAAGTATTGCTCCAGGTACAAACAAAGTGGTGAGATAAGGAACCTGCAAAATCGAAAACACAAAAAAAAACAAAAGCAAATCATATTGAGATTGAACAGTACTGACTCAGGTCCCTTATTTTGACCAACTCACCCATGGTGCCCAAGAAATGCTGACCATGGCCATCTGCGTCACAAACACATGCCCCAATTTCATTACTTAGGATGTCATTAGAAACAAAATCAAGAAAAAAAAAATAAGCATACGTTTATGAATTCCATAAAAAGCCCTGTTGATAAAAGCTTGCGTTCTCCAATGGCAGAAGCAAATCTTGGCAGTACAAACAGCTGAGAAAAACATTTACCAATATGAACAAAAATTATTCAAATATTAAATTATAAATGGTAATTATTAAAATACACTATTATTTTAGACATAATATCACTCGTAATTTAATTACCTGAGAGATAGACCCAACTATGGTAATCAACAGCATGAGATCAGCAAACTGGTTCTTGTCAAATCCAAAACGTGCTTTCAGAAAATACTGCATATAATTAAAAATAATCAAACGATTTTGTTCACATTAAGTGGAAATTTTAAAAAAATTCAGTAAGTTAAAATAAAGATGATATAATATATGAGCTAAACCAAGAAAGCGGATTGCATTCCACTATCTGAGAAACTGCTGAAGAATGTAACAACCAATGCTTGAACGAATATGGTGCTGCATTATTAAAACCCATATCCATAATTTAGAATGATATATTTATAAGTTTATATATACACACACACACATATATAGAAATATATATACCTAGTCTTCATCAAGCTGATTATATCTTTCAAAGAAGATTGCTTTTTGATAAAGACTTGTGTTTTAATGGTTTTGTCATGCAGAATCGGCTCTGCTAACATACTATCATCATCCTCTTGATGATGCATACCATGATGATGATGATCACCATCTTCATCATCCTTTAGCCTCTCCTTTAAGAAAACTCTCATGTATACCAGACCAACCAGAAATGATATAGCTGAAACCTAATAAATAAAGTAAAAAATATGCCTCTTATATTTTCCTAATAATGAACGATTGATTAGGTTTTGGATCACATGAGGTTTGAATCTAATTATGATATACCTGAAAAATCAAAGCTATGGGTAGAAAACGAGCAACCAATGTTCCGCAAAGTCCAGAGATTGTTTTGATACCACTTAAAATACTAAAAGCTGATATTCTTGTTCTGCTGTGAATATTTTCTGCCTGAAAAATAAAAAATTTAAACGAAGTAACCAGATGGATAGAAATGTTAGATATTTTATTATAATCATAATAGATTAAAATTTTCAAAAAAAAAACTCAATGGTGAAAATAATAAATTTACCACATAAGCATAGGCGAGGCAGTCGATGGTGCCTTCGCATACCATATCGGTCAGAATCTTGCATATATAAAACACATAGAAGAATTTTGTATCCCTTCTGTAACCTAAAATTACTGCCAGAAATAATATTTTCAGCCGCATATTCTTGAATTTCCTTTAGCATATGAGAAAAATATGTTAAGAAATGATAAATACGAAAAATGGTATATGTAATACTTATACAATAAAACCTCTATAAAGTAATAATATTGAGACTTTGAAAATTTATTAATTTATAAAGATATTAATTAATCGATAAATTAATATTTATTAATTTATAGAGAGATATTTATTTTAATCAATAATATTCTATTTTTTTCTCTTAAATGATGTTATATTAAAGAATTTAAATGAGTCCATGAAAATAACATGCATAAACTTGAAGTTATAATTAATAATCTTGACTATCGCAATAAAATAACATGAATAAATCTAGATATATAGTCCAGTATGCTACTAATATCAAGGTGAAAATGTATTATGTTAGTTAAAAATTTAGAAAAATTGTGACAATTATCTTTAATGTGATGACAAAGTTGAAGGATACCATGTTATATTTGGAAGTAGTTATGCGTAAATAAAAAATTATCGCATCTAGAACTCTACATAACTTTTGGATACAAATCGAAAAGACAACACTAAGATTTTTTTATTCAATAAATAAAATTAGAGATAACCTCCAACGAGATTTCAATTTTAAGTAAAACCAAACAACACTTTTTTGTGCAAACCTTAATTTCATTAAATTTAAACTTTTGGACTACAGTAGAAAGAGGAGAATCCTCTTTGAGACGCTACAATAAGCCAAACTACAACCGAACTAAATAAATAAAAATATATCTTCATCTTCAAGATGGGATGACAGCGAATTCGAGACAAAAATCTAATGCATCGATAGAAAATTCACGGTACAGCCGAAATGTTGAGACTTGGTCACTTTAAGATGTGACCTTGAAACACAATTCCCACATCCGGGTTTCGTCGGAACGAACCCGGTTGCATCTTCTGGTCCCGTGAAGACCGCTATCCAAGATATCAAACCGGCGAGTAAGTTGCAAAGTTTCCTCGACATTCAATCCGAGAGAGAGTCCCCTTTTGAGGAAAGGGGACATGATAGAACGACTCTCTCTCCGCAAATGAAGGAATGTGGAATAGATCTCTCCCCGATAGGAGAGGAAGGTGGAATAGATCTCTCTCCAATAGGAGAAGAAGGTGGTAGGATAGCCATCCCTGACAAAAATGTAGCTTCGTCGATCTCGGGAAAGAGATACTGGGCCTTAGCAGAAAACATGGGATGTGATATTTTGATGGATGGCCCAGAAATAGGCAGTCTTGAGACACAGCAAGCATAATGGGCCAGGCCCATAGAGAGATATCGCCTGGACAGAAAGGTACGTGATGGATGGTCGGAGACTTAGAGGATCCTTCGCCGGAGCAACACGCCTGAGGTGGCAAAGCAGAGCACGACAGAGGCGGGAAGGGAGGATGGCTTGGGCAGCCTCGGCGATGACATAGGACTTCCAGTCGTGGGAGGAGAGATTGAAGATGGTGACTGAGGTAGAAGAACTGGATCCGGCGGATCAGGCGGCTCCGGAGGTTGAAGGTGGTTTGGCAGCGCCAGAAGGATCAACACCGAAAGTGGGAGAAGGTTTTGAACAGAGCGATTTGACTCACCGTCGCAGAGAGAAAATGCTGGAGAACAAGCACCGGCACAACCTCAAGCAAAGAGGAGAGCTAGATTGAAGGAAACAGATATAAAGCAAGCGGAGAAACCAATCTCGCCGGTGAAATAAAAACCGGCGGAAGGTGAGAACTGTTCTTCGGGCTAAGCTTCGGTGAGCCCGAGAGAGAAGAGCAGCGTCGGTTAGTCGGGGAACCGGTCGGAGAAGGATCGCCGGTGGGAGAAGCTCATCCTAGGTTCGTCGCGCGGCTGCCTCGTGAATCGGGTTTGGGAGAAAAACCTAACTAGGGCGAACTCTTACAATTGTTTCCTTCATTTTTTAAACCAAACAATACTAGAGTCATATTTTAATATATAATAATTTTAGTTATGTATGCATACGTTTATATAGTTATTAATTTATGATATTATTAGGATTGTATATTTACATAGGGGTTTCTAAAAAATTATTACCTTATTATCTTATCGAATTTTGTTAATTTTTACACTGTCCCAATTTGGACTTGACAAATTTATTATTTTATCATATTTATTAATTTATCGAATATTAATTTATAGATATTTTATTGTACAACTTTCTTTAAGTTATTATAACAAAGTCATATTTCGTTTAAAATAGTATGCATTGGACACATGAATATCAACATTGGTTTTACTTCAAATTCAACTTCAGAAAAAAGAAGAGAAATTATGAGATATGCCACTTTTCAACTACCACTTTGTAAAAATGTCATTGTTTAAAAATCTTTACCAGTGTGCCATTCCTTTTTTTCCATATTCCCATATTACTCTTTGACTCATTTTAACCTAACTTTTTATATTGATTTTTTTCAGATCTTGCCTCCCAACTCGAGAATTTCTCTAAAATCGCCATCTCCGATTTCAAATCTCTCCGTCTCCGATCTCAGATCTCTCTGTCTCCGATTTCGCCGTCTCCGAACTCCGTCGCGATCTCTTCTGATAAAATTTGAGAAAGAGTTGTTGTTGATATGGTGGTGCGTTTGACGAAGAACATGGATCTGAGATTGGATCTGGTGGATTTGGGAAGAAGAAATGTTGTTTAGCCCGATTAATGACCCGATTTGTTGAAGATCCGATCTGTGTTAGGTCAAGAACGGTGAAAA
This sequence comes from Pseudoturritis turrita, assembly GCA_900406555.1. Taxonomy (NCBI): domain Eukaryota; kingdom Viridiplantae; phylum Streptophyta; class Magnoliopsida; order Brassicales; family Brassicaceae; genus Pseudoturritis; species Pseudoturritis turrita. The sequence continues at coordinate 41,782 of OVBL01000316.1, read as the reverse complement.
GTTAACTTCCGGGTAATATCCAGGGAAGGTAGAAAAAGAAGAAGGATGAAGAGAAAACGCAATCGCGGAAGAAGAAGAATCGAAAACGCTTTTGAATATCTTATAAAACCTTTTAAATAGGGCTTAGTTTTGAAGGTATAACACTTGGAGTGTTTGCAGGAGGAGTCTTTTAAATACCTTATAAAACTTTTTAAATAGGTTATAAAACCTTTTAAATAGGTTATAAAACCTTTTAAATACCTTATAAAACCTTTTAAATACCTTATAAAACTGTTTAAAAACATTATAAAACATTATAACACCTTATTGTTTCTTGTGATGCTTGGCTTTGTTGTTTACATAGTCTGATCAATTTCTACACGAATACTTTTGTTCTTGTTTAGTCTCTGTTGATGCATAAATTTCTGAGAGCATTTGGAGTGTTTGCAGGAGGAGTCTTTTAAATACCTTTTAAGTACCTTATAAAACTTTTTAAATACTTTATAAAGCATTTTAAATACCTTATAAAACTGTTTAAAAAATTATAAAACTATTTAAAAAAACTCATAAAGCACTTTTGTACGCAGTTAAAGAGATCAATCGTCTCCAGCTTTAGAAGATGAAAATCTAACAGAGATTCTAACATCAAAATTAGGTTATAAAATATTTTAGTTATGTTTTAAAACTTACAAAATATTATAATTACAAAACTGTAAGACAAAAATAAGGATCAAAAAGAAGAACATCGTTTGATAAAATTGAAAGAAAAAAGTAGAAGAAGAAGAACATTCAACAACAAAACTAACACAGATTGATATCAACCCAAATTGACAAATTGAAATTTACTCCAAATACAACCCATATTTATTACTACATTCAACAAAATCGAATAAAAAATCCTAGATCTATAACCCAAATAGAATAAAAAAACCCTAGATTTGTAACCCAAATCGAATCAAAAACTCAGATATGTAACACAAATCAAATAAAACCAGATTTGCGAGAATAAAAAACCAAATCTGTAACAGAAAAATGACAAAATCCGATCTAGATCTAGATCGATTTGCGAGAGAGAGAGAGAGAGAGAGAATCAGAGAGAGAGAGAGAGAGAGAGAGAGAGAGAGAGAGAGAGAGAGAGAATCAGAGTTCGATGATGAGAGATCTGGCGTGAGAGATCTCCAACCCAGAGAGATCGATGAGAGAGAGAATCAGAGATCGACGATGAGAGATTTGAGCGTGAGAGATCTCTAACACAGAGAGATCGACAAAAGTTGAGAGAGAAAAAAAAAAAACAAAGTTTGATTCATGACTTTTTTGACATGAATAAAGTGACAATTTATTTGTAAAAAGTGGCACAAATAAAAATGATTATATGGGAGAGAGAGAATCAAAGAGAGAGAATCAGAGAGAGAGAATCAGAGATCGACGATGAGAGATCTGAGCGTGAGAGATCTCCAACCCAGAGAGATTGATTAGAGAGAGAATCAGAGATCGACGATGAGAGATTTGAGCGTGAGAGATCTCTAACACAGAGAGATCGACAAGAGTTGAGAGAGAAAAAAAAAAACAAAGTTTGATTCATGACTTTTTTGACAGGAATAAAGTGACAATTTATTTGTAAAAAGTGGCACAAATAAAAATGATTATATGGGAGAGAGAGAATCAGAGAGAGAGAATCAGAGAGAGAGAATCAGAGATCGACGATGAGAGATCTGAGCGTGAGAGATCTCTAACCCAGAGAGATCGATGAGAGAGAGAATCAGAGATCGACGATGAGAGATTTGAGCGTGAGAGATCTCTAACACAGAGAGATCGACAAGAGTTGAGAGAGAAAAAAAAAAAAACAAAGTTTGATTCATGACTTTTTTGACAGGAATAAAGTGACAATTTATTTGTAAAAAGTGGCACAAATAAAAATGATTATATGTGAGTGGTACGTTTGTAAAAGTCAATTTGGTGGTATTTTTGCAATTGTCCCAAGAAAAATATGGACAAAAACTATTAGGCGCTCTTCTAAGATTGAATTTTTCTATAAAAAAAATCTGTAGAGTGAAAGGATCTGTTCCAAACCTGATTCAAGTAATAATTATCCAAAAGCTCGTTAAAACCAAGGGGAACCTCTGATGTCGGATTCCACTAATACAGAATCGTATAATCAAAATTAAATTCCACGTATCTTCTTAAGCATAAGCTCTCCACTATCCGATGATTTAACACTATCGTTTTCTTTTAAATTAAAAGTTTTAAACAAAATTTTAAATTAAAAGTTTAAAGCAAAATCTGAACCAACTTATCAGTTATCAGTATATAGAAAATAGAAAAACAATTCGTGGATGACATAACTTTGGGAAAGTTTGCTAAAGAAACAAAAAAACTTTTGATAGTTTGATCTTCAAAAATCTGACCCAATTTTAAGACTTAATTAAACGAAGGTTTGGACAGAAATTTGTTTTATATAAACCATCCGAAGATTTTGAAACTCTAATTGTATTTTAAATTAAAATATATATGCCGACAGAAATAAAATAAAATAATATATATATATATATATATTGAACGAACTCATCAGTACATTGAAAGGGAAAAAAATTGTGTGGGTGAGATACTTCTTGAAAAAACAAAAAAAAAGACAAATTGTGGTCTTGAATGTCTGTCTTTTATCGCCGACAAAAAGAAAAAAAAAGAATGTCTGTCTTTTATCTTTCAACTTTTATCTTAAAGACAAAATTTAACATTCAGTCTTATCATTTTTTGTTAATTTTTGTTTGGCGATTTTCCATTTACCTGGTTGAAATGAAATGATGACCATTAAAAAATTGATAAATAGACTATTTGACGGCTATTCTAAAAATTAGTCGAGTAGTAAAAATTCGGATTATCCCATAGTTATCAGAATAAAAAAAAATTTCACAAATACCACAAAAATAAATTTTGTTACAAATATACAATCATTTGGTTTTTTTTCCAAAAATACCACTAAATTTTTTTTTCCAAAAATACCACAAAATTAAAACTAAATTTTAAACCCTCAAAACTAAATCTTAAACTCTAAAACTAAACTATAACCCTTAAAAATTAAACGTTAAATACAAAATATTAAACCCAAAAATTTACATTATAAACCTTTAAAACTCATTTTTAGTATTTATGGTATTTTTAGAAAAACAAAATTTTTAGTGGTATTTTTGGAAAAAAAATTAAGTAATGGTATGTTTGGAACAAAAACATATTTTAGTGGCATTTAAAAAAAAAATTTTTTAATAAAAAAAAAAGACAAAAGACACAATTTTTTTTAAGAAAAATAAAAATATGAAGAGATTATAAAATAGGAAAATTTGAAAAATATCCTATTTATGTGTTAGAATTTGAAAGTACATTTCTTATTTTTGTTTTTGAAAACTAATTCTTTTTATGTATGATAAGACTTTTTTATCTTGATTTAAATTAAAATTTACATTTTTAGTAAATCAAAACTAAAATACGAAAAAATTAATATTATTATTTTGTTTGAAATAAATATATGTTATTAACTAAAATTTAAATTTTATTATTAGATAAATCTATTAAAATATTTCAAAGTTATCTTTTAAAAAAAATGTATTTTATATAAAAAAACATACACCATTTTGCGAAAAAAAGAACAGCTGAACATCGATGAAACTTAGATTTCTTATTTTCAAACCAATCGATTTGGTCAATTTGATTGGTTTAATTTAATCAATAAATTTGTTACAAAGCATAATTTTTATTATCTTAACAAAAAAAATGGTTTGATCTTGGACCCTTTCAATTAAACATAAACATACATAACCTTTCATATCATCAAAATCTTAGATAATTATATATTGTTTATGAATAAAATCGAAACTACAATTTAGAATAATATTATCTTCACAAAAAAGTTATTAATTTTTTTTAAAATATATAAGATATATACATTATTATTCAATTTTATTGAGGTTACTTTATTAAATTAGTATCTTAAAAAGTGTAGTTTTAAAAAAAACAAAATTTAAAAAAATGTATTTTTTAAATTAAAAAACATAAAAGAGGTAATTTCCAAATTTCCTTTTAGAAAATACTCGTTTTTATATATATTTTCAAAGTATTGTTTGAATTTAAAAGAAAAATATTTTGAGAGACATCGTTTCGACTTTTGTTTGCTGTAAAATTAGTAAAAAGTAACACTAATTAGTTTTTTCTCTATATATTATCATAACATATTTCTTTCTTTTTCAAATGTATATTTTGTTGGGTCATAGAAAAATGTATATATGTTTATATATAACATATTTACACACATATATATAATAATTAATTAATTAATTATATATGTAAATTTTGACAACTTGTTATATATATAATTATTTGTATATATGTACACATGTATATATAACTAAATTATTTCATAGAAGATTACAATTATTATTATAAGACGCAAAAGGCGAAAATAGAAGATGAAAACAAAAAGGATCGACGATCTATTTCCCTACGAGAACTATGATATCACGATATATGCAGTCCAAACTAAGCTTTATGTACAAATATCCATGAAAAAATAGTTCGAAACGTATATCTCTCCCAATTAAAAGTTCGAAACCTATTTCCCCATAAGAAAAAAGTTCAAATACTATATACCCATAGACACATTTTTAATTGGTTTACTGTTTTCAAATTACAGCATTGAAAATGATTCGTACTGGGATAATACCGGATTAAGAACCGGTTAAGATCCGATTACCCCCATTTTGAAGAGTTTCTCCGGTGATCTCCGGGTCGAGGTTGGTACGGGTCTTCCTCCTGTTTGGGATTACATCTTCGGAGAGGAAACCATGTTAGCTGATGAAGAATGGGAGGAAATGCAGAACGCGATTAACTTGACGGATAGGAATTTTAGTAGACCAAGAAGAAGAAGGTGAAGAATAAGAATTGTTTTTACCATCCAGAATTTCATCAAGGGATGATCAAAAAGAGCATGAACTGACTGGCAGGTTTTTTTAGCTGTTAATAATGTTGTTAATTATATCGAGCAAGCCGAAGGAATCATATAAACCCAAGTGATAATTTATTGGAAAAATTGTTTCTTTTTGGTGAACTAAAAAATTGCTTCTTCATTATTGAAATCTTTTTGGTGAAATCTTGAGTAAAATAACGATCATCTTCTCCACTCTCTCCATTTCTCCACCTTCAGGCATTCCAACTTTCTTCAGAACCGCTTGTAATTCCCTAGCGGAGATAAATTCGTCGTCGTTCTCATCGAAAACCTTAAACACTTTCACGAGATTCGATTCGTCTACGGTGGCTGATTCCGGCGAGGAATCATCATCAGTTCCGGCTCCGCCAAAGAAGGAATCCTCAAGTGTTTTGTGTGGAGAAGAGAAATCATCGAAATTAAGACTGGAGTTTCCATGTTGGATGTATGATTCAACGATTGATTTGAGATCGGTGAGATCTACGTTGAGGCCGAGACGAGTTAGAGCTGGCTTAGCTCCTCGACGGTGATGAATCCATTTTGTCAAATAAATCCAAGATTCGTTTGAATCGAATTTTGTTTAATATTTTAAGTGGTTTGGTATTGATTTTTTTTTTTTTTTAAATGATTTGATATTAGTTTAGGTCATAAACCAATAAAATCAATATTTGTGTAATTAAATTTTAAAATTTTAATTTGGATATAATTAGGTTTCGAATTATTTTTTTATGGATATCTGTACAAATGGCTTATATCGTGATATCATAGTTCTCGTAGAGAAATGGATCGTTTATCCAAAAAATAAAAAAAAATCAAAAATCTGAAAAATAGACGGTACCACTCAATACCATAACTTGTTTTTTTTTTTTTTTTGTCAACGAGACTTTAACTAATTTGATATATTATTTAAGAACACAACATATTCCAACGATGGAATATTCTAACTATGCAAAATAATTTTTCAAAAATGTTAAATAGCGAATAAAAGTAAAATACATTTCTAGCACGCTATTGTATTTTGTAGATATAGATTCAAAAGCCTAAATATTTATAATGAGTATAAAAAGTAGGAGTTGTCATCGTTTTCGAAATTCAATTTTAAAAACCATAACCATATAACAAGAATTTCAATCAAATTCGTCGGCAACACTATTATATTTACTGTTTATGTCATTTCAAACTAATTTTCATCGAATTTTCGGTAGATTCAACAAATCAAGATTAGGATTTGATAAAAAGGAGCCTATATCCATTAATCATTTTTTCTGATAAATCAAAAATATAATTTTTAAGTTTAAATGTTAAAAGGATTGTGTTATGTTTGTGTTTGTGTTTGCGATTTAATTTTGTTAACTTTTGGTAGTTTTTTTTGTTAAAATATTTTGGTAGTTTATTTGCATTTTTTAAATAAGTTAGATATTAAATAGCACCTTATATTTAGTTAGTTTTTTAGAAGAAACTGTGATGGATTGATTTCTCTTTTTCTTTTTTGGAATTTTCTCCAATTGCGTAGTGTTGGCATTAAACTATGGAAAGAAAAAAGATGATGAATATTGAATAGGCATGCACTTGTCGTTGAAGTGGGGAAAAAGCTTATTTTCTTCCACGCGTTTCTTCTCACTTGGATTTCTATATTGAGAAATAGATAGCGAGTCCTTTTTAACTCCAATTTGTTAGTGAGTCTAAGTGTCTAATGAAGGAAACATAAGATTTATACCAGAAAATAGGTAATTAGATAAAGAGCAAAGACTTTGCATATTATTTTGTTATGTAGACATTTGTCTAATTAGAATTTTAATTATTACATAACATTTTAATTATCGCATGAAATTCTAAATTATCACATAAACGTTTAATTTATCACATATACAGATAATATATAACATGTTATTTTGTTAGGTAAAAGCTATATAGATGTAAAATTTATCACATGAATCTCTAACTTATTACATAATGCTTTATTTTATTTTATAACGCGATAACAAAATTATATCTTGATCTCGAAATCTTAAACTTAAATTTCTATTTCATCAATTAGGATCTATATAAAAAAATAACATATTACGACAAAAGTATTCATTCCGATAACTGAAGAATAAAATCAACCAAACTTTTTATGACGCATCATTCTATTTTTTAAAAAATTTATCATATATTTTGTTATAAAGTGCAATTACTCAAAAAAAAAATTTCTTTAAAAAAAATAAAAAAGGAGAGAGAAGAAACGGACCAGGAGGAAGGATGGAGAGACACATGGGTATAGTGAGAACTGCTTTAATTCCATATCTGTCTGACAGATTCCCAATTACTGGCATCATTACCATTGTCCCCATCCCTATTGCCTTCATTTAGTAGTTCTCATTATCAAATACAAATAATAAAATATGTGCTTAAATCAGATTAAATTTTTGTCCTAAGTATTATCATTAACTCTTTTTCTGTTAATTCTATATCATTTGTTTTATCTAGTAATTAAAAACGTGATAGTCTCTCGTTTAGTTGTGACTTGTGAATCCAGGAGATTGTAACAAATTTAAGAGAAAAATATTGTTTATCGTTTCAACAAAACAATTCACATTGGCCGACCAAAAGAAAAAGAAAAAAAAATCAAATTCACATTGACGGACGTGTATATTGGCATATACATGCTTATGTTGCCAAAAAAAACAGAAGAATATGTTCAACATAGATATTCGTTCTACAACATACAAAAAACAAACAAATGAAAAAAACACTTGATTTCTATACTGTGTAACTTCGTATTAATTTAAGGGAAAAAAACTCTTAATTTCGAAGACCAGAAGAAAGTATTCGTTAAAATCCTTTACTTGAAAAAACCAAAACCGATCATCTTAATAATAGGTTCTCAATTTAATTGAAATGAGAGAGAGAGAGATTTGAAAGCATTAGTTGTTATCTTTAGTTTAAGCAACGAAAGAAAGAAATCTTGAACAATCAAGAAGATAAGATTAAAGAGAGAGTGAAAGAAAGTGCATATAAATATGTGTAATTAAGTAAAGGTAGGTACCACTTGCTGGATTCCGGTGAGGTAGACGGCGAGAGAACATGAGTCGTCTGGGCCGGAGCAAACGGCGGCGACGGTGACGTCTGTCATTACAGGTATTACCATGAATCCGGCGAAACCAGAGAGGAACACAGTCGTCAACATGTGTCTCATTCCTCCTAATCCATCCTCCATCCCTTATATTTGCCCACTTCGAATGAAAATAAAAATTAACCACACAAAGCGTTTAAGACTTGTTTTCAATTTTGCCAAAAAGAAAAAGAAGCTTATTTATCCAAGAGAACATATATATGTTTTCACCGGCAGATATTTTTTTCTGTCATATTCTTTATATTAAAAATTCCATTGAAGCATGATGATCACATCAAACTTTTGAGGACCTTATGGAATTTTCTGGACTCGATCAATTAGTCACTATCTGTCTATCTCTTGTGTATTACCTTTAATTACACATTACTATTTATGTGACATGCCGTAATAACTACCATCGAAATAAAGTTAAGGGGATATATGCTAAATATTGGTACTTGGTTTTAATCTGCATTAAAAAAAAAAGATATCTAGACGATTACGAAATAAAACAAACACTAAAAAAAAGTAAAAATTGTTATAATTGCTATAATAACTCTCAAAATCATTTTTTTTTTGTTTTCTGATCAACCGTGGAAGTTCTGGGCTTTTGGCCATAATTTCTCTCGGTGTCCGGATTCAGCCGTTGATAATACTGTTTTAAGCAATATTTTTAAGATCGAACCGGCGATTGAACCAGAAAAATTCTTGGATCATGGATCAATGTGGTTTGATCGGGTTCAACCGAGTTTGATAATATTAAAAATAATAATAATATATTCATTAAATATTTTTATATTTATAATTATGATATCCATATACATAATATACTTAATTGATATTGAAAAATTACCACTTCAATAATCATAAACTGAAAAAAAGAATAACTTTAATAATCATAAGAAAATATTTAATAATTTAAATCTAAAATAAAAATAAAATAAAACTAAATTATATATAACATATCAATCTTTATAATCCATATGTTTATTACCTTAAAAAAACTCAAAATCTTGAGAAATCCTATATCTGATTTGAGAAAAACAATTAATGGAAAAAATTAATGAAAAATTGTTGTTTAATATCAAAACCCGGGTCAACCGGTTTTTTTGGTTCGTCGGTTTCCAAATTTTTACCGGTCTGATTCGGTTTTTTAAACCGGTCCAACTAATTCTTGGATTTATTATCAATATGATCCGGCTATGTATCCAGTTCATGGGTGAACCCGATCCTGTCCGGTTTAAAAACACTAATTTTAAGGCATAAATTATTCTTTTCAAGTGGATTTGAACAAGTGACTTTGAATACATTTAAAAACCATTAGACCATGACCCATTTGGTCCAAAATCTCTTTTTTTACGAAATGAGAGATAATATATTTCAAAATACTCAAAAAAATTATAGTCTATGTAATACTATTTTGACCACTTGACAACAAGATGTATTAACAAAACTGCAATTATTGTTTTTTTAAATAAAAAAATTCCACTTATTGACAAAAAAAAAAAAAAAATTCCACTTATTTACGAAAAAATTCAGGGCATTAATCACTGATATTGATAGAGAAAAATTTAAGAAATAATTCTACCATTGTAATTATGGCATATTTGTTTGAATGACAGACTTCTCAACATATATCTTTCGAAAGGCAATATACTTATTTTGGACGATAAATTTATTTTAGAGAAAACATAATTGCTAAGAGATTGACAGAGTTATTTCGCAGAATTATGTTATGCGGTAGTAGATATATTTTGTATGGTAGATTTTCTTGAACCAAAGTTTTGTTGGATTTTCTTGCTTCAGCTCTGACACCATTAACTTTATAAAATTCCAGATTACATATCTTACTATATGTTATATGTTAAGTATAATTATATGATTTGTAACTTGAAAAATTAAAGTAAAACAAAGTACAATAAAAAAAGTTTTATGATTAAAACTTACTTTATTAAATTTTGCCAGAAAATAAAAAAGTAGAAAATAGAACGCTTAAAAATACAACTATAGAAATACAAATAAAGTATAAGATTGTAAGCAGAGAATTTTTAGTGATCTCTCGCTCAAAATTCACTCTGCCTTTTACAAAAATATATATTTCTATTTATACAAAGGAGTTGATAAAACCTATCTTCTATCTTCTGTAGATGATGATTTGTCTTTGATCTTGAGATTGTGCGCTGAGTAATAAGATAATCATGTAGTTGATCTATGTTACATTATTGGTGTTCTTGTGTTCATGTTGATGATTTTGTGTTGCTGTAATTGATAACTTTAACGTAATTGATGATTTTGTCTTCATAAAATCTTAAAACTTGAGATTTTTTCTTGTAGAGTAAGAAACATTGCATACAATTTTTTTTTTAATTATTTATTCTTTTGTTTTCTTTTCATTTTTCTTTTCAGTTTTCAAATTTTTTTTAAAATTATATATATACATATTTCTCTTTTAGTTTTCCAATTAATGTTGGGATAATGACCCGCCATATGAGTCTTCATTTTGTGTATCGGTCTCTTATGCAATCTCGTCTTCGTCGAAGCAGGAGAATATTTGCATAGCAAAGATTTCCAAGATTTTTTTTTATTTTTTCTTTCCTTTTTTTTTTCTTCGAATCCAAGAATAAAGTTGTTGATTATGTTGAACTAGGTGGTTTTGATTTTTGAGAGGTGAGTTTTTGGTTTGAATAGGTGGTATTGCTCGGAATGCTACCGCTATGAATTGCATAATATGCTGATGAGTTTGTATCCATTTTTCTAAGTTTGTAACAGAACAGCAGTCCAATTTGCATTTGTCCCACCATTTGATCTGGTATTTTCGAACTAATGAGTATAGCATGTCAGATAAAAAAAGCTATGATGTTAATTAAAGTGCCAAGATATTATCCATGGTACTGCCATATCAACATGAAAATCTATATTTGGTAACATGCATGTGGATTGGTATTTTTCGTGCTTCGTATAGTACGATAATGATATTTTCGTATTTGAGGAGGATAAATCTGGTCACATGATCCAAACTAGTGCCACCCATCATAGAACCATCCCGGCAATTTTTTAGGACAATGAAAGTCAAAAAGAGAAGAACCAATAATGGTCATAGGTCCTTAGGCATGAAAGAAAATTTTTTTGGTAGTCTATGTAGGTAAACCTTGAAATATGATATCCAAAAACAAAAAATTATTTTGTGGTATGGAAGTTGATAAAACCAAGGTCTAGATAGTTACATACTTTAAGGAATTTATAGGTGGAATAGAAGATGAGGTTCGGGTCGGTTTATCGGTATGATGGGTTATTTCAACTGAATTGGTATCTACAAGGATAAACTCATGAAGGTAGATTTTTTTGTAAGATTATCGGTAATGTATTGGCTATCTTCCTAAAACAGACGGTTGATAAAAAGGGTCAAATCTTTCAGAGATATTGATTTGATAATGAACGTGGTAATAAAAATGTTGACGTAGTGGTTTAAGGAAATATGATGATTTTTTGGTTTTTTGTGAGAAGGATGCAGTGGCTATTTTTTTGTAGTTTTGGATTAACAGTTTTGGCATATGATAAATGAAGAAATTCTGCTAACGCAGAGAATTAATTACTAGTGGTTACTTGTTTTTCTTGCATGCGTGGTTGATCCTTGACATAACCCGCCATAGGCAATATTTTCTTTTGTTCACTCATTTTGAAAGTCTTGAGTTTTTTTCCTGTAAATACTCTCTTGTTATAAAATAGGGTTAACAATTATTTTTTCTTCTATATATTGTATGTCAAAATAAAAAAATAGATAAAATAGCTTGTCATCTTGCAAAAAAATTCTTAGAAACCAAAATTTTAACGTCTTTTCGTAAAATCTCTTTTGCGGATTTGCAATATACCCGTAATAAAATATTTTGTTAGTTAAATCATCTTGAAATTTAGAAATACAGTTTACGATAAGTAAAATTTCCTTTTTAACTGTAGAATATTTCTTTTGGGGTCCGAGCCAAACTCCTGAATGAAAACGGACTTTAGATTCTTGGACAGACTCTGATAATTTTTGTTTAAGGATCCCTCGTACCCTATATTTGACGCGTCGGTTTCGACTATCATAAATGCATCAGGATGTGGAATAACTAAGCATGGTAATGTTGTGTATTTTTTCTTAATGTCTTGGACTATACTTGGTTTAGTAATTCATTTTCTATTTTTTATATTTTTATTTCTTTTTGTAGATATTGAATATGTTTTTGTTTCCCATCTATTAAATTAATAGATTTTTCTATTGTAGAATTTTGTAAAACCAATATTTCTTTAGTTTTCATGGGGGATAAAAATTCAAATATTATATTTTCTCCTACAATTTTATAATAATTCATAATTATGTGACTTTAAATGGATAAATTTGTGTGGAAAATGGAGTTTCTAATATAACTTCGATGAACTGAGTTTTAAAACAAAAAAAATTATTACAAATTTTTGCTTTTGGTAGTTTATAATTAACTTTTAGGCTAATTTTATTTGCCCATTAAATATCTCTTATGTCTTTTCATAATACTTTATTGGGACTATTCATTCTCTAATACAATTATAATCTGCTCATGTATCTAATAGTGCTATTATATCTAGTTTAAAATCGTAGCCTATGTATAAAGCGAATTTGGTATACCATTTTTAACAGTTTATTTTGTTTATTATTTTACTATATTCTTCTTCATCTTTAGTTTTGTCATGTTTTTGAAAATAACTTGTAGATGATTGATTTGGGACGTTTGGTATATATTGATTAACTAAAAAGTCTGGAAATTTAAAATGATTGTAAATAAGATAATTCAAGCATTGGACATTCATGACATTCGCAGGGATTCATAGTTCGAATTATCCAGGTTCTACTCCTAAATGCAATTCACATCGTCTTTCTTTTATTCTAGAATTCAAAGCACTTATTTATGATTAACCCACTTTCGTGGTAGATAATCAACTAAAAATAAACTCCCTATAATCAACTGTCGCAGTCAATAGCATAGATAAACATGCATTCAAGCACAAGTTCAATTGCTCATCTAACTCTGTAACTCAACTCTTGCAGGTTAATGAGCTAGACTCATTGAACATCATATCCAAACGATAACTCAAGTAGTGTGCGAGCCGAAATTATTTTAATATCAAATTCTAAGTGATCAAAATAGAAACATGCATTAAATGACATATCTACAGTGGAAGCCCCCTTGGCCCAGTGGTTGATCAAGGGTTCATTAGTGCTTCTACACCAGGAGGTCTGAGGTTCGAATCTAAGAAAGTATGATTTATTATCATTTATGCAGATTAACGGAGACAAGCTTACATGAGATCTTCAGCGTGGTGCAAGTGGAATCGTTTGGCGTGGGTCCTCATAAAGCGGTAGAATTGTCCGTTGTAGAATCGTCGATATAACAATTCTCATAATTTTTAATAGAATAATAAACCAGTGTTAAAAAATGACATATCTAGATGAAGAACTACTATAACTTATCAAAAACGCCACTCTATTCCTAGAAACCTATCTATCGAACCATGAAAACCCCTTGAATTTGCTTCTAGTCCCAACAAGAGATCTATTCACTCATGACAAAGTAAATTCAAGAAAAAGCAATAGATAAAGTCATAATCATTAAGAACAGTAGAAAATGGTTCGGAAAACTTCTCAGTGGAGGTACATGAGGTGAGATCTTTTTCCTTGTCAACCAAAATCGAAGAACAAAATAAAAAAACTAAGAACTTTGGTAATTGAAGAATGGTGACGTGATACTAATATTTTGGCTGATGTAATGTTTATATAGGGTAGGGGTCGAATCTAGGGCATATTCCTTGAAGATGTAGTGTTTAGCAAAAATTTTGGATGTGCAATCGATCGATCGATTAGCCAGGGGGCAATCGATCGATTGAGGCTTCCTTCTGCTGCTTGCTTCAGCTCGAACCCAAAATAACTAGTCTTCAGTAATCTGAGCATATTTTGAGATCCAACTGTTGGATCTCCACGATCTAATATGGAAATGAAACCTAACACTTCAGATATCTTTTGATAAAATTTGAGCTTGATCTAACGGTGGAAAGGTCTCCATCTGATGCGAAATATTTGATGCTCAGAAGCTGTCCAACCTTCAAAAGATTTGTTTTGCATCCTTTTTAGCCCAAATTGCTCCAATTTCTTGAAGACTATGAAAACTACCAAAACATTAAAAGCAACAATAAAATACCAAAACCTTGAATTTTCTTTATTGAAAGCCTATAAAAATATAGTAAAAACTGGTAAAATCTAAGGTATATCATATATCCTCTGGGTGAACTAACTGGTGCAGTTTCGACTCATCATATGCAACTCCCCTAGAGCAAGTAGATTGGACACTCTTAGGTTAGTATCAGACTGTAATTGTGTGCTTTTGGCTGGGGTGGATGGGACAGTAGGGAGCAATTTTCCTTCCAAGTTCTTATCTTTTTACCATTTCCAACCACCCGTTTTATTCCTTGAGCAATAAGTTTGGTACCTTGGTATATAATTCTCCATACTTGGCTTGATCTTGTCACGCTAATTGCATCAAACATAGAGGTTTTTGGAAAATATTTTGCTTTGAAAACTCTAGCTAGTAGTGACTGAGGTTTTTGAAGAATTCTCCAGCTTTGCTTTGCCACCAATATGATACGAAATAAGTTTTAAAACCTTAAACAAAACTACCACAAGTGCATGACAAATCAGTGTAGCATTTAAGGATCGAATCCACGGAAAATGAGAACAAACACACTAGGAATGCAAGCAACTCATTATGCTAAGCTAAGATTAATGTTTTTGGGTTTTCAAAATTCTATCTAAACAACTTAAGTGAAATTAACCAAATGAAAATGCAAAACTAAGTAAACAAGACAAGATAACTAAGAAAATGCCAAACAAGATACAAAAAATAAAGCAAAAGATAAAATAAACTCAAATAAAAAGTCAAAGCAAAAGTCAAGTCCAAGTGAAATAAGCAAGATTGATTCAATAAGAGAAAACATGGATCATGGGTAAAGGTAATTGATTAGGGATGATTAATAACTAATGATGCTAGACCATTCAATCAAGATCAATTCTAGGACATGGATCACACAAAGAAGACTAATTCATTTCCATGAAACTAATCACTTTCTTAATTCTCTAATTATCATAAACTTTCGTTTGTAACTAGGAAACTAAAATTATTAAGCATAAGTCCAATACGTCAATAATTCACCTTAATCATTATTTGTCAATTGGCTAAGTATGAAAAACATGTCTAGAGTTAGTCTCGACATTTCATCAAATACCTTCTGGACACAAAAACCCATCTTTTAGATATTAATTAGCAGATGTCAAATCTAGCATTAAATAATCTCTAAACATGAGAAATCACAAGAATCTAATCATAAGCATAATCAATCAACCAAATCTACGTAGCTCACAACCTATAACAAGACTAGATTAGGAAGAAATTAAGAAAACTTCACTAGATTAGGAAGAAAAGATGAGAGATCCAAACACAAATCATCACAAAGAGTGTTTAGATCTAAAAAGAGTAAATGCCCAATCAAACTTAGGTTTTTACAAAGCTAAAATGTATTTATAGAGGTCTCAAAGCGGATCGGGTCGAATCGGGACAAACCGAGTCGGATCCATGTCAAATACCCAAAAGTTAACTGAAAACAGAAAAGTTAACATAAAATGTATCATGGATCAGTTTGCTAGATCAGTTTGCAGATCGATCCAAACGACCCCAGAAACACAGAATTGAAAATTTGAGGCATGTGGTCGGATCGGTTTTGTGGATCGGTGGTGACCGATGCATGCTTCATCTCAGCCAATTTTTGTCTTCTTCAATGCTTTTGATCATCTTTCCAATTCCAACCTTCATTCCTTTGCCATCCTTCCATCTCAACCACTCCAAGGTTTCCAAATACACCTGAAAACACTCAAAACAATAGGCAAAATGTAAGAACACACATCCTAGACTCTAAGACACAATTTAGACTAAATGAAACTCAAAATGGGTAAAATGCAATACAAGTAACGCGAAATGAAGCTGAAAATAATGAAAGTCAAAGTCTAAACACATGTAAAACCCCCAAATATCAACTCCTCCAGTCTTGCTTTTTGCTTGTTCACTAGCAAACAAGAAAACGCAATCCAAATGAGAAATTTGAAAGCGAAAACTCAAATCCAAAAGTTTCACCAAAATGGTTCAAGTCAATGTCCTTAAGAATAATTAATCAAAACACAAACAAACTCTACTTAAGGGAACTTCGACATACTCATCGCAAGTCCATCTTTTACTCTTAATCCTGAGACCTAAGAAAATCCTCACAATCATCCAATTCAACTCTTTGGCATTCATTTAAGGTGTTTGGCACGGTCTCGCAATATGGCAATTGAAATAGTCCATTTGGTTTGGTCTAAAAAGGCTTTAAGTGTGAATGGGACAAAATACAAGTCATTACAAAAATCAATAAAAAAGAGAAATAATTTATGCATACAAACATTATCTTCCATTTTTCTACCCATCCCCAAGCCTTTCATCATAAAAACTACCCATGACAAGCATTCTTTCTTTTCTTTTGTCCCCATGTCACAAGCTACAACGTTAATTCCACACTCTAATATAAGACATTTCCTAGGGAATTGCTATATTTCTACTCTTGGTTTCCTTTTTTTTTCACTCCTCCTTTCATTCTTTTCTTCTCTTTTTCGATTTCTTTTTCTTTTGTTTCAAGAAGTCTAACACTTATTTATTTCAAAACACAAAGGCTTTTTTCTTTCTTTTTTTTTGTAATCCCTATTCCTTTCTTTTTCAACTCTCAAACTATTTTGGTTCTTGTGGGAGTCGAAAACTACAATACTAAATTTGTTAGGAAAAAGTTAGGGAACCGAAACTTCTATTAGAAAGAAACAAGCACGAAAGATCCAGAGATGGTTTTGTTTTATTGATATGCTTTTAGAGCTCCGAATACAAGGATTGTTTTAGAGAAATCGTCAGTATTCTTTGCTAGGTCAAGTTGTGGATCCCCTTTTAGGGTACAAGTACATGTGTATTTATATACAAAATAAGTCGGTAGCTTTTAGCCCTAAACCGATTAAAAAGCTTTCCTTTTTCTGCTTCTTTCTTTTCTTCATGATTATCTTTCCTTTTTTCCGTAAACCTTCTAGGTCGGCAGAAAGTTATGGGCTTCTTGGTTTGATTCGGCCAATTGTATCTCAAAGTCGCCGACCTACATTCCTGATATAGATAAGGATTTCTACGATGTCGTTGCATCATCTTGGTCTTGGGCTCATTGTTCCTACTCATGCCTCGCCTTGTCATTTCTCTTTAACGGCTTAACCAGGTCTATGGTCATACTTAGCCATTTTCGCCTATAGATCCTAGTGAGGTGGGATCTGACCCCAACAGTTAGCCCTCCAGCTTGTCAGTTTCTGTTTTGATAGTGACGAGGTAAAAGTGATCGATACTGGGAATATCGTAACAAGTTAGTTCGGCGAAAATGTTAGGCCGAGCAATGAAATTGTCAAGCTGCAGAAGAGGTCGGTAGACGTATGTAGATCGGTGTGGATTCTTTGTGAGCTCTTCAGGGATGCTCTTCCTTCGGCCTGTACTTTTTTCAAACTGGATAAGAGTTGGACGTCCACTTATCCGGGCAAGACCTTACCCTTCTACAACGTTCCTCAAGCCAACACAAAATTGCTTAGGACAGTCGGATGTCCTCATTTCTCACTTCCCGAGGTGCCGGATATGATTTCCCCTGATGCCTATGAAGGTGTTGCTTGTGATATTGTAAGGGTAAGCATTTCCACTTTATGTAGTTTAGCTTCTGTCAATACATGAATTTTCTAACTCCCCTTCTCGCAGTTGATGAGCTCGATCAACCTCCTCACTTATTTGTACGAGCATGCGGTGGAGAAGAAGGAGGGAGGTCTTCTGGTGAAGGTATCAAGACCGAGGGTGGCCCTTCTGAAGAAGAAACTTGATATAGAGGAAGTGAGGGCCAAGCACTGGGAGGACATGGTCGTAGTGCATCATCAAGAGGTCAACAACTATGTCGACCGAGTATACTCTCTTAAGAAAGAGAGGGAGAGAGCTAAAAAGGCCGCCGAGGATTTGGCAGCTCGTCTTGATAGGGCACTTGCCAAAGTTGAGTCTCTGACGGGAAAACTAAAGTTTTCCAACTCCGAGAAAGATCGGCTTCGGGTATCCTGCGAGAGTTGGGCTCGTGCTGCTGCGGCTCGGGCCAGCGAGGAGGTTTCTTCCGAGTACGCTGCTCTCTTGGAGGAGATCCGTAAATACATCGATGCCCGTGATCGCTTAGACCAGACTGCTATGATGTTGTGCCATGTGCGGGGTGCTATTGCGATCATCGACCATATGAGGAAGGTCGGCTTTGCTGTCCCTGAAGAGCTCGTGAATCCTGTCCGCGACGCCGATCTTCTCTCGCACTCGTGAATGTCCCTCCCAGGTCTCCACAAACCAAGAAGGCAAATAGAGCCTAAGGCCGTCTGTGGCCCTTTGTTTGTTTGTTTTGTTTTTTTTGAACATGGCACTCCCTTTATGGGAGTTTTTATCACGTTGTACATAATACCCCGTTTCTGGGTTTAATTTTGATGGAGCTTCTGACTCCTTTTTTTTATGCTTTTATGTTGTCATACTTTGAGTTGTATCGCATTGACTGTTTTAGCTCGTTCCTGTTTATATGGCCGAGATTGCTGATTTTAGATCGTATCGTAAGCTTTGATATAGTTTTTTGCGAAGCTTGCTTTTTTTGTGGCGTATTTATAAATGTCTTGACACATGTCTGACTAATCTTATACCGAGGTGATGTACGCTCGGTACTTAGTTGTTTTGATATGTTTGAATATAGCGTTTTAAGTATCTCGTATTTATATGATTAGTACTTATGCTTTCAAGATGTTTTGACTAGCGATCTGTTTGCTAGGTTTTGAATTTGAACATATTCAGGTATTTCATACCAAATGACGTACCTTACTTATTATGTTTTCGTGATGTTATGACCAGCGAATGTTTGTTGGGTTTAGATGTATATTTCTTACGAGTATGTTTTCTTTCAATATGCCCGCTCCGATAATAATGTTATGACCAGCGAATGTTTGATGGGTTTAGATGTTTACTTCGGTTTACGAGCACATTTTCTTTCAACATGCCCGCTCCGATAATAATGTTATGACCAGCGAATATTTGCTGGGTTTAGATGTTTACTTTGGTTTACGAGCACATTTTCCTTCAACATGCTCGCTCCAATAATAAACATAGCGCGCTTAAATATCTATTAAGGATGTAGTAGAAAAGATCCGTTCAGGATGTATTAGTTCATTGTTATGGCCAGCAACAACGAGTTCGATAATTATATCGAATAGTCCATTTTAGTTAAGACTTTATGTTTCGTGAGATAATAAATAAATCAAAGGACTTGTCTTGATTAGTGTTCGATAATTGTATCGAAGAGTCTGTTTTAGTTAAGACTTGATGCTTTGTGAGATAGTAAATAAGTCAAAGGACTTTTCTTGATCAGTGTTTGCGAAAATTATATCGACTTTCAAAAGATAGGAGTATACATGTATACGTACCCACTCCCCCCCCCCCCTTTTAAGGAGGGCAGTTGAACCCATCCTAAGATGGGTTGCCTACGTATCCTTTTCAGGAATCACCCGCCTCGTAGTTCGTATGTGATGTGACTTAGTGATAGTATTTCTTCAGATGCATTGCGTTCCAAGATCGTTGAATTGGCACGTCGGCCATGTTAACGAGCTCGTAGACCCTGACGAACTACTTTGGTGATTTTATAAGGTCCTTTCCATTTTGCTTCTAGTTTCCCAGCATTCGTTTCCACTGTGTTCTGGAAGACTTTCCTCAGAACTAAGTCTCCTTCGTAGAACCTCCGGTTTCGAACATTAGAGTTGTAGTACTTAGTCATTGCTTGCTGATAATTTTGAATCCGGATCAGTGCTTGGTCGCGTCTTTCGTTGACCAAGTCCAGTTCGTCAAGTAGTAGTAGATGATTCAATCCCTCTAGTTCGGGGAGAATTCTTCGACGGACTCCGGAGAAATGTATATCTGGAGCAATAACGCATTCTGTTCCGTAATCAAGAGCGAATGGGGTCTCTCCTGTAGCTCATCGTGGAGTCGTTTGATGAGATCAGAGTACTCCTTCGAGTTCGTCGGCCCATCGACCCTTTTTCATCAAGGCATTTCTTCAAGCCGTCAAGGATAGTCTTGTTGACTACTTCGGCTTGTCCATTTCCTTGTGGATATCGTGGCGTGGACTTGCTGAGTCGAATCATCCATTTTTCGCAAAAAGCTTCAAACCTCGTCGAGATAAACTGATATGTTATCGGTGACGATCTCGTATGGAACTCCATGTCGGCATATGATGTTTTTCCATAAAAAGTTTTCTACTTGAGCATCCTTTATGTTGGCGTAGGAATCTGCTTCAACCCATTTGGAGAAATAGTCCGTTAGGACAAGTAGGAAATGTTTCTGCTAAGATCGGTGTAGATGTCCGACGATGTCCATGGACCATCTCATAAATAGATAAGGTGCCGAAATTGAAGATAGCAGTTCGGTTGGTTGATGGATTATCGGCACGTGTCGCTGATATTTTTCGCACTTGGCAGAAAATCTTTTGCAATCTTTTACCATAGTTGGCCGAAAGTAACCGTGGCGCTTTATTTTGATTGCGAGTGCTCGTCCGCCAGAATGATTACCGCAAGATCTACTGTAGATTTCTTCCATGACTCGTCTGGCGTCTTTCCCTTCTACGCAGGCCAACAATGGTCCCGAAAATTTCCATTTGAAGACATTCCCATCAAGTAAAACGTACCGAGCTACTTGAGCTTGGATTTTGCGAGCTGCCCATTTATCAAATGGAAGGTCGCCAACAGTGATGTAGCCTCATATTGCGTCCATCCACACTTTGTTGCATCCATTTTCCCCGTTTATTGGTTGCCGATCTTCATCCATTTCGGTTACCCTGTTCTTGGGAAAAGGATCGATGTTAGTTTCTACCTCCATGTCGGTTGCATGATCTTCGTTTATGATTGCTGCATCGTGTTCGATTGGAGGCATGCTTGCGAGATCTTCTTCCATTGCGATTGTGGTGTCTTCCCCTAGGATATTAGATTTTTCGGGCATATCTTGCGCTTACCTAGCTGCTTAAGTTCGGGTTATCGCATTAACAGAATCAGAGATGTTGATACTTGGTGCTCGATGAACTCCACCGGAGTGACTCTCTTTAATCTCGGGCCAGAGGTGGACGCAAGTGCTGCCAGTGCGTCCGCCGAAGTGTTTTCTCCGCGGGGTATTCGAGTAAGTGTGAATTCTTTGAATTTTGCAGGTAGCTGTTGGACGATTTTTAGATACGCCTCCATCCTCTCGTCTCTTGCTTCGTATTCGCCATTGAATGCTGTCAACTTTAATTCTGTGGACAAGCCTCAGACTGGCGATTAAAGCTTTGTACTCTTCCTCGTTGTTAGATGCGTGGAACGCCAACCGAAATAATTGTTCTAGGACCTCGCTAGTTGGGGAGGTTAGGCATATTCCTACTCCATAATCATGTTTCTAGGATGACCCGTCGGCGTAAAGCGTCTATGTTGGATTCAGCGCCAGTTCTTCCACGCCTTCTGCTGGGAGTTCGGTCAAGAAGTCTGCCAGCACTTAGAATTTTGCGCAGGTTCTGCTCCGATATTCGATGTCGTATTCAGTCAACTCTATTGCCCATTTTGCCAACCTTCCGGACTGGCTAGGACTATGCAGGATAGATCGTAAAGGGGAAATGGTTAGGACCACTATGGAGTGCAACTGAAAGTATGGCCTTAGTTTTCGAGCTGACATCACCACGGACAACGCCAGCTTCTCCATCTTCTAGTATCGAGTTTTTGCGTCGGTCAGAGTTTGGCTTACATAGAAAATTGGTTTATGTTCGCCTCGTTCTTCTCGGATGATTAGCCCACTTACTGCGGTAGCCGAGACAGCTGTATATAAGAGCAAGGGCTCCCCTTCCACAGGTTTCGCGAGCACTGGAGGATTCATTAGATAGTTCTTCAGTTGTTGGAATGCTTCTTCGCATTTCTTGGTCCATTCAAACTTTTTTTTTCCTCTCAGGATGTCGTAGAACGGCAAGCACTTGTTCATGGATCGTGAAATAAAATGGTTCAAAGCTGAAACGGATCTTGTAAGCCTCTGGACTTCTTGTTGTCTTTGTTGAGGCCATCTAGATCAGGGTGGTGAACAGTTTGGGGTGAGTTACTAAGTATCCAAGGAATTCTCCTGACGTGACTGCGAACCTACACTTGGTAGGGTTGAGGTTCATGTTGTGTAGGTTTAGTTGTTCGAAGCACTCCTTCAGATGGACTATGTGGTCCTTTTCTTTAAGTGACTTCACGAGTATGTCGTCTATGTAAACCTCCATCGTTTTACCGAGCTGATATGCAAAAATCTTGTTTACCAATCGCTGATAAGTCGCCCCGGCGTTTTTGAGGCCGAAGGGCATCACCTTGTACCCCGAAAAAGCATCCATGAATGAGAGGAGCTCATTGCCCGCCGTAGCTTCCACTAGTCGATCGATGTGCGGAAGTAGAAAGCTATCCTTTGGGCATGCCTTGTTAAGATCGGTGAAGTCAACGCAAACTCGCAATTTTTCGCTCTTCTTCATCACAACTACGGGATTGGCTAGCCAATCGGGGTATTTTGCTTCGACGATTGATCATACCTTCAGCAGTCGATCCACCTCGTCATTCACGGCCTTAGCTCGTTATGGTCTCAACTTCCTTCTTTTCTATTTTATTGGTTTGAAGGTCGGATATATGTTTAGCTCGTGGCAGGTCACGTTTATGTCGATGCCTGGCATGTCCTTTGTGCTCCAAGTGAAAGTATTTATATTCTTTTTTAGAAAAGAGATCAATTCTTTCTTTGATGTTTCGCCTAGATTTGCTCTGATCTCCATGCAGTGTTCTGGGTGCGCATCATCGATGCAAACAAACATTAGGGGGTCGCATGTCGATTTGTCTTCTTCTTTGCGATCCTCCATGATCTGTAGTTGTTATAAGAGTTTTCCTAGCTGCTTCTCAGGCTTTCTATTTGCCTTCATCTTCTTTCGTTTTTCCTTTGAGATCTGTTCGGTGATGGGATTCATGAGCTTGTGTTCTGTCAGGAAGCAGACTCGGAATTCCTTCTGGTTTTCCCAGATCGGCTTCACTCTGTTCGGGGTTGGAAATTTTACGTAGATGTGATATGTTGAGGGTACGGCTCGCATGGAATTTATCCAAGGAGTTCTCAAGATTGCGTTGTAGATCGCCGGGTGATCTGCTACCGAGAATTCTACCACTTGGGTTACATCTCCCACATGGACAGGTAGCCTGATCATCCCAAGAGTCATTGTAGTTTCTCCTGAAAATCCGGGCAACGGTTTTGGTGTCGATATCACTTCGGACAAGCTGATGTTCATTCTTCTGAGGGTTTCCCGAAAGATAACATCCACGGAAATTCCCGTATCTATTAGGATTTTGGCAACATCACAGTCTTTAATGATCAACTCGATGACGAGAGGATTGTTATGGAGTCTATCGATGCCGGTTGTTTCTCGTTCTTCGAAGGAAACTATGTTGTTTGGCAGCTCTGTGGGTGTTGACCAGTTGATGCTCGTGTCGGCTTTGCGTTGGTAGGCTTTGATCAAGGACACCGTGTCCATGCAGTATTGGGATCCCCCCCCCCCCCATTATCATGTTTATTCTCTGTCTTTGTCCTTCGGGAGCTGCTTCATTGTTTCGTCTTCCTCTTTTGGTTGGTGCTTCAGCAGCCCGATCAGCTCGATTTGTATCGAGGGATTGCTCCTTCTCTGACTCATCGATCTCAAAGTCTTTTAGAGTTACCGAGTCTCCGAGCTCCCTTTTTACCAATTTTGCCGCCAGTCTGAGCCCCAGGCTTCGACAGTTTACGGTCGAATGTCCGTAGCAATGGTGATACTCGTAGTAGGCCTTCTCATCGTAGGTGTTGGAGGTTCTTGTCCAACTGTTCCACGGGGCCTTACATCGGCTGGTACTTACTTGGTAGTTGTGGGCTCCACCAAAGCTCGGTCTCTCATGATGTATGTAACCACTCCCATGATTGTTCTTCCGAGATTTTGAAGTACTCTGATTCTCAGGAGGATTTTTGTTTGCAGACCTCAGGGCTCCATACTTTTTGGACAGGACTTTTATCTCCTCCTCATTGTCTATGAAGTTTGACTCCCGATGCAGCGCGTCTTGGATTGATTGGGGTGCATTTAGCGCAACTTCTTTCCGGAAGTCCGATTCGTACCATAGTGAATTCTTCAGCGCTATAAGAGCGGCTTTGTCACTCACCCTTTGATTTTCGATACTACTGCCTTGAATCTCTCCATAAAGTTACGCAAGGTCTCCGTTGATCCTTGTGCTAAACCAAAGAGATCGGCATCGGAAGCCTTCCTATCTATGAAAATGGAGTAATGCTTCAGAAAGATGGTCGACAGCTGGGAAATTGTCGATGGACCTTCGCTCCAGCCTAGAAAACCATTGAAGGGCCGCACCTTTCAGATGATCTACGAACAGGAGGCAGTAGCCGACATCTTTTTCACTTTCCCTAGGGTTGGCTCGTCCCATTGCTATGCAGAAAACTGTGACATAGTCCTTGGGGTTGGTTGTGCCATTGTAGACTAGAATCTTGATCTTTCCTGGGTCAAAAATCCTAGTGTTGGTAATACGAGCTGTAAACGGCGTTCGTTGTGCTTTCTCTAGCACAAGATCTATCTCCGGAGCCGTGCTAGTGGCCTTGTGTACTTGGGAGCGGATAGCTTTCTCCTCGGATCAGTGGAGGCGGCTCCGTTATGTTCGATCTGGTTGCCGCGGGTGTTTGTTTGTTAATTAGACATAATGGCGGCAGTCCTCATGTCGTTCTGGATACGTCCCGAGGTGTTGAGAAATCGAGTGCCGTCAGATTGAGCCAAAGCCATCCCGTTCTTTCGAAAGGGTTCGTTGTCGACCTCATGCTTCCAGTTCGGAGATATCTGGTTTGGCTCTCCAATGTTAGCGTCTCAAGTTTCTCCGATATCGATTTGTTCAACTCGTCCTACTCTCCCAGCTTCTTCAGTAACGTGGCCAGCATGTCTTTTATCTCTGCTATCACCGTTGGAACAACCTCTGTGTTTCCCGGGGCATACCCATTCCGGTGATATCGCCTGCGTTTTCGCCGTTCTTTTCTTCATCGGTAGTCATCTCTCCGGATCTTGTCCGCGGTTGTTCTTTAGATTGAGATAATTTTTAGTAGATCTCCACAGACGGCACCAAATTGTGGGAGTCGAAAACCACAATACTAAATTTGTTAGGAAAAAGTTAGGGAATCGAAACTTCTATGAGAAAGAAACAAGCACAAAAGATCCAGAGATGGTTTTGTTTTATTGATATGCTTTTAGAGCTCCGACTACAGGGATTGTTTTAGAGAAATCACCAGTATTCTTTGCTAGGTCAAGTTGTGGATCCCCTTTTAGGGTAAACGTACATGTGTATTTATATGCAGATTATGTCGTTAGTTTTTAGCCCTAAACCGATAAGGAAGCTTTCTTTTTTTTTTTGCTTCTTTCCTTTCTTCATGATTATCCTTCCTTTTTCTCGTAAACCTTCTAGGTCGGTAGAAAGTTATGGGCTTCTTGGTTTGACTCGGCCCATTATATCCCGAAGCCGGCGACCTACATCGCCGATATAGATGAGGATTTCTACGACGTCGTTGCATCATCTTGGTCTTGGGCTCGTCGTTCCTACGCACGTCTCGCCTTGTCCTTTCTCTTTAATGACTTAACCAGGTTTATGCCCATACTTAGCTATTTTCGCCTATAGATCCTAGTGAGGTGGGATCTGACCCCAACAATTGTTTTCTTTTTTTCTCTACACTTCCCTTTTTCTTTCTACTCACAAGTCCCACAAATCTTAACCACAGCTCAATCTCAAACCCACATAACTAGCCAATGAGATTAATTACAATGGAAGACAAGACTTGTTGTTTCTTTCTCAAAATATTTTATTCATGAAGTGCAAATAGAAAATGCATTACTCAACAAATTCATATGAGGGTTTCAAAGAAAATTTTGGGTTCGGGTATGAAACCGTCTTAAAGATGAATATGGCCATTCGAATTAATCAAAGAATGACAAAAAAAGATAAATTAATTCGAATGCTTATGAATTACCATGGTTAAGATCAGGAGCCATAAATCGAGATATTTAAGTCAAGATTAAAATTCAAGCTAAGTAAAGTTGAATCAAACTCATGCAAGTTTCCCAAAAGTAGGGACTTTCAAAGGGAGAGGTTTAAGCAAGGCTCATTTCCTACTTCTGGTTTGTTTTGAGAAATTACTAACAAGGGCATTGAGTTGAACTTGAAAGGTGAAACTTTACAAAGAGAGAATCATTATTGTTACCTATGCAAATGAAATGCCACCTATGATGCTTTAGACTCGATCCTAAAAGCAAATGAAACATGAAACTACATGCCATTTTTCTGAAATTTTTTGGTTTTTTTTTTTCCATTTTTCAGTATTCAAAATCCAATGCAAGATGCAAGACTCAAAAGAAAACAAAACAACTGGAGGGGCATCATAGTCATCTTCATTCCTGTCTATGTTTCCTTCTCCTTCTTCGATTTCATTATCGTCTACGTTGCCTTCTCCTTCTTCGATTTTCTCATCATCATCCTAAAAATCTTCATCATCGAAAGCTTCCTCCTTGGAAATATAACCTGACATTTTCCTAATCTTCTCTTCAAAGTGCTTTATTCTAAACAAGCACCATTTTTTTAGGCGTTGTTGAACCTTGTAGACATGGTGGAGAAACTTTTCCCGGACGCCTTTTAGCTTGAATGGAATGTCTTGTAAGGTGAGATGGTCAAGTGCTCTTCGAAGTTGAGTTTGAGGCGGTGATGGAGCTTGTTCTTGTGGAGGAGCTTGGTCTTCCTCCACTTCATGGTTGAAGGCGATGTTCTCAAGGATACTTATAGAGGTCTACTCCACATTAGGCAATTGGAAGGTGCACTACTTCATGTTAGCATCCTTGAATGTGTAAATGAACTCGCTTTTTTTGGGGGTATGATTCATCATCCGGTACTTGAAAATGTACGAGTAGTCAAAGTATGCCCTTGCATGATAGAAGTAGAGGAGCTCTAGAGGCACTTTAGCCTTCTCGAATAAAGGGCCAAGAACACCGTCATTGTAGAGATCGGATTCGTTGTTTCTGTAGACCACGTTTAAAAAGCATTCAATTCCTTAGCAAAAATGCATCCAAGGTTCCAGTCATCTCCAAAGTCATCTTGAAGCAAGTTATTTTCTTCATCTCGCACAATGTGCTTTAGCTCTTGGAAGAGGAGGTTGAGGTCATCGGTTCGGACCGATCCCCTGTCATAACTAGCAAAAATAATGTTTGCTAGGAGCTTGTAAATGATGCTCAAAACTGGATTCCTCACCAATGATGCCTTAAGCTTCGCTGGTATTCGCAATTATCTTCTAAAACTTGTCCACATCATTGAAATTGGGAAATTTTACCAAAGATCCATTGTTGAAGCCATAAGCTTTACACACTTGAGCTATAGAGAGATTGTAGACATCATTATCTATCTTGAAGTGCAAGTTGCATTCATTGGGTTTCTTGGTCCTTGGATGATCATATTTAACTTCCAATGTAGTCTGGAATTGCTTCGTTACATCTGGAAAGTGTACTCCTCGATAGGTAGCAAAAAACCCAAGCCCTATACACGTGGGTAATTTCGTGGTATCCTTAAGTAGCCCTAGGTTTTCGAGAAATCAGTTGTTTAGGAATTGCGTTAGATGAGTGTGGATCCTCCAGAATTGTAAATAAGCCTCTTGTTTCTTTTCATCCATTCAACCAGTGGTGCTTGTGGTAGCTCCTCCTCTTGTGTCATCTTCGGTTTGACCACTCTCTCCGGCGCCTTTTTGTTTGATAGTTTTTCGGGTTGCTTTCATTTTCCTTTGGAAGTGGAGCTTGTGCCTTTAGATGTGGTTGCATTTGAAGCTCTAGATTTCTTTGATCTCGTTTCCATTATGCATACAAGAACATCAAGAGAATAAGAACAAGGCCAAATGATATGAAACCTAAATTGTCATCATTCAAATCAAGTTCAAAAGACATGAAGTCTGCTCACATACAACGATTATCATGTAACCATGATACACAACAACAATCCACCATTAAAGTAACAATTCAGTGTCACACAATTCTTAGGAATCACACTTTAAGATCAAGAACACCCAACATATCAAATTGATGATTTTTGCAAGAGATTTTGAGAATTCACACAAGACATCAAAGGATGCCACTCAAGCCTCACTAGGTGAATCAAATGCAAGTAGAAGCTTCAAGAATGAACAATGTTTCCATTTTTTTCAAATTTCGTCACTATTCACTCCTATGAGCCCTAAGTGTCAAAAATTCTCCATAAAACCATCAATCCTCTCATGAAATCAATTGATTTGTTGGGAATGAGACAAACCTTGAAATTTTAGTGAAAATTAGAGGTGAAGAAGCCATACCTTTCGTTATAAGCAAGAGAGACTCAAAATTAGGTGTTGAGATTATTTCCAATGGGTTTATAGCAAGAATTCATGTAGAATGGTGCCAAATTTTGATGAAATCGATGGAGAGTGGAGAGAAAAGTGTGTTGTGAGAAGTAATTGAAGGAAGAAGGAAGAAAATCATTATTAAACTGATAAAATTGGTTTAATGTTAATCATAAAATTTTAGTAAAAAACCAAAGTGAACCAAGATTTAAAAGAAAAGATGAGATTTACATAGTTTTTTATTGGTTTGCAGTCTGGATCGGTATTGCAAATATCAGTTTACAAACCGATCCAGTTACCCCCAGAAAGCTCGTTTTCGGTTCCGGGGCATGTTGTGTGGATTGGTTTAATGGATCGGTTGAGACCAATCCAGATGCCATCTCAGCATTTCGTCCATGTTTTCATCTCGTAGTCGCCTCAGATCAATCCATCCATTTTCCCGAGGTGTTCTGCATCTCAAATACACCAAAAACACAACTAAAGAAGTCTAAATGAAAGAAAATTGAAATATTTACAAAGGAAACCATGGGAGTGCCTCCCAAGCGTGCTTGTTTAACATTTATAACTTGACGTTCCTAGGGAAATTAGACGGTTGGAGGGTCGAAAAGCGGATCCATGTTGCCTTTCTCAATCAAAACATATGCCAAATACGGCTTGCAACATTGATCATTTACCGTGAACTCTCCCCCGTCTTATTCAACAACACAATTGCTCCATTGAGACGGACCTCTCTTACCTCATAAGGGCCCGTACATCTCAACTTGATTTTTCTGGAAACAATTCCAACAGAGAATTGAACAACAACACTTGGTCTCATTTTTTGAATTCCCGCTTGATAATCTTTTTGTCATGAAACGCCTTAGCCCTCTCCTTGTAAATCTGCGAGCTCTCATAAACGTCTTGTCGAATCTCTTCTAGCTCTTCCAATTGGATAAGACGCTCCTCGGAAGCCTCCTTGATGTCAAAGTTGAGAAGCTTCGTCGCCTATAATGCCTTGTACTCACACTTAACCGGTAAATGGCAAGACTTTCCATAGAGAAGATTGACTGGAGTTGTCTCAATTGGTGTTTTGTAAGTGGTCATATACTCCAATAACGCATCACCAAGTTTTGTGGACCAATTTTTTCCCATCTTGTTTACCGTCTTCTTTAAAATTTCTTTGATTTGACGGTTTGAGACTTCCACTTGACAGCTTGTTTGGGGATGGTAAGATGTTGCAACCTTATGTTTGTCATCGTGCTTCTTCAAAAGGCTTTCAAAAACTTTCTTGATGAAGTGACTTCCACCATCACTAATTACCACACGTGGAACACAAAAAGTTAGAAAGATGATTTTTTGAACATCTTTAGCACAACCTTCACATCTTTCTTTGGACTAGCAATGACTTCCACCCACTTTGAGACATAGTCTACCGCCACAAGAATATACTCATTTTCATATGAGGAGTAAAATGGACCAACGCAGTCAATTCCTTAAACGTCAAAGATTTCCACCTCTATAATCGGGTTTTAGGGTATTTCATTCCTCTTGCTTATGTTGCCTTCCCTTTGGCAAGCATCGCATTTAGAAATGAATTCATGTGTATCCTTGAACATCGAAGGCTACCAAAAAATTGACATGTATTGAAAGTACCAAAGTTTCCTCCATAGTCCAAAACCATGGCAATGAATCAAGATACCGGTAACTTCACCTTCCAAAATAGAGCTTATCCTTGCATTGTCTATAGAGAAATAGTTCGTCCCAATAGTAATGCTTGATCTCTCTGTAGAACTCTTTCTTTTGGTATGCTTCAAGTTCGGGCACTTCCAATCCACTAGCTAGGTAGTTCACCACATCCACATACCAAGGTAGATTCTCATCCATTGTATCAACCGATGTGGGAGTCGAAACTCGCACAACTAATTTTTTTAAGAAATTTGGGGGAACATAAACTTCTAAGTATGAACTGCAGAAACAGAGATCCAAAGATGGTTTTTATTGCTGATTTGATATGTTTTTGAATACAAGATTTTGCTCAAGAAAAGTGTAAAGTGTTTTGCTATGTGAAATTGCGGATCCCTTCTCTGGATGCCTTCTCCTCCTTTTATAGATGCAAGACTACACCGCCTTAGCGAGTATACCGGAATTTTTCTTTTTTTTTCTGTGACTTGTTTTTCTTTTTTCTTCTGTGACTTGTTTTTTTTTTTCTTCTTTGGCCGATTTCTACGTGATCCGGCTTTATCCGTTGACGCAATAATCCGGGTTGGCCCATTTCGGCTACTTGGATCATATTGACTTTTATGTCGGTTCGGCTTAACGACGATGTTGCCTCGGCCCAAAAGATTGTTGCCTCGGCCTATGACGACATTGCCTCAGCCCAAAAATACATTACATCGGCCCAAAGAGGGCATTTCCTCGGCCCAAAGAAGACGTTGCCTCGGCCCAAAGAAGACGTTGCCTTGGCCCAAAGAGGACGTTGCCTCGGCCCAAAGAAGTTGCCTCGGCCCAAAGAAGACATTGCCTCGGCCCAAATAGGACGTTGCCTCGGCCCAAAGAAGTTGCCTCGGACCAAAGAATATTTGGGCTCGTCACCTTGGCCCACTTAAGATTTGGGCTCGTCGCCTTAGCCCATCTTTCCACCGAGGTTTGGGATCGTCACCTCGGCCCACTTAAGATTTGGGCTCGTCGCCTTAGTCCATCTTTCCACCGAGGTTTGGGATCGTTGCCTCGGCCCACTGAAAATTTGGGCTCTTCGCCACAGCCCATCTTTCCACAGAGATTTGGACTCGTCGGCTAGACCCATTGCCAAGCTCTATTCTTCATAAGCCCATTGTGTGCCTAGCCAGTACTTAGTCATTTTTATGTTGATCATGGCTAGGTGAAAACTGACCCCAACAGATTTGGCTCTCCGCAGATTTTGGCTCTCCGCAGATTTGGCTCTCCGCATAATTTGGCTCTCCGCATAATTTGGCTCTCCGCAGAATTTGGCTCTCCGCATATTTGGCTCTCCGCAGATTTGGCTAGGCATATTTTTTACCTAGCCATTTTCACATGTTGATCTCAGTGGGTTGACACCTGACCCCAACAATTAGCCCCCAGCTCGTCAGACTCATTGATGATGTTGACGAGGTGTAGGTAGTCGTTACTGAGATCAACGTGCCGAGCTGAAATTGGCGTTTACAACTTGCCCAACCGTTTCTTTGATCACATTGCCGAGCTGTGTCTTCGATCATATTGCCAAGTTGTGTCTTCGATCTGCCGAACCGAAAATTGTTTTTAGAATTTGCCGAGCCATTTTGTTGATCTGCCGAGCCAAAAACGGGATGAGGTAACTGGCAACAACTCGACGGGCGATAATATTTTTATGACGAGGTGACGAGTTAAGGAGAGCACGATGAGGCGTTATGCCGAGGAGGTCGTGACGAGGTATTGTGCCGAGAAAAATGTGACGAGGCATTTTGCCGGCGAGAATGTGACGAGGCATTTTGCCGAGGAGGGCGTGACGAGGTGTTTTGCCGATGACGCATTTTTACCGACGATGCATTTTGCTGACGATGTGTTTTTGCCGACGAGGCATTTTTGTCGTCGAGGCATTTTTGCCGACGAGGCATTTTGCCGACGAGGCATTTTGCCGACGAGGCATTTTGCCGACGAGGCATTTTGCCAACGAGGCGTTTTGCCGTTAGGGTAACTCGCAACTCTGCGCAAAGTGTCTAAGTACCAGTGTGCTATGAAGCGATGTATACTGGCTTTTCAGATGTTAAAGACCAGCGTGCTAAGGAGCGAGTGATTGCTGGGTAGAACATGTTTAATGGGCATGTAGTCTCGACTTACATGCCCATTTCGATAGAACATGTTTAATTGTCTCATACTAAACTATACGTTTAGTATTATGTTTTGGAGACCAGCGTGTTAAGACAATGATTTAAGGGCTTTGAATGCTTACTTCGGTTTACGTGTATGTTTCCACCTACGTACCTGCTCTGATAGTAAATATGAGAATGTTAAAGACCAGCTTGTTGAGAAACATATGATTGTTGGGTTTCGAATGTTTACTTCGGTTTACGTGCACGTTTCCACTTACGTACCTGCTCTGATAGTAAATATTAGAGTACTCGATTTATATAGCGTGCTTAAATCCGTAGAGGATGTAGTAGTTAAAATTCGTAAAAGATGTAGTAGTTCGTTGTTGTGGCCAGCAACAGACGAGATAATGAGTGTGTCAAATTGGATGTTTTGATGATCCTTGAAGTTTGCAAAAGATCGCATTTGCAAAAATGGGAGTATACATGTATGCGTACCCACTCCCCTCCCCCCCCCCCCCATTTTAGGAGGGGGCAGCTGAACCCATCCTGAGATAGGTTGCCTACGTACCCCTTTCGGGGATCAAGCCGCCCCATTGTTCATTAATGATATAGCTTAGTGATAGTACTTCTTTAATTGCATCGCATTCTAAGATCTCGGTACTGGAACGTCAGCCATGTTAGCGAGTTTGTACACTCCCGGGTGAATTGAAGTTGGGTAGTTCGTTCTCAGGTTCCCGATTTGCCTTGGCTTTCTTCCGCTTCATCTTTGTGTTAAGTTTTGCAACGGGGTTACTGAGCTTATGCTCGGCCATAAGACAAATTCGGGACTCCTTCTTATTTCCACCAATGGTTTTGATTCCATTCAGCGGTGGAAACTT
The DNA here is from genome assembly GCA_900406555.1 of Pseudoturritis turrita. Classification (NCBI taxonomy): domain Eukaryota; kingdom Viridiplantae; phylum Streptophyta; class Magnoliopsida; order Brassicales; family Brassicaceae; genus Pseudoturritis; species Pseudoturritis turrita. The sequence goes on along the minus strand of OVBL01000316.1, from coordinate 8,483 downwards.
TATGCACAGGTGGTATGTTAATGGGTCAGTTCTCATAGAATTTATCCAAGGGGTTCCCATGATTACGTTGTATATCGCGGGATGATATGCCACCAAAAATTCTACGATCTTCGTTACTCCTCCGGCTCGGACGGGTAGCCCGATCGTTCTAATGGTCATCATCGTTTCTCACGAAAATCCGGTCAGAGGCTTCGGCATTGCTGTAACTTTGATAGGCTGATCTCCATACGCCTTAATGTTTCTCAGAAAATAACATCGACAAGACTTCCCTTATCTATCAGTACTCTGGCAACATCGAGGTCTCCTACGATCAACTCGATAACAAGATGATCGTTCTGAGGCTGGTCAATGCCGACTATTTTATTTTGCTCGAACGAAATCACGTCATTTGGCAAATTGGCGGGCGCCGACCGGTTGGTGCCAACATCCACCTTCCGTTAGAACACCTTGATTGCGGACACCGTATCCATGCAGTATTGGGATCCTCCCATTATCATGTTAATTCTTCTTCGAAAAGCCTGTATATGGACCAACCTCTATTTTTCGGCCCAATGGTGCGACCGTTGCAAGCACAGACGTGGAAGATCCGATGTCCGCCAAAACTACGACACTTTATTTGGCAAGTAATTACGGGATGTTTATCGGTTAGTGTGAATTTAAAAACCAGGGGGATAAGGTGTGATACACAGTGTGCTCGCTATGGATTGGAAGAGACTATAAATCATGTCATGTTTGAATACCCTCCCGCATTTCAAACATGGGTTATCTCAACCATCCCTACGGCTAATGGAGTCTTCCTGGTATCCTCTATCTTCACAAATATGGATTTCTTATTCTGGCGAGTGCCTTCTGGAAATCAGGATCATAGGTTTCCATGGATCATGTGGTATATTTGGAAAGTATGAAACGACAAGGTTTATCGAGGACTGGATATAGATCCACATTTCGTCCTACGGAATACAGAAACAGAGGTTTTAATTTGGGAGATGGCCCAATCGGAGGAGCCGCATGTTTTAATATCGGATGACGGAAATCAAAGGAGACCTCCGGTATATCCAGGGTTTAAATGCTATGTTGATGGCTTTTGGAAAGACTCAAATAAATATTCAAGACTCGGATGGTATGTTTTTCAAAATAAAGACTCATGGATCATGGTGGGAGCTTGAAACATGCGACGAAGCCTTTCCTCACTACACGAAGAGATTGAAACTCTAGGATGGGCCATGTAATGCTTGATTGATATGCAGCAGACGGAGGCAGTTTTCGCAACAGACTGTTCTGATTTGGTGAAGATGGTGTCTACACCGATGGAGTGGCCGGCGTTTGAAGTCCATATTGAAGAATTACTGCAGCTAAATGAGAAGTTCACTTTTTTCTCTCTTTCACACATTCCGCGCACTCTCAATTCCAAAGTCGATAGGCTTGTGAATGGTGTCCGATTAACTATTTCTGATATTTTTTATGTAAACTCTTAACCACTGGTTTGGATTGAACCGTGGTAAATTAGTTTATTATTCTGATGACAAAAATATATATATAAACAAAAATAATTCAACCAATAATGAAAAAAACTACTGAATACTATTAGTTAAATAATATTCAATAAAATTAAAAAATACATAGAAATGTAAGAATATTTTACATATTTTTTTTTAAAATATTTTATATTATGAAACGGAAAAAGTATTATCAGATAAAACATAAAGAATAAGCAAAACGAAAGAGACGTGCCACGGATGTGATAAGCGTTTAATTGTTTAAAAACGAGGTAGACTTGCGAAAGGATCTCACACTTTTCAATGTTGGCACTAAGCTAGTCGAATCGTGAATAGGTGTGCACATATAAAATCGATAAATAAATAACCAAGGCATCCTTTGTTACATTGGTACGAGTGATCTAAATGAAGAAATCGATTTTATTAGGAAAATTACTTATAATAACTTTCAAAAGTAAAATAATTATTATAATAAATTTGGTGAATAAAATATAACTAAAAAAACTTTAATATTTTACCAAAAGATTTGTAGTCTTTTTTTTAATTTATTAATTATAAATAATGCATTTAGATTATTTTTTGAAGAAAAAACAAATAAAAAAATAAAACAAAAAAAAGAATAAAGAATTAAAACACCAATATTTTAGTTTCCTCTTTCACATTTTTTCCACTTCCTCTCTCCACATTCGTAACTGTTCTTCGACGGGAGATTAGGAATTTTCCGAAAAACCCAGACTTCCAACATAGTTCTCGTCGATTTCTGCCGCCGCCACCGACTAGTATTCGGCTTTCGTCGCTCCTCTTCGTTGCGCCGGTTGTGTGCAGCTCTGCGAATCTTCGAAAATGGGTAAATCGTTATTCTCATCTTTCGTCTATATCCCTTCTCATCGTTTCTTAGATCGATTTAGCTTCTCTTTTGTTGTTCAAATGATGTTTTGTGTTACAGATCTGTTGTCGCGAACTGTTTTTCCACTACTTTTAAGCTTTAGTGATTTGATGGACTTTGATAAAACCTAGGTGCGTACAAGTATGTGTCAGAGCCATGGAGGAAGAAGAAATCTAATGTCATGAGGTTTCTGCAGAGGGTTAGGTGTTGGGAGTACAGACAGCAACCTTCGATTGTCCATCTCGCCAGTCTACTCGGCCCGACAAGACTTGTCGTTTGGGTTACATGAACTCATAAGTTGCAACCTTTGGAACTCATTATTGTTCCATAATTCTTCGTAACATTACTTAGCTTTGTTTGTTGTTTTTCTTTTAAAAATCTTTCCCAAATCGTTGTTGTTGTTTCTCTTCTTTCGGTGGTGGACTATTTTTGTTGTTGTGATCAAGTATTTTGTTGTTGTGATCAAGAGTTTTACATGGTTCATATTTATAGATACTGAAAAGTATGCTCCTTTGAAGAAGCTTGAGAAAGTAGGTGAGAAACTCAAGCTCTTCAAAGCTGATTTTTTGAACTACGAATCTCTTTGATTTGTAATCGGAAGTTGCAGCGGTGTCTTCCATGTCACAAGTTCGGTTACATCAAGTACAGTTCCAAATCCTGAGGTGAGGGTTTCCTTTTCTATGGTCTCGTTGGCTACATGTCTTGAAACTATTTACATTCACTACAAGAAAACAAGACAAAATCCGACGGAATTTTTGACGGATTCCATCCGTCGGTAATTTTCCGAGGAGTTTTCGACAAACCAAATACCGTAGGATATCCGTCGGTTTTTTCGACGGATTACCGATCGCAAGAAATCCGTAGGAAATTCCGATGGATATCCGACGGCTTTCCGACGGTTCGTAAGATTTAAACATCCGTCGGAAATCCGTCGGTTTATTTCCGACGGATTTCCGACAAATCGTAATTTCAAAATAACCTTTTAATAGATCCGTTTGAAATTTAAACATCTGTCGAAAATCCGTCGGTTTATTTCTGACGGATCGTAATTTCAAAATAGCCTTTTAATAGATCCGTTTGAAATTTAAATATCCATCGGAAATCAGTCGGAAATCCGTCGATTTTTTAGTTATATATCCTACATCAGACATCTTCTTCCATTCATTCATTCTTATGCAACAACATTTTATAAAAAAGAGAGAGAGTAAAATATGTGTTCTTCTTCTTCAAATCCGTTTAATTATTTTCGATCGTGGATGGACAAGCCGATGCGAGATCAAGCGAGCGGATTGGTAACAGAGGAGTACGAGGCTGGGATTAAGGAATTTATGGAATTTGTTGGGCAAAATCTGCAAGCCATTCGAAATGGTAAATTTCCTTGTCCTTGTACGGATTGTTTGAATCGTAGGAGAGGAACGTATAAAGGTGTATATGGGCATTTTTATAATCATGGATTTATGCCGGGTTACAAAATTTGGTATTCACATGGAGAAACGGAGGAAATGGTAGATTATGGTACTTGTAGTGAACCTTATGCAACTGATATGATAGAAGAAACGGCAACGGAACCTCCTAGCATAGGTATGGTGCAGATGGTCAATGGTGCATTTCAGGAAAATTTATCAGGATTCGGAGAGGATGTTGAAAGGGTACATGTGCCTAATTTAGATGATAGAAGATTTTTTGATATGTTGGATGCAGCGAAACAGCCGTTATACGAAGGTTGTAGAGAGTGTGATTCTCCTTTGTCAACCGCGACTAAGTTAATGACCATTAAGTCGAATTAAAATATGAGCGAGGAGGTTGTGGATGTGATTGCGGATTTCGTTAAAGGTCTTTTGCCGCAGGATAACCTTGCACCAGCTTCGTACTATGAGATACAAAAATTGGTTGCTGGTCTTGGTTTGCCATATCCTAAGAAATCACTTGATATTTTCCTACAGCCATTGATCGAGGAGTTGCAGATGTTATGGCACCACGGCGTTGAGACGTGGGATGTCTCACTGAAGGAGAATTTTGATATGCATGCAGTTTTAATGTGGACGATAAGCGACTTCCCGGCCTACGGGATGCTTTTCGGTTGGTCAACGCATGGGAAATTGGCGTGTCCGTCCTGTGGAGAAAGCACTGATGCATTCCAGTTGAAGCACGGAAGGAAGACGTGTTGGTTTGATTGCCATCGGTGGTTTCTCCCCCATGACCATCCCTATCGGCAGAGCACCACTCTATTCAGGAAGGATGTAAAAGTTTTACATGGTCAACCGCCTGTGTTAGGTGGGCAGTTTATGTTGGATCAGTTACGAGATTTTGGAGCGGATCGGACTGTTGAATGTGGTGGTAATGGACATGTCCATGTAGATGGTGCTGGAGAGTACCACAACTGGCAGAAACATAGTATCTTTTGGGATTTGCCTTATTGGAAGGATCATCTTCTGAGGCATAGTCTGGATGTTATGCACATTGAGAAGAATGTTTTCGATAACATCATGAACACCATCCTCAATGTGCAAAAAAAGACGAAGGAAAATTTGAAGTCGAGGTTAAACCTTAAGGAGCACTGTTCTCGAAGGCAGCTTCACGTTAATTCCCGAGGGAAAGCTCCGATCCCTGCTTTCCGGTTGGAGAGGCTTGCAAAACAAGAGTTCTTCGAGTGGATATTGAACAACGTAAAATTTCCGGATGGATACGTGTCAAATTTGCGGCATTGTGTTGATAAAAGAGAAGGCAAATTCACAGGGATGAAGAGTCATGATTGTCATGTTGTTATGCAACGCCTCCTGCCATTCGCTTTTCGAGGACTTTTACCCCGACAAGTACACATAGCTATCGCATTATATTCTCTATTTCTTTTGTATGTTCTGTCTTATTATGTCCATGTTCTTTAATCTTTGCGATTCATTTGATAACATAGATTTTTTATATTGCAGGGATTGCTTCGTTCTTTCGAGATTTAAGTTCTAGAACACTTACAGAAGAAGGTATTCAGAATTTGGAAGAGAAGATACCCGAGATCCTTTGCAATTTAGAGAAAATATTTCCACCGTCCTTCTTTGATGTTATGGAGCATCTCCCGATTAATCTCTCTCGGGAAACAGCACTTGGTGGGCCTGTTCATTACCGATGGATGTATCCATTTGAGCGGTATATGTTCCATCTAAAGAAGAAGGTGAAGAATTTGAGCAGAGTCGAGGGTTCTATCATTGCGCAAAACATCAATGAAGAAAGTGCTAACTTTGCCGGATTTTACTTCCCACCTGAAAGGCAAGCAAAGAGTCGCAAACCCACGAGAAATGATGATGGTGGCGTAGCCCCAACTTACTCTGCTAATGTCCCAAATTGGACGTCTTAGTGGAAGAAGCCGTAAGAGAAGGCTTACACAGGAGGAACGAGGTCATCTACACTTGTATATCCTTACAAACTGTGAAGAAGTCTTGGAGTACGAGAGGTATTTAACTTCAATCTTTGGATATATACATTTTTTTTTTAGTATATAATTTTTTTACAATGGTTAATGACATCAGGATTTACAAAGCTATACAACGGCACAAATACCCTGCAATAACAGAGGACCAAATTGAAGAGCTTAAGGAAAATGAGTTCACGGGATGGATTAGTTCTTATGTAAGTTAATGAATTCATTTTCATATCTTCCTTATTATGTATACAAGTTCTTCACTCATGCAATGACCACAGGTTCCGGACATGATGACTAGAGGACATACATTTCCCACATGGTTCGAAGAGTTGCTAAACCCCCCCCCCCCATATGTTGCACATTCGTACCCGGCATATTTTACACGTGGATATAAGTTTAAGGTGTTTCAAGAAGGAAGAACCGAATCAACAATTAATTCGGGTGTTTCATCGCAATCAAGTGACATGGTTTACTACGGCGTACTTCGTGAGATATTAGAAGTCCATTTCCCAGGCATATTAGACTTAAGGTTCATTGCATTTAATTGCGATTGGTATAACCCAGAAGATGGCTATGGAGTACGACATGACGAATTTGGTGTTACATGGGTCCATTCTGGAAGGAATCTCGAGAAGTATGATCCGTTTGTCCTAGCATCACAGGCAGATCGGGTTTGCTACATTCGCCCCCCCTACAGTGTCAACGTCTGTTCACGACCCATGGATCACAGTCACACAAATTAATCCCAGAGGAACACTTGTTGGGGTACCTGAGCACGATCATTTGCAACAAGACGCAGAAGGTGGATTAGGTACTATTGATCTTTCTCTCAACGTGGAGCTGGTTGTCGATTTTACAATCGGACTAGAGGAGGAGGTGTTTCCCGAATCTGAGGAAGAGTTAGGAGAATTTGATGAAGATTCTGATTCCGCGGCTTCAGACTACTCATCAAATTCAGATTATAGTTTACCATAATCTCTCTGAATGTTTCGGTTTATTTAATTATAATATGTAATATTTTAGAAGTCTTTTCAAGCTTTTGTAATGTTATTATTAAAACTGTGATTTTTTTTATGTAAATAAGCAAGTTTTCGGATTTTTTAAAAATCGTCCAAGCTTTTATAATTCAGTAATTTTTATTGGGTTTTTATAAATCCGTCAGAAATCCGTAGGAAATTCCAATGGATTTCCTACGGATTTCCGACGGATTAGGGTTTAGAGAAAAATATAAGTTATCGGATTTAGGGTTTAGGGTTTCATAAAAATATAGATTTTATTGATTCTGTTGGAAATCCGTCGGAATTTCAAGAAAAAAACCGACGGATTTTTGACGGATTTATTGGTTTTTTTTGTTTCTGTTGATTCCGTCGGAAATCCGTCGGTTTTTTTCTTGAAATTCCGACGGATTTCCAACGGATTTATGGTTTTTTTTTATTGATTTCGTCGGAAATCCGTCGGTTTTTTTCTTGAAATTCCGACGGATTTCCAACGGATTTATGGTTTTTCTTTTTTTTATTGATTCCGTCGGAAAATCCGTTGGTTTTTTTCTTGAAATTCCGACGGATTTCCAACGGATATATGGTTTTTTTTTGTTTTTGTCACAAATTTGGTAGTTTACGGCCTATGTCTCCCAAATATAAACAAATTAGGTTGTTGACAAAGTTATTCAAACACTTTTTAAAGCATGTTTGTAATTTTCATAACATATGTACATATTTGAATATATATCATAAAGTGTACATGTATGATTACTAGGATTAGAAAATGTGATGAAATTAAATAATTAATTGTTATAAAATTGATTATAGGTTGAATCTATTACACAAAGGAAATGTTGTAAGTGGTTTAAACATGTTCGATGCGAGAATCGCAATCCGTAAACACCAAACTGAGTGGTGGCCGTCGAAATTCCGTCGGTTTTTTCCTAAAAACCGACGGATTTCCGACGGATACTAGATAATCCTTTATGTTGACCGACCAATCGCATTGCATGCATAGAATAATTAAATCTGTCGGTTAACAATTTGCCGCCTTATTTTTCATTTCGGCGGTAAATTTATGGTCAATATTTTTGGAAACCGACGGTTATGGCCGTCGGTTTTGTAAAAAAATATAATCCACACAATCTTCTTCTTCTTCAATCCGGCAAAAAAACCCATGTAAGTCTTCTTTATCTCTATGATTTCATTGTTTGTTTCATAGATTTAGTTTTAGTTTGGTAGATTTAGTTTTAGTTTGGTAGATTTAGTATTAGTTTCATAGATTTAGGATAACATCTTCAAATCTATTGGTTAGTGATGAGTAGGAGGATTAGTTGGATTTGTTGAGGAATTTTAGATTGTTATATAGTGTTGATATTTTAGACAACTCAAAATTTTAATTGAAATCTTTGGATAACAAAATTTTATGAATTATTATGCTTTTTAGATTTTATTTTTGTTGATTTTAATAATTTGTATTTTATTCATATGGAATTTTGGACAATAAAAACATTTTTATTGTTGTTGATTTTTAGTTTTTGTTACTAATGTCTATATTTTTATCTTCAACAATGTATATCCTAGTAGACTCAGTATCTTATTTTATCTTCCTATTATACTACCGTATAAAATGTTTGTATTTATAAAATAATCTACAGAGTTTATCTGTACACTTATCAACATTCCAGAAGACGGAAATAATAACA